>CM059284.1:17358306-17368306 GCA_030347295.1 Setipinna tenuifilis
AGAGAGAAAAAAGGGGCAGGACACAGGCCCTCAAAGTGCTTAATCATATGCATAGCTGCAGAAAGGACAGCCACATTAAAGCTACATTATTTATTTTGTTGTTGTTGTTGCTGTGGTCGTTGCCGCGGTAATCGTCCAGGCTGGGGCTCAGGCTGAAACCGAAGCATGGGGATATTAGGAAGGCACTGGTCAGCCTGGTTGGTGGAGGGCATACGGGGACATGGTGAGTGTGTGTGTGCGGGGACGATAAACAAAAAAGCAATTAAGGGGACCTACAGACGGCTTGGGGCTCGGGGAGGTGGGGGGTAGAGGTGAGGGGAGATGGGGGCTGGGTGAAGCGAGTGGTGTGTGTGGGACTGTAGGTCAGGGAGGGATAATCAGACTTACGATAATGAAAGACATTTAAAACGCTGCATAGCTTCGGTGCTACTGGGGAACCAGGAAAAGCACCTCATTTGAGGCAAAGAATGGAGGGAAAATATCAGGGGAGGTAAAAGGGCTTTGAAGGAGAAAGGACTGTTAAAGTTTTATCTGAGTCTTGATATGCACTAACTTTATGAAGAGTACACTTAGATAACCATAGATAATTGTTCTTGAGATGTGTCATGGCAGTTTTTCAGACCAAGGACCACTTCCTGTTTAAAAAAAAAACCTCAAGGACCGCTGCCCCCTTGTCTGAGGCTAACAGGGCTGTGTAAATGCATGAAGTGGTGCAGCATCACAGCCCTAACTAGGGAATGGTATAAAGATAATATAACTGTCGTTTAAACAGACTGTGCATAGCAAAGGTAGCTTAAAAACATGAAAAAATATATATTTTAGGGATCTTGGAAACTGTTGTGGACCACACTTTCCAAAACACTCTGCCATGGTGAACATGCAGCCAAACACAATAAGACATTTGAGACTTTTCTTCTTTTTCTTAAAACTGCACTAAATCCTTAATGAAACCTAACCTGATTACTTTTATGCTTGCTAACATTGATGAGTATCACGAAAAACAACATTTCTGTGGCTGAAATTTTGGTGGTTGTTTTTTTTTTTTTCCTCTCCATATTTTCAAATGTTTGGCATAATTCGGGAGTAATTGCTGCACAAACAATAAGAGACACACCACCTGCTCCACTTCAGCCGAAAACATGGCAGGCATGAAATTCCACACAAAGACGAAACTTAGTGCAAATTATATTTACATCACGTTTTTGACCATACCCCACCTGTTCAACCCCCTTTGTCCACCGTTAAAGACAGCTGCAGCAGGAGCTATGTAAAAAGGCACAGGAGAGAAAAAAATGACATACCTGAATGCCATGAAGCAAAAAAAAAATGCTTTGTTTTTTGTTTTACTCATTCAATAATATGCCACTTTGTGGGTGCTGTCTGCATAATTGCTCCATCAAAGCCCTGAAGATAGGCATGCAACGTGAGTGAGACAGGTCTGTAATTAAATTGGCCGATCGAGAGATGCACCTCAATTACAATCAAATGATTACAATCATCCCTGCTAACGAGGATGTGGTTTAAAAAAAAAAAAAAAACGCTTCATCGCCGATGCATAATTCATTGCCAGAGACACCTTCCGTAGCTAAAAGCTGATTATTAGTGTTACATTTTACTTGTTTGCACATCAAAAGCGTTTCTACACTCTTAAAGGCCCAATACGTTGATGCAGACATTTGATCCTGGAACTCATGTCACTAACCTTTTCGATAAGCTTGTTTGATAAGCTCTTAAAGACCTAAAGCTCTCACCTCTCATCAATATTCTTGTTCCTTCACATCTGCAAACTAATGATACAAGCTGGCTGTCTAAAGCTCTGACGAACTGGTCACTTTACCAATAAAAAACCCTTGTGACTCATTGGCAGATGGTGTGTACCCTTCCACACATAATGTAAGTTTAATTCCATTTTAATATATATATATAAAGCCATATGAATATGTTTCAAGGTGCTTCACGGAGCACCAGATTAAAGTACCTAGAGCTTAATCACCTCTGAGCAATAGGGACAACAAAGACGAGCAAAAAAAAAGCAAGACTCCAGTTTGAACGAGTCTGTGTATGAAATGCAATCAGCCGTGATGGCAGCCTCTAAAGCCATACGAGGTCTCAGCCTTTTGATCCCCCCCCCCCGGCGTGGCTCAAGGGCCCTCTGCCCATCAAGTGTGGCAGAGGGAAGTTATGGGGGCCAGCGAACCCATCAATCCATCACGGCCACTTGTGAGTGGACACGGGCCATCGATCCTCAGGTAAACAGCCTTCTTCAGAGGCAGAGGCAGAGGCAGTTCACTGACACGACATGAATGCACATCCAAATGAATGCAGAGTTGTGGGTGGGTGCTTCAAGAAAGACACTCACTATATACTGGCAGCAGTCATTTGCACTATAATGTTTACCTGCCAGAGGCCTTCTTGTCATTGGAAAAAGAAATGTGTCCTGTGTGTGCATTAAAATGACACTGTCTATGTTGCCATACAATGTAAAATGCCATTATAAAGAAGTAGGCTAGCTCCCGGCTTTTTAATTGAATTCTTCAGTATGTTAATGTTTTTCACAAAGTGAAGAGATACATATTTTGAAGTCACACTAACAAAGAATGTTAGAACTAACTTAAAATGGTGGAATGAATTACGTTACTGTTAGAAATGGACTCATTTCCCAAGCAACTTTGCACATCACTGAACTGCAATTACCAAATATATGCATGCTAGTGTGTGTGTGTGTGTGTGTGTGTGTGTGTGTCTGTGTCTGTGTCTGTGTGTGTGTGTGTACATGCGTTTCTATGTGTGTGTGTGTGTGTGTGTGTGTGTGTGTGTGTGTCTGTGTGTGTGTGTGTACATGCGTTTCTGTGTGTGTGTGTGTGTGTGTGTGTGTGTGCATGTGTGTGTGTGTATGTGTGTGTGCATGTGTGTGTGTGTATGTACAGCTGAAAACCAGAAATGGGGCATCGCTGTATGATGCAGTGGTGTTCTTTAGCTCCACACGAATAGGGAACTACAAGCTGCTGAAAACCTCCCATGAGGTCATGTCTAGCACATGCTAAACTCAGCAGCCATTCCAGGCATACGTCATTCTCCATTACGACTGCTAAGAGTCGTGAGCTCCACTCACTCACCATGACGGATGTTAACCAAGCCACTCGTTCGTTCCACAGCTCGGAGAACCTGAGAAAGGCGCTGCTGTGTGTTGGTCTGAGGAGACGAGGTGGCCCTGACAGGCCTCCGGTGGTTAGGTGGAGGATTAAACGGCCACAGGATGCCGTGTGGCCCGTCCGCAAAACTCGCTGTAATTACACGGCAAACCCACTCGCCCGCCCCAGCTATTTCCTACCCCACACACACACACACACACACACACACACACACACACACACACACACGACCACTCAACCAATCCATCTGCCTGTCAGCCAGCCAGCCTTCCCAAACCACCACCATCATCATCACCGGCTGCTGCTGAACCCAATCCTCCACATTGTCATCATCACACACACACACACACATACACACACATACACACACATAAACTAACCCACCCCCAATCTGTACACACACATACACACATCTCACCATCATCAGCTGCTGAACCCCATCCTCTACCACGACCCCCCCTAACACACACACACACACACACACACACACACACACACACACACACACACACACACACACACACACACACACACATACCTTTCCACCCCCCACCCTCTGCACACAAACACACATCCCACAATCACAATCAGCTGCTAAACCCCATCCTCTGCCCCCCCACTCCCCCCCACCCCATTTCAACTCAGTAAAACTGCCATGTGTAAAAACCCTGCTGGTCTGCTCCACAGGGTAAAGTAATTTCCCTGAGTGTACACAGGAGAGCCATGTAGAGGAATTATGCCGCGGAACAGTGTGCAGTGGGGGGCAACAGTGTATGGGTACGTAACTCTGAGTACACAGACACATACTGTAGGGTACGTAAATGTGAGTACACAGTATTTAGTAAAGTTAGTAGTAGTTTGTTGTATTAGATTTAAAGAAGCTTCCAGTATTCAGGAATGTGGCCATCTCTTTAATACTGTATTGCTCTGGCCTGTATCTGTATTGTTTGATATAGTCCTTACAACTGTATGAGATAAGAAAAGAACAAGGAATAACAACATTCTGTATAAAGGTACGTAAGTCTGAGTACACAGACACATACTGTAGGGTACATAAGTCTGAGTACACAGACACAAACTGTAGGGTATGTAAGTCTGATTATTGCCAACCTTGATCACTGCGAACTCCTTAGCCAGATAACCTTACTGAACAGGGCCCTGCTGGCCATAAAAGTGAGTACAAGAGGAGGTTCAGAGCAGATGCAGACCTTTCTCCATTTGTGCTCACTCCAGAGTTTAGCTTTAGGTTACTGGCTGGCTGACAACAGCCAGCTGAGCGAGAGAGTGAGAGAGAGAGAGAGTGAGACAGAGAGAGAGAGAAAGAAATAGAGAGAGATGGAGAGAGACAGAGAGAAATAGAGAGAGATGGAGAGAGAGAGAAAGAGAGAAACAGAGAGTGAGGAGAGAGAGATGAAAGAAAGAAAGAAAGAAAGAAAGAAAGAAAGAAAGAAAGAAAGAAAGAAAGAATGAGGGCGGGAGATGCTTGGGTAAGATCCTGGCTGCTACGGCTATGTGTTTCCCTGGAGAACACACGGAGTCACATCAGCCAGAGTACACTTCCGAAATCAGATAGGTTGGGACCAGGGTCAGGCTGACCGGCTATTCTCAAAGCTTTGGGCTATTTTAGGCTTGTTCTATGTTAAACCATGAACTGGGTCAGAACCCTCATATTAAAAATATGTCTATGTCTTTCCTCTCTCTCTCTCACTCTCTCTCTTTCTCTCTCCTTCTCTCTCTGTTTGTAAGTGTGTGTTTGTGTTTGTGTGTGTGTGTGTGTGTGTGTGTGTGTGTGTGTGTGTGTGTGTGTGTGTGTGTGTATGTGTGTGTGTGTGTACATTTGTGTCTTTGTGGGTGGGGATTTGGAGGGGAAATATAAGAGTTATTGCCATTTGGATGAGCTGTGATTTGTGACAATGCTGTGATCTCACTCACTGGAGCCATCTTGACGGAATGTCAGGATAAGGCCCCCTGCTTGGTGTGACTGCATATGCACACAGACACACACACAGACACACACGCACACACAAACATATGTACACACACACACACACACCATCTTGACGAGATGTCAGGATAAGGTCCCCTGCTTTGTGTGACGCACATGTGCACAGGCACACATACACACACACACACACACACACACACACACACACACACACACACATACACACAAACAAACAAACACGCACACACAAACATATGTACACGCACGCATACACACACACCATCTTGACGAGATGTCAGAGTAAGGTCCCCTGCTTTGAATGACTCTTCACACACACACACAAACAAATATGCACACACACGCCATCGTGACGGGATCTCAGGGTAAGGTCCCCTGCTCTGAGCACAGCACATGTGCGCAGGCACACACACACACACACACACACACACACACACACACACAAACTTCTCTCCACATGCACACATTCCCATTAGATCATAGGCCAACATGCATACAACCACACACAGTCCTTAGATTACTCTAAACAGACACACACACCCCGACACACACACATACATACACACACACACACACACAAATACACACACAAACACACACACACACACACACACACACACACACACACACACACACACATCTTGTCTCAGCTGTCTCAGCACCCACCTACATGTCCATCCACACCCAACCACTATAAATAATATTTAGTAAAGTTAGTTATTTGTTGTATTAGATTTAAAGAAGCTTCCAGTATTCAGAAATGAGGCCCTCTCTTTAATACTGTACTGATCTGGCCTGTATCTGTATCTGTATTGTTTTATATAGTCCTGCATGTATAGTGTTGATGGGCTTCACTTTCTGTTCACTCTACAGTATGAGATAAGAAAAGAACAAGGAATAACAACATTCTGTATAAAGGCAATTTATTATTATTAATAAAAACATAGCCTATGTAATAACAACAATAATACTATTACATGTGATGTTATATATAATATAATATAATATAATATAATATAATATAATATAATATAATATAATATAATATGAAGCATGAACATCTAATATAAAATCTAAATCTAAAATATATAACATCTAATATATAATATATATTTCTAAATCTAAGGTATTATTTATTTAGATGGTAAAGCTAGTGGAGGTCCACTGTCTGCAGGCTGACTGAGTCCCCCCTGACTGAGTCACTGAGGCAGGATGTTGTCATGCCCCTCATGGCTGCCATGGTCTGGGCAGCTCTCTACAGTCTGGACGTCTACTGCTCTCTCTGGGCAGTCAGGCCTCTGCGCTGGAACCAGGCCAGCAGCTGCAGCCTCCTCTCCTGCTCCAGCACATCCTTTTCTTGCGGGGTAAGACGCCTCCGCTGCTCACCCTGCCGGACTCTCGGCTGGAATTTCTCAGCGTCCAGCCTTGGACGGATCACGACGGGGTGCCCACGGTCTCCATCAGAGGCTGCTGCTTTCATGGGAGTCAGGCCTCTTCGATCAAACCAGGCCAGCAGCTGCAGCCTCCTCTCTTCCTCCAGGTTGTCCAGGGAAGACTGCTGGTCTATTGAAAGATACAACATGATGAAAATTAGTCAGCAATTAGTTTGGACAGTATTACAGGAGACAAATGAGCTAAGTTGTAAGAAACTGGACTTCTTTTAGTACACTTTCAAAACTCCCGTCTTACCTCACGTCACTGTTAAAAGTCAAGGCCAGCAGTTATGACACTCGGTCACTGAGCCTCATCTGCCTTGAGATCCCATTCATTAAAACTAATTGTGGGAAATTAGCATTTTCTTTTTATGCCCCTAGTAGGTGGAATGCATTGCAAGAGGCCCTCCAGTTGAAGGTGTTTTCATCCTTAGATGATTTAAGAAGCTCCTAGGCCCCCTATTGTCAGAGCAGTGTTCTTGTTTTTAATTTGACTTGATTTTAGATGTTTTTAGATGTTTTTTATTTCTCCTTGCATTTTTATTTCTAATTCTGTTTTAAATTGACCTGTTTTAGATGTTTTATTTTCTTTTCATTGTGAATCTTTATTTTAGATATTTGATGTTTTATTGAATTTTTATTCTTCTTATTATTATTTTTATTTTTAACCTCATCTGCTGTTTGTTTGTACTTTTATCAGGACATTGCTGTAAAAGAGCTTGCGCTCAGTCAATCTTCCTGTATAAATAAAGATGATGATGATGATTTTAGTAGCTTTTAAGCTACTAGTAGCTTTTAAGCTACTAAAAGAAGTCCAGTTTCTTACAACTTAGAGTTTAATGTTTGATAAAGGGACAGTGCTGATCGTATGATACTTACATGACCAGTTGGGATGTGCAGACACGGGTGTGGTGACACAGCATACAGCATCAGCCTTCTTCTTTGCTGACTCCCTGCGGTCAAACCAGCCCAGCAGTCTCTCCCTCCTCTCCTCCTCTAGTGTGGTGCCAGACACCGGCTGTGCCTCTTCCTTCTCAGACTGTTCATTAGCATTAGCTAACCTCATCACCACAGCCTCTGGATTTCCATCTTGGCTATCCTGGCTAGCGTGAACCATGGCCCGGTGGACAATGATGTGGCCATTTTGAAGGCCCTCCTTCACACTCTCTCCAGCTCTCTCCTTCCCCTCAGCTAGAAGAGGTACATCCTTCAGGGACACTTCCTGCGCCATCTCAAAGGCGGCCATCTCCACCTCCTTCCTTCTCCTGTCTGCCATCTCTTTCTTCAAGCGCTTAGCATCTCTTCTGAGCATTTTCCCCCTGGGATTGGCTCTCTCACCTTTCTTCTCCTTCTTCTTGTTGCTGTCCACCTTGATTCTTGATGATGCTGCATCATCACCAAAGTCCTTTTCAGGCACTGACAGGCAGCAGCGGAAAAAAACACAGAGTCTCATGGTTAATCAGCTGTCCTCTTTGATGTCTCAAATTAGACTGAGCAAAATCTGTGGAAATTACTGAACATTCTAGTTTGAAAGTTCTAGTCTAAAGTTCTGTAAGTAAACATTCTAGGGAAGTTGCTATGACAATAAGTGTTTATTTGAATCTGAACCAGGAACAAAAGGATTAGAATGTTCATTCTATGCTGCCCAGCTCACTAATGTGTTGCAGTTTGCATACTATACCAAGAAGTGCTGACTGTTTTAATAAAATAAAATCATTATCAATAACCAAAAGCATTACATATTTAACATATTAAGGTAAAAGAGAAAATAAAAAAAATATATATATATGTGTGTATTTAAAAAAAATCACTAATTTGTTGCACTTTACATACTAAACCAAAAAGTGCTGACTGAATTAAAGTTGGCTTTGTACACCAAAAGCTTATATTTAACATATTAAGGGTAAAGAGAAAAATCTCACATACTGTACACCCACACACACAGATACACAGACACACACACTAACAAACCCACACACACACACACACAGACACACACACACACACACATACACACACACACACCAAACAATGTCACCAGCTTCCTCTTCCCACTCTCACACACTGAAGTCATTAGTTGGAGCCATGAGGGATGTAATTGGTGAGAACGCCATCATCTGCATTTCTCTCGCCCACTCACCTCCCTGACCCTCAGCCACAACAAGGACGAATATCCCATTAACACCCTGCCTTAAACTCCATCTTTAAGATCGTTTACACCTCCTCCATAAAGCTTGCAGTCTTTAGGCTTTTATTGCCTCTAGATGGGTAGCATAACGTATAAGAGTTTATTAAAATGCCACAGGCTCAAGGGAAATGTAAAAAGGGAAGGGGAGGGGGAAACGAGAAAAAAAAAGAGAGGGGGGAGGGAGAGAGTAAAAAAAAAAAAGAAAACAAGAAAGAAATCCTTAAAAAGTTCCATTAAGTGGATGGTTGGAGAGGAAATTCAATCCCAGGGGAGATGTATTATGTCTTTGGTCTTGGAGCGGCCAGACGTGGCATTTGGGGCTATTTCGGAGATTAATGTCATCAAACTAATCGTACCGTGAAGCCCAAATAGTGATAAATTGTGAGCTAAAACGGCCAAAAAAAAAACGGGGGGTAGGTGGAGTGGGTTGCGGGAAAAGCAGGGGATAGAATGAGGTAGGGTGACGTAGCGGACCCATTCAAAAGCCATATGTGCCTCCTAAAAAGGCACAAAGTGCACTTATTTTTGAGGGTGGGTGGTGGCTAAGTTGTAGTATTCATTTTGTATTTTAGGTAATTTAGTCTAGTTTAAGTCAAGACATTTTTGTCTCATAAATAATCCAAACACATTTCTTTATTAATAAGGTTAATTCTGACAATCACAATTTGAGTTAATATAGTTTCACAATTTTTTTCCTGTTTCATACCCTTCTACATCTAGCTGTGTTGTATAGATGCCAGGACTACATACATACACTACATACTTTTCCACTCATTTTCATCTCTTTCACAACTTGATATTTGCCCACTGTGGCCCTAAATTACAGCCTTTAATGAGTGTGCCATAACACTGTAACTATTTAGTTGCTCTCCAGTGTAGATCCCTAAAATCAACATTAGCTTATAACCAAAACATTAGCTAAAGTTAATTTACCTCAATGTGCTAACAGTTAGTCTTGTCAAACCATTGAAAGTTTGTAGTGTTATGCCTTGATATTTTAAATCCACACACCTTCCCGTCAGATACAGTTAGACATTAGGTTTTCTTATCAGTGTCATGATGTAAATGGCACCAGATATCAAGCACTTTTCCTTCCTGGTATGCCATGGCTCTAGTAGAAAATGGTGTTTGTAGCACTAAGCTAATTGCAGGAACTTGAGCTGCTGCAGACTCATTCAAAGTTAACCAAAGGTTCTTCATTTTACAAACTTTGAATGTAACTCTTTTTGCTAACATGGTCAAGGCGTACAAAAATGAAGATAGA
>CM059284.1:17373306-17395806 GCA_030347295.1 Setipinna tenuifilis
TGTGAGAGGGACCCTGGACCCTTTACTTATAGTCAGGACATTGATTGTTTATTGATGGGCTGTGCAGCAGTGTCATACACAGGCACCCATGACTGTGGAGGTGGTGGTAACGAGAGGATTTCAGGTCACACACACACACACACCACACACACACACACACACACACACACACCGACATGTACTGAACATTAATATAGACACACATATATATGCATTCATACACACACAACCACACAGCACTTCACACGCGTGCACACATACACACACACACACACACACACACAAACACAAGCGTGCATACACACACACATAAAAATGTGCATCATAGCCTGTGGTTGCCATTACCAATAGACGCATATCTTGTGTGTGTGAAAGAAAATAAGATTTTCTAAACAGCAAAAAAAGCCGTACCCAGGCATAGATATGCAAGCACCTGCACTTCCATATCTATGCCTGGAAAAAAAAGAAAAAAAAGATTGCCCCAGGCTGTAGTTAGCGTCAATAATGTGCTTCTGCAGGCCATTAAAGTGCAAGTGGTAGGATAGATCTAATGACTGAAATCATTTACCGAGTCCCAGCTCTGTTTCTGTTACAGCAGCATCGTATGTCTATCTCCCTCCACGGACACATTTTACACCTCCAACAGGCATTCATAATTTGTGAGCTGCCAGGTCTGTTTTTTTCTTTTTCTTTTTTTTACAACTGCACATTGCCAGTTATTACTACAATGGGGATTTCAGAGGCCTACCCTTTGTTTAGGCCTACCCTTTGTGCAGTGCAATGGCAACCCCTATTCACGACTCCAGGTACAACATATGGGCCGGGTAACATGAGAGATTCCAGAAGCTGCTTGATGTATATTTCCAATAACCACACTGTCGTCCGCCGTTGGTCAGCCTACAGGGGCCCTGTAGGGGTGTCATGACTTGATGGCGCATGAGTGTGATAACGTTTTTGTGAGAGGAAGCTCGGGGCCCTGTCTCCCAGGGACCTCTGGTATGTTTACAAAGAGTTTTTTTTTTAGTTTTTTTTTACTGTTGAGACAACAGCCAGCTAAACAGCAGCAGGACAAGAATGCCAACGATCCCCGTACCCCGTCCCCCGTCCCCCACCCCTTGTTTTGCTTCTTTTTTTTTTTTTTTGCTCTTGCCCACAGCTGGGGTAGTGAGATGTGTTTTTGTGTGTTTTTTTGTTTTTCCCCAGTGTAATTCACTGTCAATCAGTGTGCTTGCCAGAGTGTAATCTTCCAGCAACTGGAAGGTCAAAACTGAAGTTCGAATGTTATGTTTAGGATTGGGTTTTACAATCCAGTGTCAAGAATGCACTTTAGCCTGGACGAATAGCGACTTCTCTGGGAATTATTTAAGGCACGGGAGACAGCCGGCTTACATTCCTTTGTGGGCCATCTCTCAACAAGTCATCCCCAAAGGGGCCGTACCCCGCTGTACCGTTCGCATAGAGCAGAGGATTATGGGAAGGGAACGGGAAACAGAGACGACACCGAGACACCACGAAGATGTGAGAAGGAGATCCAGGAGAACATCTCCGTTCCTCTATCCAAACAATCGTCTCTCGATGGGCTCAGATGATAGGAGAAGGTAGGCAGAGGTGGATGGGTATGTGTGTGTGTGTGTGTGTGTGTGTGTGTGTATGTGTGTGTGTGTGTGTGTGTGTGTTTGTGTATGTGTGTGTGTGTGTGAGAAAGAGAGAGAGAGAGAGAGAGAGAGAGAGAGAGGATTTAGGAGAGAGATTGCAGGAGTGGTGTCCATCACAGCCAACCCCTGGTCTCCTGAGTTATCAGATCCAACACAAATACACAAAGCCTGGCAGTCCAACCTGGTCTCACAGCACAGCACAGCACAGCACACATGGCTGCATGACTGGGAACCGGTGTATTGAAAGCTGTGGGCTCTCCTGCTGGGGGTGCAGGGATATGACGACGAGGAAGGTCAAAGGTCACTTGAGAGAAGAAAAAAAAAGGCGGTTGCCAATCCAAAACGAGATAAGAGTGGATTACGGAGCCGAGTGTGTTGCAGAATCAGTCGACCAGCGACCCCCGATAGGGGCAAAGGTTTATGACTGAAGTAGTCTGTGCAAAAAGCCGTCACGCTGCCTTGAAGGTCAAAATGAAGCAGAGCCAGTGTTCCATAATCTGCTCGATGTCATAATAAAGGGCCTCAGGCTGCCTTTACCCTTCTAGCAGCCACGGCCTCTGGAGATGCTGCTGAGGCCTAGAGGCTGGAGAGAGTGAGGAGATGCTGCACATTGTCCATTCCAGGGGTGTACCTACCCACAAACCCACAAACTGAATTGAGGAGGGTGGGGGGATTATGCTAGGATCATGGACTAGGGAGATGCTGTTGAGGCCCAGAGGCTGGAGAGAGTGAGGAGATGCTGCACATTGTCCATTCCAGGGGTTGTACCTTCCCACAAACCCACAAACTGAATTGAGGAGGGGGGGGGTGGGGGTGGATCATGCTAGGATCATGGACTAGGGAGTTGCTGTTGAGGCTGGAGAGAGTGAGGAGATGCTGTGTATTGTCCATTCATGGGGTGTACCTACCCACAAACCTCAGCTGCTTGTCAAAGAAGAGGCTGAATTGATAAGACGAAGGCGGGGTGGGGGATCATGGTAGGATCATGGGCTAGGATGGTCAATGTCAGGAGGAAGCCTCTACCGTCAGGGGTGTCGCCAAGGGGGGGTGGGGGGGGGGGGGGGGGGGGGGGGGCGGTAGATCAGGACAATTCAGGGGGCCCAGAGCTTCACAGGGGCTCAAAAAACAACCATGATATGGTTGGGACCCAAAATTATTGTCTTCCAAGGGCCCATGATTTCTAGTGGCACCCCTGTCTACCGTCCTCAGAACTTTCTAAAAACTTCATGTAAAAAAAAAAACGTTTCCAGTGACATTGAAGGATTGCTAGTTAATACTGACTGTATCTCATTGTGGCTGCTCTCCATTTGAGATGGATTACATAAACCCGCGGCTCCAGAGCGGTGGACATGTCAAATAAACTGGGGAAAATAAAATAAATCAGAAAATCCATTTACAGCGACCACCACGACAAACAGGGATTCCTAAAATATTGGATGTTTGCATGGGTGACTTCATGCCTAGATTTTAATCAGAGTAAATGAGGATTTTGTTTCATAGACTTTACTCAGAAAAAAAGTGGTTATTAAAACATACAAAGTTGTTCATCATCATGACAATCTGGAGATATACATGTGTCTTTTTAACTCACTGTTACTGTAAGTGTGAGAGAGAGAGAGGGTCAGAGAAAGAGAACGAGAATATGCACATGTACTGTATACTACCATGTGGGAGTCTAAGTGTGTGTGTGTGTGTGTGAGAGAGAGAGAGAGAGAGAGTGTGTGTGTGTGTGTGTGTGTGTGTGTGTGTGTGTGTGTGTGCCAGGTACCTGGGCCCCTGAGTGTCTTGTTCATTTCTTCATGCCTGTTAGTTCTGCACAGATGCCTCATTGGAGACAATCCTCCATGCTCTCCCCATGTGTTCGCGTGTGTATAAACACGTGTGTGTGTGTGTGTGTGTGTGTGTGGGTGCCTGCAGATGTATATGAATGTGTGTGTCTGAGCGTGTGTGTGCATGCTTGTGTGCTTGCATACTTGTGTCTATGTGTGTGTGTGTGTGTGTGTGTGTGTGTGTGTGTGTGTGTTGTGTATGTGTGTGTGTGTGTGTGTGCCTGTGTGCGTCTGGGGAACTTAGGTGGAGGAGACCTTTGACAGAACCCAGTTCCCACTCCTCCACTTAGACCCAACACAGACCACAGTTACTGCCGTTTATTTGATACTGTGCCCACACTTAAACAAAAACACCATTCACTTCAACTACACACACACACACACACACACACATACACACACACACACACACACACACACACACACACACACACACACACACTTGCTTTGACACTCAGGGGGTGAGTTCAGGGATGAAAAATGTGATGTTTGTGTGAACGTGATAAGCACTTTATAAAAATATAGTGTCACACAGGGGTTTTGTGTGTGTAGTGAATTAGGCTGTCAGAATTCTGGGTAATGAGATCTGTCAGACTTGGGGGGGAGGAAGATTCTGATCAGGAAGATCAGTTTTCATTGCTATTGTTTTTTTTGTCCCCCTCACACAGGAACAAATTATACATTTTTTTCTCTTCCTTGAAGGAATGCCAAAACAACAGCTTTGGCTAGAAAAAGTGCTTCACGGAGGCATCTTGTCATTAAATGAAACAGTGTGTACCATACAAAATGTGATAACGTGGCAGTGTTTAAACAAGAGCTTAACGTAAAGTGCCGCTGAGAGTGCTCTGGGAAACCCCCACTGATAAGTGTGTGTGTGTGGGGGGGGGGGGGGGGGGTGTTTTGGGAGAAGATACAGTCGCCTCAGCGTGGAGCGTGGAAGAGAAATTCACCCAGCGGAATAGCGAAGGGGGGTTATGTCCGCGCTTGTAAAACTATCATCCTCTGCCTCGCCGTTAACCCCGGAGCCTACAAAGCATCAACAGGTGTGAACAACTTCGCAGCTCCCATGAACAGACGCATCTTGCTAGGTGGCGGCAGGGCGGCACCCCAATCGCGTGATGGTAGATCATGTTTTCTTCCCCGTCTGATCCTTGAGGTCTGGGGGGTGTCTGGTGGGGGGGTGGGGGGCGCGAGCCACAGAGGCCCTAGCAGGGAGCTCGCTGCTGTGAAGGGAGTGAGGGTGGATGAAGGATGGCTTCCACTATGCACCACCAACCCTCTGCCCCCCTCCTCCAGAGAAACACCCCTCTCCACTCACTGACACTGCCCATCACACCCCACCCCACCACTCACTGACACTGCCCATCCACCCCACCCCACCCTAAACCTATGCACTTACCCCAACCTACTGCACCCTTGAACACACACTCGCGCGCACACACACGTGCACAGAGGCACGCACGCATTCACGCAAGCGCACACACACACACACACACCAGGGATGGAAATTAACTTTTTTGTTCACCTGCCACTGTGGCAGGTAGATTCTAAAAGCTACCAGCCACTCAACATTTTTACCAGCCACTTTATATATTCAACCCTTCTGCACATTTTAATGCCAAGTATAACACCCAGGGCCGGTTCTACGCAGACATATATAAGGGCACGGTCATAAATGTGAAGGGGGCATCATGTATACATCATGGTACAGCACTTTTTTCTGTGCTGATAGTAACAGTGTTTTGGTGGGCAGTCAAAGTCTAAATTAAAGGTTATTTCCTGCATTCTGGTGCATTTTAACAGGTTGTTAGATAGCTTCATGTTATCCTTCTAAGTGAAAGGACGGTAGAAAGATAATCCACATATGTTAAAAATTTAAAAACAAACTGTTATTTAGGATATCATTTAAAAATAATGCAATTAGTTGTATTTGATGTTTGTAGGCTAAGGTCTAATTAGGCGCCTGTCACTTTCAATTTCCCCTTATGATCCTAACGTGAAAAAAAGTTATGTTCTAACTTCGTTTCTATGCACGATGCTAGGAAATCAAAGGGCTAGTGCAGATGTGGATACATTTGATTATATTTTCTATGGAGTTAATAAATATTCCAAAACGCCTTGAAAAGACTCTTTATTAGACTATGCAAGAGATGTGTCTTGCAAGGTACGTTTTTTTGTTTGGGTTCTGAAATCGGTTTTGTTGGCGCTATTAATAGGTTACGTTAAAATCACAGGTTAGTTTTTGGAATGAACTTGTGCGCATATGGTGTTATCATCAACGTGAGGAGACAATATACTGATGCATTCCTGTTTGGACAGTTAGGCTATAATCATCATGACTGAGCTTTCATTAGCCTACCTCAAAATGGTGAACAGAAAGTTGCCTAGATCATATTTGAAATAACCACGCGCGCCTGTGGTGGATCCCAAGAAACGCTCCGTGAGTGTTGCTTATCAATAAATGGTAAACTTATACGCACCTGCGCTGTCTACTAACTGATAGCTACGCTACAACATGCGTGAGGGAGTGCATTCATGGACTATATCGAACTTGGCTGAATGCATTTGTACATCCGCCACAGTGGCAGGTAAAATGGCAAAACTCACCCGCCAACACTCATATTTACCCGCATTTGGCGGGTGGCGGGTGGTTAATTTCCATCCCTGACACACACACACACACACCTTGTTGCTCTCCCTTCTCTCCGCATCTATCTTTTTTGAGGGTTAAATGAGCCGGGAGGGTCGACTGGGACATAACACCACACAGAGTAATCTAGAACAGATGCTGACCTATGCTGACCTTAAACACCGTACACACAAAGACACATACACACAAAGACATACACACACACACACATAAAAACACACACACACTCACACACACACTCACACACACACACACACTCACACACACACGTACAGACACACACACACACACACACACTCGCACACACACTCATACACACACGTACAGACACACACACACACACACACACACACACACACACACACACACACACACACACACACACACATACAGAGACAGGCAGAAACCCCCACACACTCACACACTGACTGTTTAAACCTGGTCTCATCATCACACCACTCCCCAGGAATCCCCAGCAGCCAAGGTTGGGGTCAGGAATGTCACGGAGAAGCAGGAGGAGGAGGAGGAGGAAGAGGAGGAGGAGGTGGTAGATACAGGACCCCAGTCTGCTGCTCTCTCTGTTCGAACATGGAGTCCCCCACTGTGTCCCAGCAAGACAGTTTTGGGGGGTGGGCGGGCAGTTTGGGGGCGGGGATGGGAAGGGCATGAGTGTGGAGGGTGTGAGTGTGTGTGTGCATGTGTGTGTGTGTGTGGGGGGGGGGGGGGGTCATCTGGAGTCCAGTTGAGGGAGAGTGCAGGGGAGGCTGACAGGTTTTGGTGTTGGGAGTGGGAGGTGGGAGGTGGGAGGTGGGGGGGCTTCTTTTGACAGGAAACATAAAAGGAAGTAGCTTTTTTAAGGGAGGACAAGGGCGCGATGGTTTTAGAAGAAAAACCAGAATTGCCACTAGCTACCCTTTCGCTTGTTTTGGACAGTTTGTTTTCTTTTTTTGTGAGAGAAAGACAGTTCCCTCAAAGACATTAATGAGTTAGTCTGTCCTAAAAATGGACTCCCATGTGTGAGGAAGTACAGAGTACAAGTTTGTGTTATTGGCCTGGTTGAGGCGCTGTGCTCAATTTTAATAGGAATCAGAGGGCAAGCAGGTGGCACACAGAGGCTTTTAATCAAAACTTCCTGCAAACTGATCGTAATTAAACAGTTACCCACTGGGTATTTGAGTTAACAAACTACACACACGTACGTACGTACACACACATACACACATACACACACACATACACACAAACACACACACACAGACACTTCCTTCCTTGCATGTCTTTATGCGATGAAATAATCACTTTCCATGAAGCAAAAACAGCTGTTGTTAGTATTTGCCAAAGATTACCTGTAGTCAATAAGGAAGACACAAAACACAAACAACAGCATTCAAACCAAAAAGATATTAATTAAAAGCACATTAATTAACTAAGCCCTGCAATGCTATTACTACTACATAAGGGATTACAGTAAACTGTGGCCTTGACAGTTTTACATATCCGCTTTGACCACAGATAAACTGTTCACAATTCATTCACAATTCAAAGACAACAAGCCTGTGTTTATCTTATTTAGCCTGTGTTGTGTATAAATCCTTAGGCTTCATATCATGCTTTTTTTCCAACACACACACACACATAAATACACACACACACATACATGCAAATGGTCTCACAAAAATACACACACGCACACACACACACACACACACACACACACACACACATACACACACACACACACACACAGGCACACAGGCACACTTGCACTCTCTCTCTCTCTTACACACACATGCACATTCTGGCAGACCCACACAACCCAGACTCCACACACACACACACACACACACACACACACACACACACACACACACACACACACACACACACACACATCCACACCACCTATTTATCCCCAACCGCTCTTCCTTGAACTACTGCAGGCAGCCTGGAGGCCACTGAGGATATTGAATCGCCCGAAATCTCCTGGAAGTCAAAGCTGATGGGCCCAATGTAGTCTGCATCCTCACATGGCATTTCCTGCCCTGACATCTCCCCTGCCTGCCTGGCCATGACACATGTCTCTCCCCAGCCTGATGTTGTCCCCTCAGGACAGAATGGCCAGCACAAGTGGCAGTGATGGCTCCAGCTGAGTGGCGTTTCGGCCTGCAGGGGGGGAGAGAGCGATCGGCATCAAAAGCATGTGACTGTCACATATTTGTCTTCACGCTCGCAAGATGTCTCAACCACAGCCATCAGTCTGCACAGTCCAGCATGCTACATCTTTAGCGGATGAAAAATTGATTGCAAAAAAAATGTGTTTAATTATATCCCCGAAACGCGGAGCGTCGGGGATGTAATGGTTTTGCGTGCGCCGCCGCGTCCGCCGCGTCCACCGCGTCCGCCGCGTAAGGTCTTTCGTGTTAACGCGATAACTTTTGAACGGATGTTTGGATTTGTCCCAGATTTTTTGGGTGAATGCTCTAGGGCAGGTTCATGAACTGATTCGAGTTTGGAGGTCAACACTTTCAAGATGGCTGAATTCAAGATGGCCGAATTTTTGTTTGGCCCATAACTTCTGACTGGGTGGATGGATTTCTCCCAGATTTGGTGTGTTAATGCTCTAGGGTAGGTTCATGAACTTATTCGAGTTTGGAGGCCAACACTTTCAAGATGGCTGAATTCAAGATGGCTGAATTTTGGTTTGGCCCATAACTTCTGACCAGTTGGATGGATTTGTCCCAGATTTGGTGTTTCAATGTTCTAGGGTAGATTCAATGAAATACAGTATGAATGTTGGGGGCTTTGAAGCATCGCGTTTCGGGGATATACCTTAAGCAGTCGAAGACGACTGCATAGGCCTAGTTCTTTCCTGTTTAGTTCTTTGCAAGCTTTTGGTCAGAGACCTTCATCAGAGCATTGTACACCACATACAAAACAGTTCATCTTATACATAGAATTCAGTCAGTGTCATCAGCCAAGAGTTCAATCAGGGAATCAGCCAAGAGGGAGACCCCTGTCTGTGATTACTCATTAGCAATTGGGAGTTGTAGTTCGGTAGACATATTTGTAGTTTTTTTTTTAGGTACCCGTGTCAATTTGAATGAAATTAATTCTAGAAGGTTCCATGCCTACTAATGCTGCATATACTACACAGAGTGTTGTAGGAGGCCAAGCAACCCACTGCTGGGCATTGACAGGAATAAGAAAACCTGGTTCCAGGTCTACATCCACAAACATGTTCATCTGGGGAGGGTTTTTGTTTGTTTGTTTGTTTGCTGGAGGACTATTTAAGCTCTTTGACCTTGATAAGCTGTCAGACACGCCAACATGGGAAATATCTCTGTGTTTGTGTCTTTGTATGCGAGTGTGTGTGTGTGTGTGTGTGTGTGTGTGAGGGGGTGGAGGGATCTGGAGATAGAGGAGTTTGTTTAAATGTCTTCTTTATTTTCTTTTTCACATTGTAAACAGTGCTGCTTGAGCCAGAGGGAGTGAGAGACATGAAAAGAGGTGATGGGAGAAACGAAGCGCAAAAAAAAAAAATGAAATGCATATGGGTCAGGAGATGAACCAGAAGGGAAAAAATAACACGAAAGACACAAGGGATAAAAGATACTGGGGCAATATGAGGGGCAGTGACAGAAAAAGAAAGAGAGGGGGGAGAGAGAAAGAGAAAGACTAGCATAAAAAGATACAGTTCAAAAGCAAGTCTGAGCCAGAGAGATGCCAAGACATAGAGACAGCTATGGGACATAGACACAAGGAGAGAAAGGTCAGATGTTGTGGATGTTTCAAAGACATAAGAGACTGTGTGCGTGCGCGTGTGTGTGTGTGTGTGTGTGTGTGTGTGTGTGTGTGTGTGTGTGTGTGTGTGTGTGTGTGTTTACATTTGTTCCTTGCTTGCCTACTGTCATTGGCTATTCCACTCTACATCTTAGATCATCCCCATTGATCTCGCCAAGACAGGAACATGGGGGTGTGTGCGCTCCTGAAAATAATACACAATCTCTTCGAACCCTTGGCAGTGTGAGCTGGCTTGCGCTACAAGTAATATTCCCCACCACCACCACCACCACTCTGCTCTCCCTGGTGCCACCCACTCGCCCACTCTCCGTCCAGCTCTCAAAATGGACGACCCATTGATCGCGTCAGCTTTCATTAAAGTCTCTGCAGCGTGGTCACCCACTGACCCTTGCTGTCAGTGGAAGGGCTATAAGCAGGACAGCAGGACCACCAATGAGTCTCTGTGGATGGACTGTCAATGTTCATCACACATTACACAGCACAGTGCACGGGACATGGGTGGTATTATGCTTTTTCATGACAACAAACACACACACACACACACACACACACACACTCTCTCTCTCTCTCTCTCTCTCTCTCCCCCCCTCTCTCTCTCTTTTACACACACACACACACCAAGAGTGTGTAGTGGTCTGGCTCTGTAGAAGACTTGCTGTCTTCACAGGTTTGTAGTGGTTGTGTGAGATCACCCAAAGCTTTCATTCTAGAACATTCTATTCTAGTTATCAGTTATCAATATACCAAGGCTACCCAAAGGACACTTGACCTCAAAGCTTGTTTTCACTGTTCTTTACATTATTTTTGTGCTCTACAGAACATAGATTAGCATGATTGGATAATGCTACAAGACTAAAATGGGAAGTTAAAATTGATTAGACAGAAAATGCTTTCACATAGGCACACTGTTTCTTGTTTCCACCCAGTACAAGATCTAAAGAATACTGAAAATACTTAAACTGTCCTTTTTATCTTAAGAGGTTTTTATGACAAACAGATTAGAAATAATAATAATATAACAATATAATAACAAATAATATAAATATAGGCATATAATAACAATAATATCTAATTATGAGAAAGGTAAGACTGTTGTAAGAAGAAACATTTTCCTCTGGGTACCACACTAGACACTGAGAAAAAAAAACAGAAGAGTATCCAAGGTCTGTTTTAAATTCCATACACCCACCCCTCATCACCCCTCAACACACACACACACACACACACACACACACACACACACACACACACACACACACAGACATACACACACACACACACACACACACACACACACACACACACACACACACAAATACCACCAACCCTTCCAAAAAGGGGAGATAACAACCATCAGGCTAACACACTTGTGTGTTCCAGGCGAGTAAAGACATACCGTGACCGATTCAATCTACAGCGGAGAGGAGAGTCTGCGGAAGGGATACAGTTTCAAACAAACAAGAGGAGAACAGCTTATGGCCTCTGATAAGAAAAACAACTGCACCACATCAGAAAGGAGGGGTGGGGGGGTGTTAGGGTCAGGGTTAGGGTTGGAGGGGGATGTCACACTTTAATTTCTGAGTTCCATTTTTTTTTCCGGGGGGTATTTTGATGTGTTTTGATGTTACACGCCATGCCTTCAAATTTGGGCGACTTCTTGTGATAATGAAGAGCCCCATGCGTTTGTGGTTACACAATTTCAGGGACAGCGGTAGTATCAACATGTCTTTGATCGGGTCCAGGAAAAGCAAAGGCCGGTCTTTGTTTGTAAGTCTCCCACTTACAAGACTGGTTGAAGTACACAATAGCTTCAGGTTGAATAAACAGGCATTCAGGGTATTCATTTAGGTCTCTTTATTGTGGAGAAGGCTGAAGAATGCCCTAGTGTAAGCTAGTCAACACACACAAAGACGTATACAATCATACACATAGTGAGAAAACCATACACACAGTAAGAGACAGGCAGTATGGGAAATATTCCACCCATATGTTGCCAATTCATGTTATTGTGCACATAAAACATGGCGCACATGTTTTCAATACGGACAATTGGCTGTCGTGACAAAGTTGACTCCCCAGGTGAAAAATGGCACTGTCCTTCGAAGTGATGAGTAAATGCTCTCTGACAGAGAGGACCTAAGAGAAGGCACCCCATGAGGGTTCAAACCTCATCCTGTTTCTCTGGAGAGAAATGTACCGGAACACCGTGACCAGAAAAAAAAAAATGAACACCTCAGGCTCTTCCAGATGGGTAAGAGAGGAAGAGAGAGAGAGAGAGACAGACGGAGGGAGAGGGGGAAAGAGAGAGAGGAAGAGAGGAAGGGAGAAAGAGAGTGAATGAGAAAGAGAGCAAAAGAGGGAAAGAGAGAGAAAGAGAAAGAGAGAAAGTGAGAGACAGAGAGAAAGAGAGTGAATGAGAAAGAAAAAGAAAGGTGAAACAGAGTGAGACGGAGAGTGAGAGAGAGAGAAAAAGAGAAACATCTCCATGTCTCATGGGGGTCTTTTGCAATGCAGCTGTTCGTCTTAGGACACGAAGGATGAGCACCACAGGAGAACAAAAAGCACAAGAGAGTAACTGTGGAGGAAACAGGCGGGGGGGTGGGGGGGTCTAAAGACAGAAGAGCAGATCCGGCCGTGAACACGTTGTTACCTAACAGCGGAGATCCGCACGGCGGAAATGTCAGAGGCCCAAGGCCGTGTGGGACGTGAAGACACCAGGGGACTGCAGAACAGAAGAGAAAAGAAAAGAACAAGATAGGACAGGAATACAAAGCAACGCATCGCAACACAACAAAACGCAATGCAGGACAATGCAACGCAAGACAACGCAACGTAACACAAGGCAACGCAAGACAATGCAGTGCAACACAACACGACACAATGTAACACAACGCAACACAACATAACACAATGCAACACAATGCAATGCAACACAACACAATACAACGCAACGCAACACAACGCAACACAACACAATGCAACAGAACACAATACAACACAACACAACGCAACACAACACAACGCAACACAACACAACACAACGCAACACAATGCAATGCAACACAACACAATGCAACGCAACACAATGCAATGCGGCACAACACAATGCAACGCAACACAACACAATGCAACGCAACACAATGCAATGTGGCACAACACAATGCAACGCAATGCAATGCCACAGAACAAAACAGCATCACAGAACAGGAGAACTGGGAATACAGAATACAGAAGCACAGACGCTACACTGCCAGTTCAGAGAAGAACACGAAAAAAAGACACAACGTGACAAAGACAAGCATGGAAGAGAAAAGAAGAGCTAAGCAAACCACATTAAAATGAAACGAGTCTCCTGGACATTCCTGGAAATGACAATGGCTAAGCCTTGTTAATTAAAAGTTACCTTGTTTATCCTAACAAACCTAATTTAGCAAGGGATTTGTGCTAATTGAGGGAAAACAGAGGACACCAGCTGGATGCTGGAAGTCTTTCAGAGTTTGTTATAAAAACCATATTGAGAAGTTCATTCACAAGGACACAATGCTTATGTAATTCAATATAATGAATTAGGCAGCATTTTTACAATTACCTTACCCCCAAAACACTGAAAAAGTAATTAGCCCCAGCCTAAAAATTGCTTCCTAACTGTCTCATAAGAGAAAGCTAATGGCTTTCAGAGAGCCAATCAGTGGCACTTGCATGACCTGCTCAGCTGCTGCCTGAAGGGATGAGGTCAAAGGTGAATTTGATTTGGACCTGTCCAGAGGAGGAGCATTAGCCTCTCGACAAAAAGGCTGCCAGGTGTTCAGGAGGCCGATTTAAGTCAAAACCAGCCAGCCCATACAATACTGAAGAAAGACATAATGCATCCATGCTTTTTTTAAAATGTGGTACGTTCTGTAGCACAATATTAAGAATAAAGAACAAGTGAAAAAATACATGATAATTATCAATAGATATATACAGTATACGCTGCACCCCTGTACACTATACACTCCAAGAGCATAACAGTAGCAGCGTGTTTGTGTGTTTGCTCTGGGTTATGTGGGGCACCATGGACTAGTGGCACTGGTCTTGGGATCAGAAGGTTACAGGTTTGAATCCCGTTCCAGTAGGAAAAATGGGAATGGGACACTAAAACAACTAGTGCTCTCCTGAACCCTCATCCATGGCTAAAGTGCTCTTGAGCAAAGGCATCTAACCCCACATTGCTCCAGGGACTATAACTGAAACCCTGTACCTAAATAACTGTAAGTTGCTCTGGATAACAGTGTCAGCTACTGTAAGTGTAATGTGTTGTTATACTGCATGCCTCTTGCACATTACCATGTGAGCCAATATTGCAGAGCTTCTGCACTTTGGGCCCGAGAGCAAATACACCAATTTATATTTGTTGTGTGATACATCACTTAGTTTAACAGGACCTAAAGAGAAGTTTTGTGGCTTTTTTATTTATTTAGGCCTTACACTCTTTTTTGTCGGCCTGAAGGTTAAAAGTATTTAAAAAAGGATCAATATGGAATAAGTACTGACTTGGAGTATTGTGTTAACCCACACTAGACAGCATTCAAAGGTAAATACTTCTTTCAAACAAGAAAATGGGATGCTGTAGTCTGTACACAACCTCAGTTGTTGAATAACACAGCGAACATATTTGGTTTTGCAGGCCAAGTTTGTTGGGTGCTCACGGCTAAGGCTAAAATGTGTACACATTAGCATGGCCACAAGGAAATGTGTGTCTGATTCTTCTTATTTCCCCCTCCAATCTGTCTGGAGCTGCAGGATAGAGAAAAACAAACCCGGTGCGTGCCTCGGCATAGCACGACACCGCCTAACATTTTGCTCAAAGCCAGCGTAATGAATTTTATGCAAGCATTAGCATTTGCAACACAAACAGTGGGTGACATGATTTGTGGATCTGCAATCACACTCAACCTTGAGCTTCACTCAACACACACACACACACACACACACACAGACTCACACACACAGACTCACACTCATCCCCACCCTACCCCACCTCACCCCAACAACCAGCTCCTCCAACATGTAAATTTGTCATTTTTTACTTAGTTTTTTTTTTTTAGTTTGTTTTTAACTAGACTCCTGGCTTCTGGCGTAATACGATCTATTGCCATTGCTGGTTCCCATCTGTCTGACTGACATCTCTCTTTTTCTCTCTCTCTCTCTCTCTTTCTCTCTCTCTCTCTCTCTCTCTCTTTCTCTCTCCCTCTCTCTCTTTCTCTCTCAGTGACTTCATTTGCATCTCCTGCTCTCCCACCTGACCTGACTGTGGCAGTAATGGAGGCCAGCTGTGGGGAGGCAGAGAGAGGAAAGTGAAAAGGAATTTTAAATAAAAATCTGCAAAAGGACCCTCTGTGCCCTTGTCAGAGCAGGAACCAGAGTGTCGGTCCTGGACTCCGTAAGGACCACCATCCACCCGACAATGGAAACATGACTCGCAGGTTAATGTTGACTTGCCTGTGAGCATCTGGAACATTCTATGGTCATTTTTTTTTTCATTCACACAAACACATATAAGAGCGACTGGTAGAGATAGAAAGAGGGAGGGAGAGAGAGAGAGATGAGAGAGAGAAGAGAGTGATGATAGAGAGATGAGAGAGACAGGCAAACAGACAGACAGAGAGAGAGAGAGAGAGACAGACAGACAGACAGACAGAGAGAGAGAGAGAAAGAGAGAGAGAAGCGAGTGTGAGGGCCACTGTGAGGGCCAGACCCCCCATGCTAAAAGCCTCCCTGGGCTGCCTGCCTCTGCAGCAATGACAAACACCTACAGCCTTAAACCACATTATCGCCTGGAGTGCAAATCTCACACACACACAGACTTCAAATGGCACATAGAGTAAACTCAAACATACATAAAGCATGCACACACACACAGTCACACACACAGGACACGTATGCAAAACACACACATACACACACACGCACACACAGACACACACACACACACGACACATACACTCAAACATACATAAGGTATGCACATTCACACACACACAAACATGACATGTATGCAAAACACACACACACTCACACGGCACATACACTCAAACATACTGCACATACGGCACACACACACACAAATGGCACACAGATGGCACAATCATGCATACACATACACACACAGCACAAACACACATACAGACAGCACACACACACACACTCACACAGATATCACACATGCATAAGAATGGGCTGAGGGCCTCTCAGCGCTGGGTGGACTAGCCCTGACTAATCCATATGGAAGGACGGTATGGAGACATAGAGAAGGAAAGAGGGAAGTGACAGATGTGGAGGGAGACAGAGTGAGAGAGAGAAAAGAAGAGAGAGAGAACGAAAGGATAACCGAGAGGGCTCTTCACTGCTGAAATGTGGATAGAGCCGAAGTTAAAGCTCCTTACACTAAGCTATGAATAGGAGAAGGCTCACAAACTGTGGGTGAGTGTCAGGGAGAACATGCCATGTCCTGAACAGCAAGATATCAATTGCTCCAGTGTGACGTTCCTAAATGTGACTGTGCTAATGTGCCAATAGGTTGCTAATTTACTTATTAAGTTCTTCCAAAATATATAAGGACAGCAAGATTACTACAAAGAGTGTTTTTGAGATTATTTTTTATTGCTTAGAAACAAAACACTAGTCAAGTGTTAATAAGTCTGTGAAATAATCACCAATGTCCATTCATCTCTGTTCTAATCAATTGTCTTATCTTTACAGTTTTCTATTTTCAGTCACAGTCCATGACGGTTCTGATGACCAGGAGTATGGAACTCTCTCACAGAAAGACAGACAGACACACAGGCACACAACCACACCCACACAAACACACACACACACACACACAGGTAAACATATACTGTACAATTCAATTCGAGACATAATTTTGATGATGACTAAAAACAGAAAATCTGACTGACACAAATCACATAAAAGGCTTAAAATCTTTTGTAAAACTTCAGTGTTGTAAATGTGTGTACACGAACAGTCAAATGAGCAAATATCAAAGTCTAATCTGGCTTACACTTGATGCTTTCCACAGCCTTGGGTGTCCATCGCCATGGTTACATAAGGTTCTTGAACGCTTTTGTGTGGCTGTTGTTATGGATCAGACTTGACAGCAAGCCTAAACATAATCAGTTTAGTGCTGGAACGAGCCTTCTTACATCCAAACTGTCCACAATTTAGGAGGACATAGGAGGACATAGTCATCGGTAGCTGCTGCTGACAGTGAAAGCCATTACTATCCACAGACACAGACCACGAAGTTAAGTGGATGGCAAAAGTTCGCATTAATTTCTGAAAAATGAAAAGAATAACTCGGACAGTTGGATCCTTCATGCTCATTAATTTAAAGTGTGTGTCAGACTAGGTGCTATAGTTGGCTAGTGTTCCCACAGTTACAGCCTGTAAAGTCTGTTAAGCTGACCAACAGCATACAGTGCCCCACCATTAACCACCAACCAACGACTCTCTCCCACCACTGTCTTTGGATGGACATCCACACTGTGTGTTCTTGATTTCTGGTTGAAGCCACCACATGGAGCTCTTTCTCTCTTTTTTTTAAGGTACACGTGGATTGTATTACGGCTTTTTGTGCCCAACCGTGGGGGGTCCACCAGTCCGTCGTCGTCCTCTTTCTCTCCGTTTGTGTGCCCTGGGGCCTTCGGGAGAGAGCTCTGGAATCCAGTGTCTCGGCTGCCAACACCACATCCTTCCCCTCAGAGCCCTGGCATACTGAACAGTAGTGGCAACAAACCCCCCCTACACACACACACACACACACACACACACATACAAACAGACACAGAGACACACACAAACACACATACATGGACAGATACACACACAAACACACATACATGGACAGATACACACACACACACACACATACATACACACACACACACACACACACACACACACACACTTTACCCTCAGTGACAGTAGGAGACTTCAAAAAAAGCTCCTTGCCTCATTTTTTATGTTTTTTTGTAAAAGGTGCAGTATCATTCTCTTGATCCTGTGACCACAACAACTCTCACTCCAATTCACACCTTGACGTTTGTTAATGGATGACCTATGTGACCCTTTTGTCACATGATGAGGTCTCTCTGTGTGGTCTACAGCTCCAGCTCCAGTGGTCCAGAGATATAACTCCTGGTTCCCCATCTTCAGGCCAGAACTAAAGAAGTCCTTTGGTTTCCAAAAAGACGTCTAGTAGTTGCTTACAACTTAGCTCCTTTGACTACCCAGACCTGGATAAATGAGAACATAGGCTACATCTGTTTAGGAAACTTTTAATAAATTGTCTTTTATCTAAAAGAAGTAGATACTGCATCTGAAACATCTTCAAGCTCCAAAAATAAGTCTAGTTGCTTACAACTTAGTTCCTCTCGAATATGAGAAACCTTTTCTTTTTCTAGGATATGTATTTTTATATATGACTAATAGAATGGTGCTGACAGGGAGAGAGGTAAAGGCATGTAGAAAGCATGCAAAAATCTCCCAAGGGCATAACAGGAGAACAAATGGCTCAGGTATTTCCATATACATTTCAGGTATTTCCATATATATTTTAGGTATTTCCATATATATTTTTTCCTTCCTTTTGCTGCATAGATGGCATAGTTTCCTTTCAAATTGAATTAGGCGGAACGTATATGTTCCAACCTCAAAACTGCTGCACTCTATAAGCCACAACACTGGTCCTTGTTGTGCTACCCTGGTTCAGATACACAGAACCGTTCATTTCGCCGGACTTTTAAAAAAAACGTCTCAGATTCCGCACGGAGAAGCACTTCATTTTATTATTTTATTACCGCCGCACCCAGGGGTCGTCTGCGTTCCTTCTCTTCGCCGTGACACATGCCATCTAAAACCCTGATACCCTGATACCCTGATACCCCGCCATGAAAGCTCAGGCCTGGGGTTTTTCCGTCCTTCCCCTCCTCGATGCCTGGCATGTAAATCTTGGCACTCCTCACTGACGTGTTAATCGTGCACTTAGTTAAGTATGTGTGTGTGTGTGTCTGTGTGTGTTCTGCTTGTGTGTATGAGTGCCTGTATGTGTGTGTGCTAATGTGTGCATGTACGTGGCTTTGTGCATGTCTGCCAGTGTGTGTGTGTGTGTGTGTGCGCTAATATGTGCGTGTACGTGCCCTTATGCATGTCTGCCAGTGTGTGTGTGTGTGTGTGTGTGTGGGTGTGTGTGTTCTGCTTGTGTGTATGTGTTTGTGTATGAGTGCCTGTATGTGTGTGTGCAGGTACGTGCCTTTATGCATGTCTGCCAGTGTGTGTGTGTGTGTGCGTATGCATGTTTTGTGACCCTTCTCGTCCTCTTCCTTGAAAGCATACAGTGTGCCGTTCTATACTCCAGGAATACAATCTCTGCACACGTACTTTCTTCTCAGTGAGGCACATATGCATACCACACAGCCAGCCACACACACAAACACACACACACACACACAGAGGCAGGGGTCGTGTGAAGGCGTCTCTGGGCTGTGTAAAATTTTGACCCCGAGACGTGACTATGATGAGAGATGGGGCCTGAGCCAGCCCACAGGCACTTCACACACCTCCACTTAACACACACACACACACACACACACACACACACACACACACACACACACAGTGACAGCAGGAAATATCTCAGTGCTTTAGTGAGCTGTGGTGGCAGTATGAGTTGACTGGGAGATTGAGATTTCTGACCAGTCGAGTCCAGGTTAAGCAAACAAGCTCATTGTTATCAGTGAGAGAGCTGGAGCCGCATTGGGGTGCTTGAGTTTGTCAAGCCGAGAGAGAGAGAGAGAGAGAGAGAGAGAGAGAGAGAGAGAGAGAGAGAGACAGAGAGAGACAGAGAGAGAGACAGAGAAAAGAGAAAGAGAAACAGAGCAAAAAGGTATGAAGGAAGCAGAGAGAGAAACCAGTGAGAAACACACACATGCACACATGCGTATGTGCACACATACACACATGCACACATGTGTAAGCGCACACATACACACACACACACAGGGCTGAGGCACACATACACATACGTTCGAGGAGAGACAGAGAGAGAAAGAGAGAGGTGGATAGACTGTAAAACAGTATTATCATTCTTTCCTGTTTTTAGCCAATTTGTTATGTTTTTAACATTATTTCACCTCTTGTAAGGCCATGATCATAAAACATTTAAAAAGCATTTGTTCCAAGAAAGTTTATATAGGCTTGAGTTTCTTCAGGAGAGACAATGAGAAGAGACAGGAGACATGAGCTCATAGCAGCAGACAGCACGTGTCATCTTAGACCATTTAAAATACTGAGAGGCTTAGATAACACATTGACGTTTATCGTGAGGGGAAGATAGGCATTTCGCTTTTCATTTTTCTCAGGTCTGCTACTTCATTCTGTCTGTCTGTGAGATTTTGTCTCTCTAACACTCAATCACTTTGCATGTCTTTGTAACACCTCATGCTGGTGAAACTGTGCTGGACTATTTCTGCTCATTAGCTGAGTCACAGCAAGGTCACGGCTTTTAAGGTTAGATGTGGTTAGAATAAAAAACAACACGCATACAAACACACAAACACACACACACACACTTACACTTTCAGTGTCCCATCCCATACACCAGAGGGAGCACTGGTACACAAATGCCATTCCCTTGCCTAAACCTAATTTGAAGAGGGCCAAAAAACAGTGATTCAGAGACGTTAGGAAGAGTTGGTGGACTTCAGTTTGAACTGTCTGCTTTGCACACCTGCTAAGGCTTACAGTGGTGAAATTTCATTTTCCTCAAAACACCTTAGGGAAGCTCAAGCGAGTAGTTTGAGGTAGAGGAGCTCTCACCCACCCCAGGTGTATGGGATTTTAGAGTCTGCACTTTGCTTTGTATCGTAACATTTTGCCTGATGTTGGAATGACTTGCTGTCATCTCCCATCTCCCTAAACTGAACTGAGCCTGTCAACGCTTTGCTTGTTGGCCCAGGAGCTGAGGCATAAGCTGGTCATCTTCAGATAAGCCAGTCACTTCTCTGATGAGCGCACACACGCACGTACAAACATACACAAACACACACACACACACACACACACACACACACACACACACACACACACACACAGCAAACAGCAAACACACACACACACACACACTCTCAAACACATACAAACACACACACACACACACACACACAAACGAAGGTATGCAATAGGGCTTGTAAGTGAAAGAAATAGAGAAAAAAAGATCGGTAGCAGAAGAAAGAAAGAAAGAAAGAAAGAAAAGACTAGTAACAATAGAACTTCAAGAGATCTGATAGGAGCAGAACTTGCATGAATGCACACAGGCACCATCAGTAGCCAAGGAGACTCACAGCGGCACATCACTGCACAGCCCTAACCAGATGACCCACAACATCTTCCCAGCTGACCTCAGCCTATGGAAGACCAGTGGGCTCAGGTTGGGCCTGTCAGCCTTTGGAAGACCAGTGGCTTAGGTTGGGCCTGTCAGCCTTTGGAAGACCAGTGGGCTCAGGTTGGGCCTGTCAGCAACACTGAGCTTCACAATTCAACATCTCTGTGTGCGTCACATATGGCATTGCAGGAAGAGGTGTTGTGGTGATAATAAATAAGAAAAGTGGATAAAGTGTATGCACAGTGGTAAGAAAACTGAGCGAATTATCCATATCTTTAAGATTGGAGATCATATAAAGACAAGTAAACACTGTTTTGTTTTTTTTTTAAATGGCACAAATGGTGTTCACCCTTCCCTGAAACACAACACTAGCTACAGGCACTACAATCCTCTGTAGTCTCTGTTTAAAAAAGCATTTTTCAGGGCCCTCACCACAAATATTCATTCAGTCGAATACCAGTTTTCTGAGGTGCCAGTGTCCATATTGCAAATAAAGAATCAATGAAAAACAAAAAGGAAGTATGCATAACAAAAGTATTTTTTTAAAAACCATGAAAGAACAACAAGGACACAACCAATTCCGAGACAGTAAAACAAGTCAAATATGTTAACAGTCCTGCAGGGTGCACACAACACAACACAGCACAACACAACACAACACAGCAAAGTCCATGCTGCCAGAAGCCCGCTGCACACCACTTGGCGTGTAAGGGGCAGTTGTCCAGCCCAGCACTCCGGACATGCCTGACAGTCTGTGTTTAGCTGACGCGTGGCATTTCAGTTGCGCTCGTCGAAGAGAGAGAGGCAATTTCCAGCGGCAGAAAAAAGACCATTCTCAGGCAAGTCAGAGATGGGTGCTACTCAGAGACATGTTGATAATTAGCGGCTTTTAAGCCCCTGACCCCCCCACACACACATGCACACATACACACAATAAAGCTCACACACACACACACACACACACACACACACACACACACACACACACACACACACACACACACACACAATAAAGCTCGCTCACACACACACACACACACACACAGCCCAACAACCAACCCCGCGAGGATGAGAGTTAATAACCAGTGCCAGCTCTTGATTCCCATAGACAGGGACCCCGACATAATGAAATGTTTCTGA
>CM059284.1:17398306-17436121 GCA_030347295.1 Setipinna tenuifilis
AGGACATGTCTGATGGATGGCTGTACCAAGGCAGTAGGACTAAGACACACAGATGACACACAGTTGAAGAGTGAAGCAGACATATTTATTTGAACGGCAGGACTCAGTAGCATTTACAGAGTGAAACACCACAGTGTAACGTTGGAAGTGTTTACCCACATATTGAGCAAATCTCTTTGTTACTTACAAAGAAGGCCATGTGTCAAAGAAACTGTGACTGGCCAGCTTAAGTGAAAAACGAAAACGGAAAAGGACTAAACGGAGGAGGACTGAAAGTGTCAATGTCGTTGGTGTACACAGAGAATATGAAACAAAATGCTTGTGAACATAGCACTTTACCCATTTTCATCTCCCTCTCATTATTATTTTCATCAAGGATAGTCAGTAAATGTAGATTTTAATTCAAAGTAAATCCTTTTGTGTTTCTTCTTTGTAAACAAATGTTCACACTTGAAAAAACGATGGTAAATCACTTTGATACCTCATTTCAATCCCTCTATCAGTTGTGTTCTTCATAGCAAAGCAGTAATGGTCAGCTAGTAACTATGAAGCTAGGAGGGTGGCAAAATTGGCAGCACTTGGCAATAAGGCTGACACTGCATTCAGAGAAAACCTTACCATAAAGACCTGGCTGAATACTAATTTTTAAGTATACTAATTTTTACCTTATATTGTCTTTATTTTGGATAGGTTAGTGAAGATGGAGACAAGACATGGGGGGGGGGGGGGGTAGATGGGGTAGGGTTAGAAAATGACCACAGGTCAGACAGGGGACATGGGACCTTACTGTTAGATGCTTTATGAAAGCATGCACATTGCATTACTGTGAGTCATCTATCACTTACACCGATCACCTTGTGGAGCAACCACATGATTTCACCATGGATTACTTTCGTAACTCTAGCTGCCTGTGTCCTCAAGAAAGGTAGTGCATCCAATTAATTGTCAGTTATTGTGATTCACAATTAAATTTAGTTTGGCACTCTCCTGGGAACAAATTGTCAACATAAGGACTAGGTAAAATACTTAAGAGTAATGCCCACACACACACTTCCATACCTTAGCATGAATGTGCATAGGATTACTCTTACTCTCTCTCTCTCTCTCTCTTTCTCTCTCTCTCTCTCTATGACACATACTTCATGAGGTGGGTGAAATGAGGTACTAATACAGTGTAACAGGCCATAGTGTACCCCCACTACAGACTATACCCAGGGCTAAAGCCACCTAAGCTGGGGTGCAGGGTGCAGTGTGTCGGCCAAGTTAGGGTGCAGGGTGTCTGCAAGATTATTTCACCTGAAGCATTTTCTTCTTAAAAAAGGGAGGGGAGGGGGGTTATACCACCAAACAGTAGAATGCTGAAACAACCACCGTCTATGTATGTATTTATGAAATAGTTACCGGATCCAGCGCGGGTCTGGGATGGGTCCGGTCCGGGTTAGGCCCGGGTCTGGTCTAAAAGTGTGAAACTTTAAATCCAATTAATAAATCTTAAAGGATTAAAGCAACAGCATGTACGTTTGTGGCCAAAACTGGCACTGCAATCAGGTTCGAAATAGGCCCAGGTTAGGCTCGAGTCAGGCCCAGCTCAAGCCTGAGTCAGGCCCGGGTTAGGCCTGGGTCTGGCCTGGGTCCGGTCCTAATTGTAACCCTAACCCTAACCCTAACTGTAACCCTAACCCTAATTGTAACCCTAACCTTACTGATTGGCTGGGGCCACTCCCCCGACCCTAGACCACGCCCCCAGACTCGATTTCTGGAATTCAGACCACTTTTTTAGAATTTAGGCTAAAATCAATTCTGAGTGGCTGGGGCCACTCCCCCGACCCGAGGAATTCAGACCGCTTTTCCGGCCGGCAATGTCTATGCTGAGAGGTGGTCTCGCCCGGGGCGTAAAACACTATAGAACCGCCACCCATACATCTTGATGCAGTCATGTGATGACCCACAGTAACAAGAGTTAATAATGGATCGTTTTGTAATTGCACAGAACAAAAGTTCCGTGTCAGAAACTACTAGTGGTACAGTAGTTCTTCAGATGATCCACCTGCAGGTGTTAGGCTACTCCACCTTCCAGTAGCCACTAGCACAAATGCGACACGTACTGTAAATTAATAGAATTATCTCAGGTTTCACCTACAAATGCTGTTGCTGTTGCCAATGTACACGGTTTGCTCATGCTATCAAACGACAGTTTTCTTGTGACTATGTTGTAAGCTACCATCTATCATTATGACTGATGTTTAACCTTTTTGCAACTTGTTTATCTGTGAACCGCACCTCATGCTGACGTTCAGCTTTGTGGCTGAAGCAAGATGCATGTATCAGGCAGAACTACATGTACTTTAAGAAGGGGATTGTTTTCATCTGACTAGCAACATGTATCTTGCTAACTGTATAACTTGGGATTTAACCAGGCAGAAAAACAATAATTTAATGACATTTAATGCCCTAAAAGCATATATCTCTGTATTGAAAATGGAATGGCTCTTGCTCAGTGGGGTGAGAGAGGCCATCAGAGATAGGTTTGCATGAAGTTGCAGAGTCATTTGAGTCACACACACGTTGGGTTGTATTTTGCAACACGTCACGTGGAAGATCAGGCCATCAGTTCAGATAATTTGGACAACCACTAAGACTTGTGTGAACAGACTCGTGTGAACCGCACCTCTTGAAACAGAATCATGCTGACGTTCAGCTTTGTGGCTAAGGCAAGATGCATGTATCAGGCAGAACCACTTTAAGAAGGGGATTGTTTTGCTTTTGATCTGTGGTTAGTATCCATGTTTTGCATGGTCTAATTGAAGACTGCATTCCTATTGAATTTTTAATGCAAAACAAAATGAATTAATTAACCACTCATATAGACATTAGCACTCCAGCCGGCCCAAAGTGAGGACACACAGGACAACATTGTCCCTCGGGGACAAAAGAGTACGGACAGTCCTCAGTTCTGCACTTTGTGATGCCACAGAGCTCTTTACCATTCTGACACACACAGAATGTGCATGGCTCAAGAAAAATTCAGATGCTCAATATAATGCGTATTCTCATTTCCCTGATCCTATATTGTCTTAAGTGCATTTGCATATCTGAACTACAAACAGTAGATGTTTTAAAATCCATGAGCCAATGTTACAGTAGGGCATCCCTTTCTTTCTTCTTGCTCACTTTTGTTTATTTCTCTTGGTCTGCCTCTTTTGTCTTTTAGGGCTGCTTATCTTGGGACTCACCCAGGACAGGCTGATGTCTGGTGTCTTGTTCGTCACCATGAGACCAGAGACTTCAGATTAGGCCTGTTCTACATTGTCAATAAAGACAACCATGTAACACAGCAGGAACTAAGGATACAAGGACACAAGGATGTTGTGTTGTCACTTTCATAGACACACTGGGTAGAGTAGGGCATGAAGTGAAATTAGTGATTATTTGTCAAAAACTGTGCATGGGGAGGGAGGAGTAAAGTGCATAGGATATAGTTTGAGGATGGGTGTGTGGGGGGAACTAAGTCTTGTTGTGTATGTCTACAAATGTGGTAAGTCCTTCAATATCTTGCCCAGCCACTTTTGCTAAAATGTGTAGCTACAGAAGCTGTTCTGTGTTAGGGGGCCCGTAGGGGGAGCCTCGTAAGAAAGCCAACCAAATGTTGCATAGTATCGCTTTAAAAATGGCAACTTATTTCCACTCCCCAGGCTTTGACCTCATGGCAAACACAACCTGTTCTCTTTTAAGAGCCAGGTCCACTTAGGCCTGCTTCATCCAGTCTCAGTCCTTCGATCGCACCCTCTGTCGTTGTCTTGTCTTTGCTGTTCCCATGTTTATTTTGGCTGACAAAGCTTCAGGTGTTCCGAAAGGCATGTCTTCTGTCCAGATGAATTCTTGTTTTTTTTTATGTTAATATTTTCTTTTTAATTTATTTTATTTAAAAAAAGACTTCCTTTGGTTAGTCCATGCACCGAAACTTTACAGATGGTTTGTAGAGATTCAGTTTGATTTTTTAATTGTTTATGGATTTGTCTGTTACATTAATTATACCCAACCTTTTTCCCCAACCTTCCACAAATGCTTTAATAATATTCTCAGTCTCTGTAAACAATCTGTAGGACAGAGCCATTCGAATGAATTGCGGCTTTTGTTTAACTACTATTTATTATTACTAACTATTTTTAGTTAGATCAATTACATTTCTGTCACAGAAGGTGACTTCCCAAAGCAACAGTTTAATGACATTTAATGTATTAAAAGGCATATACAGTATCTCTGTATTGAAAATTGAATGGCTCTTGCTCAGTGGGGTGAAAGAGGCCTTCAGAGATAGGTTTGCATGACATTGTAGTCATGGAGACACACAAACTCATTGTTGTATTTTGCAACATGTCACATGGAAAATCAAGATATAAAAGGAGTATCAGCTTAGCGGCACAACACATCTACACAAACACATCTACACAGACTCACACGAACCACACCATTTGAGAGAGAATCATGATGACCTTCACCTTTGCGGTTCTCCTGCTTTCTGCTTCAGTCCTGCTAGTGCAATCTAGTAAGTAAGAACACAAATTATGTTTGTATGTTTTACAGAAAGAGACTAATTTTCAAACAAGGAATATTCAAATTTTAGCTACAAGCGAACATGGCATCTGGATAAATTTAGTCCATCTAATTCTAATATGTTAATTTCAAGCCAGTTCACTAAAATATAACAATTTTGCTTTTTATAAATGTACTTTTTGCTTTCGATCAATAATTACTGTCCATGTTTGCCATGGTGTAATTAAAGACCACATTTTTCTTGATTTTTTTCATTTAATTAACCTCTAATACTGACATCTTACTAAACATCTGAATTTTACATTTTTCTTTTCAGGCTGCCAGGAAAAGGGAGAGACTTTGGACCCAAATATGTGATAAGACGTGCCGTAATTCGGATGATCTTCACAAATGTTGTGACTTATGTCACATGATCACAGTTGAAAGCTGCGGAAAATTGACGAAAAAAAAATTCCAGTAAATTTCCAAAAAACTTTCCATTGAAACTTTAGTGAGGGAAGTTTGGATACATTCAAATTAAATTGTTATATTAAATTGGTAACTTTCCACGGGAATAATGGGGAATATTGGGAATTTATGGGAATTAATTGGAACTTGAGGATAATTAAAATAAACATATAGGTGGTATTCCAACATCAATATAAACATTCTGTCAAAAGCACTGTTGCATAAAGGATACAAGTAACTGAGACGTGACTGAGATTTATCTGTAAGCAGAACTTTATGAATGCTTAATTCTGTCATCGAACAATCAGTTCTTTTTCACATCAACATGAACTGCAGACAGTAGTCAGCTATGTCCTTGTGATTATGGAATACATATTATACTCAACTGTATTCACATCAAATCTGATTGTTTAAGACAAGATTATGGTACAATATTTTTTCTACGAACTTTGATAATTCCCAGTTTATTCCTGTTAATTCTCATGGAAAGTTCCAACTTTGAAAATCCCTGAACTTTTGCAACCTTAGATGGGATAGCTCCAATGGCAATGAGTATTCTCTTTTCCCTGTTCTTACATATCTTAACTGCATTTGCATATCTTCACTGTGATCATTAGATTAAATCAGATTAGATCCATGAGGCCTTTTATGTTGGGGCATCCCTTTCTTTCTTATTCCTCACTTTTATTTTCTTCTGTTGCTGTTCCTTCTCCCTCTGTCTCTTTTGTCTTTTAGAAGGTGGTGAGCCGGTGGCGTGTTCGCCTTCTGCGTTCTCAATAAAGACAACAGTGTTACACAGCAGAAACTGAGTCTTGTTGTTAATATCTTTGTGCAAAAGGCAAAAAGTACATGATAAGGCGGGATGACAATTGTTGCGTCAGGTACATCATTGTCACGAACGTCAGCTGAGACGAGCAAAAAAACAGAGCTGACTGTTTAGCAACAGTTGAGGTCTACACTGATCTTGCGTACACTACGCTTTCCCTTGGGTTTTGTATTAGACAATTATGTCTTGGTATAATATAAAGTAGCAAGTGAGCAAAAGTAGCAACTGTCTGTCTCTCCACCCCTCTCTCACACATAGACATGAGAAACTACACACATTCATACTTACACACACATGCTCTGTAGCTAGTGGTTCTGAATGAACAAACATTTTATACATACGATATGTAATATTACAGTCGCAGACTCGCAGCAAAAAAATACAGGAGGCATAAGGTGCGCTGTGCTAGTTAGCATTGATGGGGGACAGATAGTTGCATGTGTATTTAGGGCCCATCTCTCCTCCGGGTTGGGTCTGGCATCACATTGCATGCTATATTTTCTCTTGCCAAAAACTTAGGAAAGAATCTTTTTGCGTGGCATATCCAACCTTGGATACAGGCAGCATCAATGTCACCACATGCTCTCTCTATTGCCTGGAGAAGTGGAAGGTGGACATAGGGACAATGATAATATATATATATATTCCAGCACCATGTTGAGACAGGGCTACAACCAATCAGACCACTGCTTCCGATTACGTATGTGTAGCATTTGTTTTTCATTGGTTCCAGATTTTTCCAGACCAGGAAGAACAGAGAATAGGCATGTTGGCCAGACAACTTGATCGAGAAATTCAATGTAGCATTACAGGCAGTGTGGGCCCAGGCTACTAGAATGTAACTATACTGTATACTGTTTAATTTGCTTTTGAAACAAGTGCAATTCATTCATGTGAGATACAGGATGACGGCATCCTTTTGATCAATGATTATCCGCGTCTGTGATATCAAAGACTGCATCCCTGTTTATTTTTCCACACAAGTAAATAACTGATAACATTTAACTCTGGACATGTTAATGAACATTTGAAATCATTTTTTTCCCCCAGTCTTCGAACCTACCTGTAACTTTGAGGGTCATGTATACAGAGATGGAGACTTGGACCCAGACAAATGAATGCACTTTGTGCTCGTGTAACCGTGGTGTGTGTGTGCTACACAATCTGTGAGGTGGTGCATTTTACCTGTCCTTTATCCTTTTAGTTTTCTCCCCATTTGCCCTATACCTGTGACAGCATGCATACTTACAGTGCATCCATTAGTGTTGAGATGTTTTAAACCATGTGCCTTTTTTCGCTTGTCATTCTGCACCTCTCTTTCTCTCCACTCCGTCTTCGAGGGAGAATTGCACAAAACTTTTAAATGGCATATATTTAAACTTGCAGCATTAATGCCGATACTGCTTGTCTTTTTATGAGGCTGCACATACAGACATGGTCACAGTCTTTCCACATGCAGACATGGGGCAGTAGTGGCCTGGCGCTTAACAGTCCTGTGACCGGATGGTTGCAAATTTGAATCCACCAGGTAAAGTAATGGAGCTCGGATTGGAATATCATAGGTTTGAATCCACCAGGTAAAGTAATGGAGCTCAGATTGGTTTAAATCCACCAACTGCTAAAAGTGACACTGGTATGGTACTGCCGCCATATACTGCTACCAGGTCGCTGTTGTGATACCTGCCCCCTGCACAAGTGTGTGATGGGTTATATTACATTGTGTGCTGAACTGTGTAATCACAATGACAAATTGGAATCACTTTCATATCACTTCAGCAAATGTAATATATACAGTTCTACTCTACTCTACCTTCTCACCGAGAAATCATTTAGAAATCATTCAGGGCTCACAGATAGGAGTTCCGTTTTTACACAGCACTGTATCAGAGGCAGGATAAGGCAAAAAAATGTGGAAAAACACTACAGACAGACAGATATGGCATAGTTAATAAAAACTGTTCATTTATTTAAAAATTGAGATCTGTGTTGTGGTTTGAAAGAGTATCCCTACCCACCAAAAACAGATTGTCATGAAACATCTGTCTTTTGGTGCATTTTAAAACCCAAGAAGTTGCACTCCAATGTAGCAACAGTCAAAACAAACAGGAAACGTGCACACACAATAGTTTAATCCACCCACACCTTCAAAATAGATTTATATAAAATATAGTCCTTAGTATAAACATCTAAAGATTCATAAGTTAGACACCAATCCTGGCCAATAAACATCTGAACAGCAGAAGTCAGAAGATATCCTAAATTTAAATATTTCACCTCTCTTGAGCTATGGTTTTGTCTACTAAAATAGCACATAGCTACTCTTTTGTCAGTGAAAAATATATTCTACATGTCACTATTGCTCTCAATGCTTTTAAACAAGTACTGGATGCATTGGACATTGAGCACACAAGAATTTGTTTGGCTTGAATGCAACAGTTTGTCATTGAACAGAACATCATTGTTCTCAACAGAATCATTGCGGAAAGAAAGGACAAAAAGGGAAAACAAACAAAGAGAGTAGCATAAATAAGTTTACCACCTGCGTTTTGGGTGTCAATCTCAGTGTCTTTCAAGTTTTAAGAGAAAAGGGAGGAACAAGGGCAGCAGTTGAGCCAGAAGCTGTCAATCAAAACCCCAGGCCGGGGTAACCAAGGCGATGTACATCAGAGATGGAGCTGATGGCCTTACGGTACAGCTACTTGCATTTTTTTTTTTTTTTTGGAAAATTACAAATGCCCACATGAATAAACACAGGTGACACAGGCGGACGTCATGAGCTGATGTCACGTTTGGTGAACCCCCGCCACACCCATCCCTATCTTCACTATCTGAGTACCACTTCAGCCACATCAAACCAAGGACACACAGAAACGCTTCAAATCAATTCATTAACGATGCATGAATGAAGAAAAGAGCACATGTGGACCTCAACCTAGCTAAATGGCTTGACATCCCACTACAGTATCCCTGTTAAAAGTCAGGTCAGTCATAGTCCACACAGCTTCAAAGACTGCTTGACCACACGGTGATGTCTGGCATGTAGAGGAGTTTGCAATGGTTATGCACAGCCAGGTGCACACAGGCCTGTTCTTTCCATTTATTACAACAGCCGGGTATAACATCTTTAATTCACACCTACAGATCTATTCGCAAACAGCTCAACTTACTGTTGATTAACATAAACAGGTCCTGATAAGGACAAGACTCAAATAAATGCGGTGCTGAGATGGTGCTATGGCGCCATCTAGTGTAAACATAGAGCAGTTGCAGCAATTGCTTGGCCACTGCACTGCTGTGAACTCCCAATCCTGTCGCTACACCACTCCCTATGCTTTAATGACAACAACATGTATATATATACCACTAGAAGAAGTTGTTTCATTTCACCTGCCGGGTGTTCCAAAATCATGGATTAGTGACAAGCAATGTTAATTCAGAGTAATCGGCAAATGTCTTAATAGAGTATCCAGATGCCCTTATTCTGACAGCAAAAACAATGCCACAGTGTTCCTGTATTTGGTCCACCCCTTACTCTATGTGAGCGTAGCCATGTTTGCAACTAGTCTACTTTTTCCAAACACTCCAGTGTCCACTTATTAATGACTTAATTACGGAAACCTCAGGAGAGACAAAGTCTTCAGTACAAGTTTGTTTTCACACTCTTTAAGCTCACAGGTTAAGTTTCTTTGCTAACATGGATGGATTTTCATCATATACATACATTAAAATTAGACTGGTTTAAACTTGCAGCCGTTTCATGCTTCGGTGAGAGTACACTTGTAAGAGTAATGTAGCATTGGTGCCCCCTGGGGGATGATTGAGGAAGGGTTAAAAGCTTCCATGCAGGTGTGAGTGTGGCAAAATTCCGACTAGAACGGCAGAAGTCAACTCAACACACAACTGAGACACAGTTTAAGCTCCACCACCTATTGGGGTCAACCTCTGTGAAACGGTGCTTCTCTCTGCTAAGGGTCAGACTGCTAACGAACGAACAAAAGACTCTTTCCTCCTCTGCGTGCACTGTAGTGAATTCCCTGATTGTTTCGACATGTAATCAACTGATTACAGACCTTAACTGCAGTCTGAGTGAGCGTTTGCACTTGATCTCTTAAGTCTGAAATGCAAGTGTACCGCCGGCCTAATTGGGGAGACGTCTGTGAGAACAACAATCACTGCCCTTAACTGCCAACGCAAAAGTCATTCGATGGCTTTTAGCGAACCATTGGAGTCATCACAATTTTTTTTATAAATCCCTGATTTTGGTCCTTTTTTTTGTCTGTAAAAGTTATTGCTCTGGGTCTCTGACTCCGCAGGTCGCCCTTTTACACATCACACCACAGCCCCCAAAACTAAGCTCTGTGCTCATCTCCTGGGTAAACACACACTTAACACGACTTGCGCTTTAAAACTACCAGGAAGTGAAAGGCTGGGTGTCTTAAGTCATGACTGCTGTCAAATTCAGTTCATTTCAATTCTTTTTTTGTTCCACGCCTTTAAGCAACACAGGAAGTTGGGATGTTTCGAACGCTAATCTGACAGCATGTCTGTTTTCACTTCCCCAAAGGGTGCGACATATCAGACCAATTCACCTCGCGAAGAGAGCTTTTACACAGTCAAGTTACTCGAGTGTTTAACACTCAAAAGAGTGTGTAACACAGGAACGTCACTGCATCAAGTCACTCAACGAGCCTTTAATACACAAGGCTACAGGAGAAGCAGAGAGCTCACATCTTTGTGACAAACAGCCGTCTTTGACACTGGAGGTTAACCTTAAATTCAAGGTGATAAGACATCTTTTTTTCCCCCCACAGGATGTCAACCAAAAAGGCTCGGCATACAAGTCCTGCCTGTACCAGGAAATAAATAACAAATTATAAAACAGCAGACGGCCTATGTTCAGCTGCAGCTAACAAAAAAAACTAAAAAACAACTAAAAAAAACAACGAAAAACAACAAAAACACATTTGCTGGGGAGATGCATGTCTGTATGTGTGGGATACATGAATAACTTTTTTTGGTGCGTTAAAAGTGAGCCTACAACGATGGCGTGCGAAGTTATATGTGTAAGAACATCCATGTGTCGACATATAGCAGCGTGCAGTGTAGTGGTGAGTTGAGTTGAGTGGAGTGGAGGTTCTTCGCTCCAATGGGACCAAGCCCATGACCCTAGGCTTCAGGTTCCATCCTACACCTCAGATCATCTCTGGTGCACAGGAACGTTAATTAAAAAACAAAAAACATGCAGTGGCACCCACCACACACACACACACACACACAAAACAAAAAACACGACTAATAAATGGCTCCTTCAGCTGCGGTAACACTGCTGAACAATACTGTTGTTGTGCTAATGGCCCTTGTGCCCTGTGAACTCTCCCCCTGTAAGGCCTTTGAGACAGAAGGATCTCACGAGTATGACGAAGCGCTTTTGCCCCAGATGGCCTTCATGATGACTCTGTAGCAGCCACAGAACAGGCCTGTGGAATGTGGAACTTCATTTGGAACTTTACTACAAGACTCCACAAAACTGAAAGGGTGGGGGGTGTACGAGTGTAGCAAGCCAATGGCTAACGAGACACTACAAAAAGAGGGTTACGAGCTCCATAACTGTCATGTCTCCTCTTTAATAAAACTGCCCCGGTATGGTCCTCTGTGGTTGCAATGCCAGGCTCAAAAATGTGCTCTACTTACGAGAAACACACGGCAAAACATCCAGTGAGCAGGCCGTGGGGGTGAGTGACAGACCTCCAGCAGCAAAGCTGTTGTTATGGATAAAGCTTATTGACTGTAGCAATCCAGACGCCTGAGCCTACTTTTTTTTTTTTAAGAGGAAAAAAGGAACAAGCACTTTCTACATGCTTATGAAAATGGGAGGGGGGAAAAAAAGGAAAAACACTTACAACAGCCCTGATTGAGAGCCAAAAGAAAACCCAACATCTCTGCTTGCTCGTTTGAAAAAGAAGCCGCAACTCAACGAGGTCTGTATGTGCGGTCCGACCGTTCTGACCAACGGAAGGTTCCCCCCTCCCAAACCCCCAACCCCCCCCCACATAATGTGAACGACTTACTCCTGTAGACTTCACAGGCCAGATGTAGGCCATCTGGGAAATCCCGCACACACGAAAACGAACTATTAACATCAGACCCATCATCATAGGTGACGTGCTGCTGCACACGTGTACACATTAAACACAGACCCAATGGCCAAACTAACCCCTCGCCCTATTACCTAATGTCAGTGTTGGTAATGTGTACAAAACTCCCATCACCTAAGCTTCCAGTGAAAAATTGTTGTTTTGTTTTTGTTTTGTCTTGATGTCCTTCGGTCCAGTCTCAGTCCACAACTCCCGTCCACCTGTAGTCTTGCGCAATAGCTGAAAAAAACACCTGTTGCTTCCTTACTGACTGACTGACAGACAGACAGACAGACAGACAGACAGACAGACAGACAGACAGACAGACAGACAGACAGACAGACAGACAGACAGAGCGTGGAGTAAAAAGGCCACTGAGCCAGCCTTGTTTGTGGTGTGTAAAAAGAGACCTGGGACAGTCCTGGGTTGGCCTACCAGAGGCTGGGAGAAGAGGTAGGCTGACTGGCTGGCTGGATGGCTGGCTGGCTGGCCGGCAACAAACAAAAGAGGAGACGTCTGCAGCTGAGGATGCTGACAAGAACGCAAAAAATGACAAGACAGGGGTCCATGGAGGAGTGGTGAGTGGTGTAAGTGTGTGTATGTGTGTAGCTGTGTGTGTAGCTGTGTGTGTGTGTGTGTAGGTGTGAGTGTAGGTGTATGTGTGTAGGTGTGTGTGTTTTTGGGTGAAAGAACCCCACCCCACCAGCCAAACTCCACCTCCCCAACAGACAAACAAACACACACACACACACACCCTTGGTAAAGTCCCCCCCCCACACACACACACACAGACACACACACACACTTTCCTCAGGAGCAGATGGAGCCGAGGGTGGGCGCCAGGCTGCAGGGGGGTGTGGGCGAGCCGTAGTAGAGGGGGTCGGTGATGGGGAAGAGCAGCAGGAAGAAGAGCAGCACGCCCAGCAGGTAGAAGGACAGCACGGTCAGCCGGTGGGGGTGGTCCAGGGCCGCGCTCACCGCAGGGAAACCCATGTAGTTGCAGAAGGAGTGGCACAACACCGGGCCTACCAGGTGACCTGTGTAAGAGGGACAGGGGGATAGAGAAAGAGAGGGAAGGTGGGAGAGACAGAGTCAGAAGGAGGGAGAGACAGAGAGAGAGGGAAGGAGAGAGACAAGGAGACAGAGAGGGAAGGAGGGAGAGAAAGAGAGGGAGGAGGGAGGGAGTGAGGGAGAGAGAGAGAAAAAAAAAGAGACAGAGAGCGAGAGAGAGACAGAGGGAGGGAGAAAGAGAGAGGGAGGGAGAAAAAGAGAGAGGGAGAAGGAGGGAGGGACAGAGAGAGAGAGAAGTATATTTGGAGAGTAAAGAAAGGATGTCGGCAAGGACAACAGAGAAGAAAAGACAGGAAGAAACAAACAAGTGGACAAACAAGAGGTCCAAATGAAATGACAAGGAGAGATTTGTACTGACAGAAAGGAAAGGTCAGGAATGTAATTGGTGGGCGGGAGTGTATGTAAGGGATATTACACAACCAGGGATCAATATGGTGGAATATGCATGACAGACTGAGGCTGGACCCCACAAAATCACTCTGAAGGATATTAATCTCCCACACTAACCACCAAAGCTGATATTATTTCACATATTACACAAGTGATCTGCTAGTATCTACTATACTGACAAACTATAAATTTTTTAAAAAAATGTGTTTTATCCATTTACAAATGATTTTTTGCTTCCGCTGAAAAAAACACTAAGTAGTTTTTTCCACCTTAAAATAATGTTCATCAACTCGTAACAGGGTGAACTGCACTTCCGTTTCAGTAAACGGTGAATGCCAATGAATCCTGTAGCCTTCTATGGGCTATAACCGCACTATGCAAGTTTGCAAAAGTGGGTCACAGATCTGTACTTTGAATAAGACATAAGACAGACAATTCCACTTCCAACCTATAGGCCGACCGAAGAGGAAAAGTGCTTTAGTGTTCCTTTAAGTCTGTTTGCAATCCAGTTTCATATCAAAGACTTCGGTTCTCTGCTACGTGCCACAGCTAAGGTCTGTAAATGCAATAATATCAGAGCCCTGAAGACTCACTGGGATTCAACTGCCAAACATTTCTGAAAGCATCAGAAACGAAACAGGTGTGAGCAAAAACAGACAGACACATGAATACACACCAACACCCACTTACCAGTTCTGATGAAAATGAAGGCGCAGTAAGCTCCAAAGACCGCAGTGTATGAAAACTGAAAAACTTGGAAGACAACATAAAACACAAAAAATTACAATTAATTTTACACTTCAAAAAGGTAACACTATGCTCAGATACGAGACACACTGTGTTTCAAAGGATGTTGTTCACACACATTTTTTTTAGAGTGCAACAGAAGTGTAGCATCCCGTAGAACACATAGATGTAGACTCCTCAACCTTATCCTCTCTCAAAATCCTACCCCATCCATCTCCTTTGAGGCCTGTTTCATCTCTAGTCCCCTCTCTCTAGTCCCCTTCTCTTTGTCTAATTCAGTGGTTCTTAACCTTGTTGGAGGTACCGAACCCCACCAGTTTCATATGCTCATTCACCGAACCCTTCTTTAGTAAAAAATAAAATGTGATTTTTTTACTGGTGCACAAAATGAAGTCATGTGTATCTTGACCTCTGCGGCGGAGGCTCCACCGAACCCCTGAGACCGACTCACCGAACCCCTAGGGTTCGATCGAACCCAGGTTAAGAACCACTGGTCTAATTATTTATGTCTTGCCCCAGCACAGGCGGGCACTGTATTCCTTCTGCCTGTGCTCTCAACACAGGTGATTTCACAAATCTACCTTGGAATCAGCTGGATGAGGGAATGGATTACTACAACAAATATGTGGCAGAGTTTCTACTTTCTAAAGCAGGGACTAACACCTCTGCTAGCTGGTGCAGGTGTAACGGGAGGGGGTGGGGAGCATGGCCTACCTGCTGACAGGAAAATCACTGACACGGTGCCTTGTCGAAAGCGAAGCAGCTCTATCACATGGTGGAAATGGGCTGGGGGAACACACGCACACAGGCGCACACACGCGCACGCACGCACACACACACACGCACACGCACACACACATTACTACAAAAGCCATTTTTATTTTAAGGGCAAGGATCGAAATAATGGGCATTAAATATACTCTAAATGTATTTATTGTATATTTTCGCAACAATGACTACATTACGTTACACCATGCAGATGCATTTATCCAAAGCGATTTACAATAGAGGACATACAAACAAGCTACACATATGCAGAGGAAAACAAAGAAAAGGCATAATAAAGTTAGTGCAGCCAGGGTGCAGGACAGTGTTGGTGAATGGAGGTTAGATTACATGACTACATGACCCAAAACGTTTTAAAACAGTGATTCATGAAGATATCTCAACGCAATTCTCATAGGGGCATGCTGGTAGGGTGCCCAAAAATACACATTTTTTCCCCCTCTGTCTCTCACACTCACACTCACACGAGGCCCAAGCGAGACAGACAAGCAAAATACACATACGCCAACAAGCAGAGTAAGCTGCTAAGTTGCATTTACACACAAACAGAAGATCTAAGCAGGGCATTAGGCCAAATATCGCAGACAGAAACAATTAACCATCTCAAAAGCATTCAAATAGATACATGCACACACGCATGCTTGCGCACACGGACACACGCACGCACGCACAGACACACACGCACAGAAACAGACACAGACGCACATACACATACGCACACACACGCATGCACGTGCACACGCACAGGCACTCACCTACTCCAAAAAAGAGCGGGCACGTGAGGATGGCGGTGGTGGGGCCAGCGCAGGGCACCAGCATGGGCAGCATGCAGGCCCGGAACACCAGCTCCTCCGTCAGCGGGGCCACCACCTGGTTACGCAGCCAGCGCATGTCACTCAAACACAGCGCCCAGAAACGAGGGTCTGAGGAGGAGACGGGAAGGAGGAGAGGGGAGTTGTGGAGGAGAGGAGAGATATGGAGAGGAGAGGGGAGAAGAGATGTGATAGAGAGGGGAGGTGTGGAGGAGAGGAGAGAGGGGATGTGATGGAGAGGGGAGAAGAGATGTGATTGAGAGGAGAGGTGTGGAGGAGAGGGGAGGTGTGGAGTAGAGGAGAGAAGAGATGTGATGGAGAGGGGAGATGTGGAGGAGAGGGAAGATATGAAGGAGATGGAAGATAAGGAGGAGAGGAGAGATGTGGAGGAGAGGGGAGATGTGGAAGAGAGGAGAAGAGATGTGATGGAGAGGGGAGAAGAGATGTGATGGAGAGGGTAGGTGTGGAGGAGAGGGGAGGAGAGGTGTGGAGGAGAGGGAAGGTGTGGAAGAGAGGGGAGATGTGGAGGAGAGGGGAGGAGAAGTGTGGAGAGGAGAGAAGAAAAAAGGAAAACATAAATGGGGTATAAATGGGGTAAATAAGAAAAATAATCATTAAGTTACAGAACTGACGAGAGGAAAGGAAGGAGGGAGAGCCCATGCTCGAGGGCCATTGAGAAAAAAGGTCACTGTGATGATACAACATGCACACTAATGCTTCATTAATATATACATGGGTTGCTGTGCGGTTAAGCAAATTCAAAAACTACATCTAGGAGGTGAAATATTCAAGTTCATGTTCTCACAAGCATCCAAGTACAGTGTACTGTAACCCATGAGATGCAGTTTGCCCTGGCACACTCACATAAGAATCATATCAAAAGGACCATTAATTAATAACATTACGTAGTAAAAAATAACTTTAAAATGCATTATGGAAACGTGGCACAGACATCTGTTTGAAATGGATGTGACCATTCAAGAGCAGTCATAGATCGTCAAATACTCTTTAATGTTTAGTGTGCAAGCATGAAGAACTCACCTACGATCACCCGAATGCCATCAATAAAGCCCCACGGACAATCCATGGCCAGTTGGATTAGGGGCCCCAGAAAAAGCACCTGTGGGAAAAGAGGACATATCAAGTCATATCAATAAGTCAATAGGTTCAACAGGTACCCAAGGATCCATACAGTCAAATTTACATCGAAGCTTCACATTTTACTTTAAATCTAAAGGCTACTAAAGAGCACACAAATCCCTCGGCACGGACAACACACAAAGCACCGACTCTTACCATAGTGAGCATGAGGGGCAATATTATGGCTGGCACCAGGCCCTCCAGACGGATGCCCATCAGCTCCAACAGGGATGGCTCAGGCTGAGGAGAGGGGAAAAATGACCACTTTTCAGACTGTTTGCATACTGTAAACTGCTGTTAACATAGATTCATCAGCACCAGTGACATAACAGGAGGCTACCCTGCAACAGTTATTATACTGACATCAAAGTCGACTTTGCAAGAAACTGATTTTTTGTCAATCTAATAACGAAATTATTACATTGTCATAGAAACGGACTCTAGCAGGGACATCTGCGATGTGGTCTTACCCTAACGCCTGTGAACTCCTTCCATGCCCACACGAACACCGGTGACAGCGTTGACACGATGAGAACACTGGTGAAGCGTCTTTTGATGACCGCCGGGTGGTCCCTAAATTCAACCAGTTACGAGCAGACAGAATCACGTAACAGTCAGTCACATACATTAAATCAGCAAATTCAAGCCACAGCATTGCATAACGTTCTATGCATGAATTGCATAACGTTCTATGGTTGTAGAAATACTACGACTATAAGTTACAGAATGCGATAGCCTCAAAAAGTACAGACTGTCCCTTCTTATGACCCAAACTTCAGCTAAGACGTTCAAAATCACTAAACGCAGCAAAATCTTTATCCCAGCATTGCTCAATCAGTAGCTTTGCGCGTTGTTGCTTAGTTCCTGCAAATCAAATCCAGGGGCATGCAGCAAAGGGTTGAGACATGTACAAAGCTGCCTTTCTGTGTTAGAATTTGGCAATCTTCCACTGTGAAAACCAAACAATGCCCAAAGAGCTTGTAAAATCCTAAATGGGTCAAATGTTACTTTGGCTTGATAGCTGAAATGCAAAGACTATTAGCAGCTAACGCTAAAGGGGGCCGGTTTTGACAATGTACAATGCAAAACTACATATAATGAGGTTGTATGTCTGAGCAAATCGACTATGATTTTTACCTTGGCAGGTCGCTTCTCCATACATACAAGCTTCCGACATACGAGCATGCCAGTAGCAAACAGGACAACACCGATACCCAACAGAGTCCGTCTGGAGGCACAAACCCATCATCACTGTGTCTTTGGTTGGACATCAAACTTGGCGTCAAATAGTCATCCTCTATCATGGCGAGGGGGACGAGCTGAGGTGCGTCCTTCACAATTACGTGAGTAGACGAGTAGTCTTCGTCTAAAGCAAGCTGAAAGAACTGGTAAACGAAAAAAAATCAAGACGTGAGGTGTAAAAACAAACGCTCAACACCCACGGCTACATGAACCGTAGCTGGTATTTTGGCGCCTAAAAATGACGTCACTGCACGGCGTCTATCCTTATTTACGTCAAAAGCTGTGGTATCCTGGTGGTATCGTTGGGCTTGTTTGAAATGACTGACTGGTTTAGTGGCTAGTTTAAAGCAATGCATTCTGGACGACATTGTCCAAAAATGTCAGAATTTCAAGTCCAGAATGCACTGCTTTAAACCAGTCACTCAGCTGTAGTACTGGCTTACTAGATTAATTTAGGTTAGATGTATGTGAACTCTCCAGACATCCACACAGGTTACACACACACACACACACACACACACACACACACACACACACACACTGGTTGACTGGTTTGAAACGTTATATAGGCTATATTATGATTATAATTATGATTATAATGACATCCACAGGCCAAGTATCTGTCGTGACTTCACCAACCAAACCAAACCAAAAATAACAAGGTGTGAACCAGATCTTACTAATAGACCATAGGGACATGGAAAACATCAACAGTGTGCTTAGCGTATCTGGTTTCTCAAAAGATGACTTCACATCTAAGCAGGAGTAGGTACAAGTCTCTCTTGCTTCTTGTCCTTAAATACCATTCTGAATGAATGGCAACTGACAAGGTCAAGTGACCTATAGAATTGGTGTTTGCTGTGATAGCATCACATCTTGGGAGATGTACTGATGAAGAAATAGGGCTGAAACCACTGTGTCACCCACACTGAGACAATTTTTAATGCACTTCACTCCCTGAGTTTAACCGTGAGATCCCAGAAAGAGGAGGTAGGCTAAGGAGAGATTTTTTAAAATCACATTCATCAACTAACATCACTGTAAAGGTATTAGGCTACCAAGAAACAGTATCTTTGTTCCTTGTAATCCACCTCCTTGCAATAACAAAGAAGATATAGGCTACAAACAAATATCATATTAACACAAAATATTTCAAAAATATACAGAATCATTTTGTGTTAAGGAAAAAAAGGTTGCTTTGAGGAATTCTTATTTAATGAAGACTGTGGTTATTAGTTTTTTTGTCTTTTTTTCCATTCTTCTTTGTACATGTTGTAAGAATTTAAATGATTGATTTGAAATTATTCAAATTGTACAAGCTGTACAATTGTACCCAATAATCTTGCGGTGTCGTGCTTCCCCGTACCACACGTGCTATGTAGTGCAGAACTGTGAGCGCATATTTTAAAATAACCCTTGAGAAAAAAGGTTTTCATAGTGATTTCAATCATGCATTTTTTATATCCAGTAGTACTTGGAAGTGCAGTGATGTACAATAATGGACACTTTTCACACTCAGTGACCACCATCTTGTAGTGAAAGGAGAGGTGCATCAAACCATCAATTTTCCACCAAAAAGAGGGCAGACTTGTGAGGGAGGGCATTCAAGTGCAGCAGAGAATGGGGCCTAATAAAAAAATGAAAATCAACACAACATATTTTGTATTTTGATGTTTTTTTCTGGAGGATTTCAAGTTTATTTCAAATCGGCAGAAAAAAAATGTTAGGCAGAAATGGGTGTGGTTAGTGACTCAGAGGATCCCTGAAGTGTTGTGATGTACTTTCATTTCTGTGAGATCATTACATGGATATCAACCTATTTCTCAAATATGGTGGTTATAGGCCCACCTCCAGTTTCTTCTGCCCAATGACTCATAGGCAGGAAAGGGCAGAAGAAATAAGAATTAAAAAAAATGTGAGACAAAACACTAGGGTTCCTGCAGCTTCTCTATTTCAACCCCTAATAATACTAATACTACTACTACTACCACTACTACTACTACTACTAATAATAATAATAATAATAATATTATTATTAATAATAATACACCTGATAATGGTACCATGCATTGCTTTGCATTAAATGTTATTACCTAGGGTTAGTTACCATGTTATATAGCCTACGTCTACAATGTTGTTAATTTTAATAAATATGTTTTACAGTAGGCCTAGGCAAGGAATATGGTTGGCCGGATGTTGTGTAATTATTTAAAACTCCTCTGTAACCAAAATAAAAAAGCCCCCTGGCTGTCAACTGTTATCTTGTTAACAGCACACTTAATAGAACAAAGAAATATCAATTTTCTAAATAATTTATGAGCAGCCTAACCCAGGCTGGCAAGAGGCACCAGCTGTGTTCAAAACCAGCAAAGTCGGAGAGAACATAAACATAACTGGTGAGCCAACACAGTGCCTTCAGACGTCACGACTTCACCTCAGAGTTCAAAGATTAACTTCGCAAACCTCTGCCTTTAAAAATTACAAACAGCAGAATGTGAATTTTGTGTTTATGTGTTGTGAATACTTCCCTAAATACCTTAGATGCTTACTTAAAAACGCAAGAAAACGTTGCGCATCTTGAATACGGTACCGTGCAGGAGGGCGGGTTTACGCAAGAGTCGTGGAAATCCTGACCAACCGCGGAGACGCATTATGTGGGCGAGGGTTTAAAAAAAACATCTGATCTTTTTTATGCATTTTTTTTTCACTCCGAGTGCGAGGGAGATGGGCGTGACAATGGGCTGTCTGGACCACGATTAGTCTCCTAGAGGAGTAGCTTATCATCCGCACATCCGTGCAGCTGATGACAACGGAGAGGCGATGCGACCCGCTGGGTGTAGTGACCGTGCCATAAAACTTATTTTCGTAGATTATGTTTCTACAGCGCAACGCCCAGGTTTGAGACCGCACGGGGATTGACAGTCCAAGGGAATTTACGTCAAAGGGTCCTCCATCGCAAACATCAGCGGGTATTTATCATTATCTTGGCTACCTGTTCAAGTGCAGTGCCTGTGCGCTCTGGCTCGGGGATAGCTGCGGGAAGTGTTTGGAAATCCCCATCGCTTTGTGTTGCATTTAAAACACGGTGTTTACCTGAAGCCAGCCTGCTCTGTTGTTTGGTGGTATCTTTCATCGACTTGTAGTTGGCTATATATCGTCTGTCTGTACAGTGAAGTCCCTTGTGTGGTGCTTTTCAAGACTGCTGTGCTGTAGAGTCGATATTGTTGATATCCTTATTTGGCTGTCATTTTAAATCGTTTGGAATATTCTCAGTAGAATATTACCGCAGTGTCGTTTACGCATTTCAGGCAATTTACCATCCTTCTGTTACGATCTAATCCAGCCGTAAAGTGTTGAAAACATCCCATTTGCCACGCAGTTTATAGTTAGGCTGTGATATTTGAAGGACCATACGACATTTGGCTTTTCAAGATTTACACTGGGGTGCGTATTTTCTAGTTATTTAAACCAATATGTTTTTGATGAGTTTCGATCCACGCAAAGGCCGATCTACCTCCATCGACTGCGTCCCGTTAGTGCTCATGTAACCCCCCGTCTATGCTGTGACAGAAGGAGACGCAATTCGCTGCAATCTGTTCGCTGAGAGTATCGGGCACTGACACAGCCATGATGTGCCCAAGTGAGAGGATTATACGGTGGTTGAAATAGAATAAGTCTACGAGTTATATCTCGCCTATTTCATTCAGACCTCCACTGATCATTTTACGCATCTTGGTTGTTTTGATTATAGCAGGATGCTGTGTGGGAAAAGCTTGGATGCAGGATCCTTTTCGCATGCATGGTTGGAAGCAATAAGCTTAACTGCAAAATGGCCATCCGAACTCTGAACCACCAGAACATCAGAAATATTTGGAAGTTCTTCAAATGGACATTGTGTTTTTTACAAATATAGTGTTGTCCTAACAAAACGACGCAATACAAGGTCAGCTATTTAACTTTTTATGCTACTTAAACAGGGGTCCATAAAATGAATGCAATGAGATGGTTATTATGACTTTACACCAGTTTAGATATTATTCTTCAGGCAGTTTATCAACAGACGCGGAATTGTGCATCATGTTTGCACCTTTTAGACACGTCATTCCCTCTAGCCTGCCATGCAGAAAGACACGTACTGTACACAACTAACGTGATCAAATCTGCCATATGGATAAATCATAATTTGATTGTGGTCCTCCTCTCATGCTGTGTCTCTGGCTGCATGTGTAAGGGCCTTGCTGCTAGCCTGCTGCGTACTTAATAGCTTTAGCCAACCCCCCTTTGAGGCAGCTGGTTTTCTGTTTCTCTTCCTGATGCGGTTTTGTTCCCTCTTTCACCCAGTGCTGTTTAGGAGAATAGAAATGAAATGTGTACAGGGGGAAGAAAACATGAGGGTGGAAGGACAGCTCCACTACACCACATGCTAGCTTGGCGAGGCCTCATCCTTCCTCAGCACAGTGTAACACATGACTGATGCTTACTCACCCAGGCCTGTGGTTGGCTCATGAGCGAAAAGGCACACGCGCGCACACACACACACACACACACACGCACCAGAAAAACACATGCACACACATAGACACACACGAAACACGCACACAAACTTCCACTGTGACATGAGTCAGTGTGAGTGGAGTGTGCTGTTCTATGCTCTAAGCACAGCCGATGAACAGGGCCCACCTGTGCTCCTGGCTACGCAGCGAGAGTTTTGTGCATTCAGTATCAAGCAGAGGATGCAGTCTGAACATTGCCCGTCTCCAAGGCTGCCCCCAACAGATCTCCTGTGAGTTCTCTTACACAAAGTTCCAGCCAATAAGCCAAGCAGGGAATTAAAGCAGGAACATCAGCATCGTGGAAGTTGGCACACATCAGACTAGTGGCGAAGATTTCCTCTCGAGTGATTGGCTGTGTGTCTGTGGCTTCAATATTGTCCTGCGTCACACAGTACACTTCCAACAGGGACAGACAAACATGTGGGCCATACGTGGCCCGATGCCCTGATTCACTTTGCCTGAGCACGATTACTCACCTAGAGAAGCCAGTTTAACAACTGGCCTCAGCATATTTTGGGTGTAAGTCTGTGATGTTATGATTATTCTAATCCAGCACTGGTGCTTTCCTGACAGCTGGTAGGCAAGTGGTGGTTCTCCTCCTTGCAGTGATTACAGTTGAGTCATCGTCAGCTTCCCAAGCACTTGAGGCAAACCAAGTGTATTTATATAGCACAATGCACACAGGTGCTTTTACAAACGAGCATATACAAACATTCAAAGAAAGGGATTTAGATAATAAGGTACAGTGTAGAAATAAAAAAGAAAGAAAGAGTGCCTGAACAAAAGGGCATATAAAATAACATGAGAAAGAAAAATCACAGATAAAGAAACAAGGTTAAATGAAAACAAAAACATAGTGCATTCGATTTGGCGAACAAAATGGCTTTTAAAAAAAAGTGGCCACAGTTGGATCACCATTATTGTCATGAGGAAGTAAGTTGGTTGCCGTACTAGAAGCAGACCTGCAGATTCTCTCCACTGATCAGAGATCTAACTGGTGTGTTCAATTAAAACAGACCGATAGGCCTCTCCTATGTAAGAAAAAATGTAATTATAAGTAGCAATGCTCGAAAGTGAATTCTAACTCACTGGAAGCCAGGACATAAACTTGACATATTCCAGTAACGTGTTGAGTTCTTGTAATTTCCTTAAAAACTCTAGCAGATTTATACAATCCACGCTGCTTGACAATCTGCATGAGAGCGTCCATTAAAAAAACATCAGTTAATCGACCCTGCTGGAGATAAAGGCATGAATGTGAGTTTTTCTAAATTATGTTTTGACACAGGTTTTGACACAGGCTGTTTAGTTCTCATCGCTGTTAAAACTGTTCAATCTTTTCAATCCTGGTGTCCTTCTCATAACACATGTACACAAACTGGGCTTTACGCTTGCTCTTTACAAAGCTACTGTTGCTGTACCTCAAGAACTTTTGAAATACAGCTTTTTTTCCTCGCCATTTACTCTTGGTTAGAGGAAGTTCAGGGCCTGCTGATCAGATGATCAACGCAATGCCTTTTGAAGTGGAGATAACCAACAACAGGTCGAATTCGCTTGCAGTTTCGAAAGTGCCTCAAAACAAGGTCTTAAGACGAGGCCTCAGATTGAATCAGCTTGTAACCAAGCGCATGGGCGGACATCTAGTTTCTTCTTCTGTGATAGCACGTTTTTGCAGTTTTTGACATGTGCATGGTGCATGCCCTGTTCCATCCCTCCCACCCACACACCTACAGAGATGACAAGAGGAGGACATGGGAGGACAGTTAAAGGAGACGACGCCTTTTAACGAACAGCCTTGCCAATAAGGTCTCCTTTTTATTTGCAACAAAAGTCACAGGAGCTCAAGATCCTCTGACTAAGCTAAACCCACTACCTCAGATGACTTCTATTCCCAACAGGGAGCAGACCTGTGGAAGTGTTTGCATATCATTTTGTAGTTCAACGAGGGGGGTGGAAAATATTTGTCTTTCCTATAGGAAATGCACAACAGGCAGTCAATTAGTCTCCACCGTACATGCAAAGACAAACAATCCTAACGATGTGTACACGCAACAGGGGTGGCTTATAAAGGTGCTGCCAGGTGTGTCATGGTTGGTGATGTCTCATTCCTTACCTTCAGCCTCATCATCTTGTCTCTCACCATGTGTCCAGCAGCCACCAGAAATCCTGTCCATTTTAATTGACCTGGTGTCTACACAAACAACTATATATAATATAATATAATATAATATAATATAATATAATATAATATAATATAACTGTAAGGAACAGGCCATATCCTTACCTTTTAATGGTTAAAGCCTCATTGTTTATTTAACTGTTATAAATAATGTAAGCTAATGCAAGTTTTATGTTTATCTAAACAAGATTAAACCTACAGTTGGTGTTGGACCAGAAACTAGTGGAGGTAGAGGTCTGCTGGTGTGTAGAGGCCACCAAATTAATCTGATTGTTGGCTCTCCTTTCATGTCACGAGCGCTATGTTTACTTCTGTGAAGGAGTTGGAAGGGTTGCAGTGTACTGCAGAAGTTGCTGTGAGGGAGATAGAGAGGAGGTGGCGATGCAAGGTAGCCTGGCTCCCCCTCTTCCTGTTTCTATGTCAATTTCTGTCTCGTTTTTTTTCTTATCACATCCTCTTTGGCTACTCACCTCTTGTTCAAACACAATAATCAGGTGACTGCTCCTAATGTAAACACATATAACCAGGCCATCAGCGATAAACTCGCTCTGCATACCTGACAGCCTCCAACTGCAGCAGACTTTGTGCACAATACTAACACTGATATCAGTATAGAATAGATGTCCTCTCCATTTGCGTAGGTGCTGGTGGGCCCATCCAATCAGAAGCCTCCCTATGTTTGGTTGACTGCCTGGAATGCATTTATACGGGTTCTTGTCTTGTTTAAGTAACCTATGTGTTTTTGGAATAGGCCCACTTTCTTATGGGCCCACGCATTTTATCATTTGTCCCTTTGTCCATGCTCTCTCTCTCTCTCTCTGTCCATCTCTCTCTCTCTCTGTCTCTCTCTCTGCCCCGCTCTATCTCCTTTTAACTTTCTCTTGGTGAGAGGTAGCGGGGATCATAAAGCGTGTTGTTTCTATTTTCAGTCACTCACCCAGACAGCGTGGCCCTTCGGGGCCCGACAGGACTGAACAGGGGGACTCTTACTCGACCATAGCAGCCGAACGTGACCTACTCCTACAGACCTAATGAGTACAAATGTAGAAAACAAGCAGAGCTCCAGCTTTGCAGGTCAGGGAGGGAAAGGTGTGAACTTTGTAAATTGGGTTAACCTTTAGGTGTACTTTACAGCAGCACATCGACTTCATTATAAATAAGTTAACAAAGCAGTACGTGGTGGTTGTGCAGTCGTTGTTAAAACACAAACGTCTGTGCCCCTGTGTCTGGCCAGAGTAAATGTAGAAGCGAAGTGAATAAACCATCAAAAGTCTTTTGGATGAAAGGTAAAACATCTTCAAGCTACTAAAAGAAGTCCAGTTGCTTACAAATTGGCTCCTTTGACTGACATGACCTTGGTGAATGAGAATCTTCACATCAAAGTTTAGTTCTCTCCTTTCCTTGTGTGTCACGTACTGTATCTTCTTGGGTTGTTATGCTTCCTCATTGACTGCACTACAACTAAAGTTGTACTGTGGCTACGGCTGGAGTTGTGTAGCTATGTAGCTATGTTGTGTATGCTAACCCTGTATCTTCTTGGTAAATGAACTGAATGAAGCACTACTATTTGAAGTGTTATTATTTAAACTCTGCTACCACTAAGAAAACCACCAATTATATTAGTTTAATACAAAACCTGGAGGCAGTTGGTAGCATCATATGATAATAATATGATAATAATAACAAGTGGTTTTTACTGCTTTAACCAATCTGTACACTCACAATTACCACAGCTACCCAACATGCTCTAATGGTTCCCAAACTTTTCACTGCTTTGTCCCCCCTGAGACACACTATTTTTTCACATAATAATTGTGCATATTATATATTACATAATAATGTAGTCCCAATCGGGTTGTATAGGAGATAGCTTGAATGTAAGTCTTGAATGTAATCTTTTTCCACATATAGTATGTAACCTTTATGCTAGTAGAAGCCGAGAACTCATTCACGGATTTATTTTGTGTACCCCTTAGAGTTGAACTAGCTACCCCTAGAGGTACTCGTACCCCAGTTTGACAATCACTGCTCTAGGCTATTGCAAATCAATGACAGTATACCTCCACTGTAAACTTCAGTTCCACGTTGAGGCAGTTAGTAGCTTAATGATGATATGACGTTGAATAGTAACACGTGTTTTTTTTGCTGCTTCAACCAACCTGTACACTTATGATTACCACAGCTACTCAGCTCGAGGCTATTGACGCTATTGATGCTACTGACGCTATTGACGCGTGCCCGGTCTTACGGCTTGTACAGAGTAGCAGGTGGCTGCAGTCTGACATCTTGAAGTTGTTAAATATTCAAAGGGCCTGAATGGGGGAAGAGCTTCAGTGCGAACAGCACAGACGAGGCTTCATGATTTATTCCACGGATCATTTCCTTGGATGTATTTTTAGCCTTCTGTTCATTTGTTATGTGATGGAGACAGATGAAGTAGAGAGTACTTTCATCCCTCTATGTATCTATGTATCTATGTATCTATCTATCTGTCTATCTATCTATCTATCTATCTATCTATCTATCTATCTATTCAACTTCTCTCTCTTCTTTTCTGTTCTCTTCATCACACTCCTATGCATGCATACACTGCAGTGGGAGGAGAGGGGATGGTAGGAGTGAAAGAACAGTGGGAGGAGAGACATTTCGAGAGCCGGGGTGGGGAGGGAGAGCAGAGACTTCTTCAGATGAACGTGTTAATGGTTTTTTTGTACTGGCAAAAACAGAGCAAGCCTAAACTCCCATTGCGCTAATATGGCTCGTGAGTTCAATTGCTGCAGGATAGCCCTGCTAATGGTCATGCTAAGCTATTAGCGCCCGGGAACTTCACTGCAGCAGGTGTTATTTGTATTTGTCTGGTATTTTCATCAGTGATCCTTTCCTTTTGTCTCGGAGTGGTTTGTCTCCCTCTTCATCTTCACTCTCATTCAATCCATTTCCCCTTCCACCCCTCCCTCGCTCTCGCTCTTGCTTTCTGCTCTCTCTCTCTCGTTCCTTCCGACCCTCTCCCTCCCTCGCCCTCCGCAGGTTTATGGCAGTGGGTTGATTAGAAAGTGTGTGGCACAGAACAGGCAATCCATCAGCCTGCCAAACCCCAGTGAGAGCCCGCAACACACGTACACTGAACACTCTTACACACACACTGTTACACACACACACACACACACACACACACACACAGGAACGTAGCATTCTCCACTCCAAGCCCTGCTCTCCTCCATCTGTTTCAATCTCTCCTGCTTCCACTCGTTCATCCAATCCCTCGCTCCAGAGATGCCCAAAGCACTGAAGCTGAGGCGGCTCCTGTCTCCTCTACACTCCTCCGCCCCTCGTCGCCCTCTTCTCTCCCCTCTGTCGGTCTCATCTCCTTACTCACCTCTACTTGCCCCCAGCCACCCTCGCTCCGTCCCTCCCTTTCTCCCTTCCTCCCTCCCACCCCTATCACCTGCATCACTCTGCCTTTTCTATTTCTGTCTCCCTTCTTTCCATCTCCCTCTCCCTCTCCCCCTGTCCCTTTTCCTCTCAATCTCTGTCTGTCTTTCTACTGTCACTCCTCCCTCTCTGTCTCTCTCTCTCTGCCTTTTTTTTCTGTTTCGCCCATTTTCCCTATAATTTTTTTTACCCATGTCCATCTAGGCCAATCAATGAAGGCCGTAATGGAAATGAAACGAGTGGTTCACAGGTGGAGCTTCAAATGGCGTCTTGAGATGTAAGAAGGCATCCACCTGCTATGGGCCTGTGGGCTCTGGCCTGTGGTTGTATTGAAGGCAGCAGCTTCACAGGAGCACAATAATAGAGCGCTGTCAATACAGTCAATATGCTTTATGGCCGGCGTCCATCTTTGCTCCTCGGGAAGATCATTGAGGGAAGTTGGCAGGTTGAATTCATTTCAGTGCATGAATAGCTGTGATTCAAAGCCCAGGAAACACCCGGCCTTTCTGCCTTTCTGTTCTTGTGGAGGCTTATGCATTTGTTTACCAATGAAAAGAGGACATTAAATTAGATTTGCACAGAATGTCAGAGCTGGCACAGTGAAATCAGATGACTGTTTACCAAAATTCGGATTATGTTTTTTTTTTTGTGACGTGAGGCAAAAGCCTTCGCAAGCCACAGGCTACAGTGTCATATTTTAGGTCTATTGCATGCTGTTCCTCCTAATAGCCTGGATCGAAAACCTTGAAATGCCAACGCCATAAACCCTTATTGCGGAGAAAGAAAGCAAACCATTATCAACAAACCACCCTTGTCTCAGACAACAGACGCTACACACGGAGATTGGTAGCATCCTCCTGAGATTCGTTAAAGTTCCTTCACAGCGACAGATTGTCGATTGATTCCCAGGCGCATTGTTAAGTGTAAAAGCCCTTCAAGAACGCTTGTGTCTTGTTCCGGGGCAATTCTGCCAGTGGCGTGCGGTATTGACAACCCCACGAAGCCGCTGAATAGCTGTACGTTTTTAGGGAGCCCAAAGGTACAATACCCACTTTTCACACAGAGGTCAGTGTGGCAATACGTCAGCTTAATGCTGCCACTGACTGGGTAGCATGGAGCGTTAAAATGCTAACTTGGCAGGGGTGTGTGGTTGGTGTGTGTGTGTATGTGTATGTCCCTGTTTGGCTTCAGGAGATGCAAATGGTTGGAGAGAGAGAGACAGAGAGAGAGAGAGAAAGAGAGAAAGAGAGATAGCAAGCGTGGGGGGGTTGTAATGCTCTGAGCTGCATATTACTAGCAGAGCTGCTTCCCCGTTAGGGTAGGGAAGGGTAGGGTGGGGGGTGGTGGGGGATTTGGGCAGGGTTAGGGTGGGGGTTGGTGGGGGATTTGGGCAGGGTTAGGGTAGGGGGTGTGGTGGGGGTATTTGGCTAGGGTTAGGGTGGGGGGCAGTAGGCTGCAGATGTGATTTTGCAGAGTCTCCAGCTACAGCAGAAGGCCTGGTAATCTTCATAATCCATCTCATGCAATGTCAATCTTCCTCTGGGTTTTTTCCTCCCATTTCTTTATCTCTTTCCCTCTTTTTCTCTGTCTGTTATGCACTTTCTGATGATTCCCTCTCTCTGTCCATCAATTCTTGTCTTTCTTCTTTTTCTACCCCTATTGTATCTGATTTTCGCTCTGCCTTCATCTCTATATAATCTTTCCCCCCTCAATTTTCTCTTTAACCAACTCACTTTTCTTTCTCTCGCTACCATATTTCTCTAATGTCTCTCTATTTTTATCTCTTTCTGTCTTTCTCTCTTCCCCTCGCTCTATCTCTGTCTCTCTGTCTGTCTCTTTCTCTCTCTGTCTCTCTCTCTCTCTCCCATATCTCTCTAATGTCTCTCTATTTTTATCCCTTCCTTTGTTTCTCTCTTCACCTCTCTCTCTGTCTGTCTGTCTGTCTGTCTGTCTCTCTCTCTCTCTCAATTCAATTCAATTCAAGAAAGCTTTATTGGCATGAACGTTTCAGTAACATTATTGCCAAAGCTCAATTACATAGGTATATACATACAGAGTATATATATCCACAACACGTGTACATCTCTCTCTCTCTGCTATACTCTCTCCCCTCTCCTTCTCCTCCACACAGCTGTGAGTCCCCGTTGAGTGCGGTGGGCATGGTTTTGGAGGGGAGCTCCGAGGCCCTGTGTCCCCCTCCCTCGCTGGAGCTGCGCCCGTCCTGCAACAAGAGCCAGCCCTCGCCCCCGCTGGGCTCCAGCTCGCAGCCCCTGGACAGCCTCTTCCCCGGGGACAAGGAGCCCGTCAAGTATGGGGAGCTCATCGTCTTGGGGTGAGCCTGACCAAAACACCACACCGCTCGCTCCCTGCTCACTCCCTCCTGAGTGACGCATCTACTGTATAGCATGTCCTTCTGTACTAAACTTTTTTTCCCCCCTCACATTTCCTCCATTTCTCCTTTTGACCAAAACACCGTTCCCTCCTGAGTGACGCATCTATAGCATGTCCTTCTGTCCTCGCTTTTTTTTCCCCCCTCACATTTCCATCTCCATTTCTCCTTTTGGCTTTTTATTTTTATCTGTTTTTTTTTTTACCTCGCTGTACAGTAGTTCTCGATTCTGCCCTTCTCTTTTTCATGGTCAACTATCTTTCCCATTTGTCTCTACTCTCCTTTCCTTTACTTTACTCTCTTTCTCTCCTCTCTACTAACACTGACCTGAGATGTCCTGTGTGGAAAAGTGTGGAAACTGAAAATCCCCACCCAAGCATTTGTTGATGTTTTGTATAAAATAAAATAAAAACATACAGTGTAATTGCATTACTGTTCTCTAAAACTGAATTTGCACTGATAATGTTTGCATAATTCTTCAGTTTAAAGAGTTCATGTTTACCTTACAAACATCTGCAGTGATGTGTACTGTACTGTATGTGTATGAAGCCAGGGCCTCCTTGATATGCTATGTTGTCCTCCAGCCTGTGATGCCTGCAGGCAGGATCATGAACAAAAGGTCGTTGTTAGCATGTGATCAGATCATACCTCAGGCCATAGCAGGCACATAACTAAGACGCTGCACAGGAAATGAAAAGGCTAACGCACAAGCTCTTACCTCAGACCTTCTTGAAACAGGAGGACCATGTGAAACCCATGCACCCTTTTTTTTTTGCTTCGAATACCACCCTTTGCTTTGATGTTTTCTGATCCACAGCCAAGATGTAATTTCACTAGCCTGGCATGGCCTTTTAACAAGTAAACGACTCTGTCTACCAACAGGGGGAATGAATCTGGCTCTGTTTCTCCATATTTAGGCCTCTGTGCAGCCTCTGTTTCTCAAAACGCCTTGGCCACCTTTTGCGGCCAGATCTCGGTAATAAATAAAATAGTTTGGTTTGATTAGTGTTTGAATTGCATTAAGATATAATTGGAGACCATGCATCTGCCCAGACCCTTGCTATGGGCTACGTCCGTTGGTGTGTGTGTGTGTGTGTGTGTGTGTGTTGTGTGTGTGAATGTGCATGTGTGTGTGATTGTGAGTGTGTGTGAGTGTGTGTGCGCGCCTAGAAGGATGGTCTGGAGACATAGAAATGTGGTATTTTGTCACGGGGGTTGAGAAATGGCCATGTGTGCTTCTAAAGTTAAAACAAGTGGGTCAGTTACTTCCTCTCCTCACACCAGATCCTTTTTAAATAAACAGTCTGTTGGTCATTCTGTGTCTTTTTCACTCTACCTCTGCTGTTAAGCCTCACTTGTTGGAAGAGAGAGATGGGAGAGAAAAAGTAGAGGTTGCAAGACATCTAGAGTGAGACTGGAATGACAAAACAAAAGTGGTTGGGGGCAGGAACAAGAAAAATGAAATGATAGAGGTGGGGTGTAGGAACAAGTAGGAGAGAGAAAGAGAGAGAGAGAGAGAGAGAGAGAGAGAGATGGTCCGCTCTCAGATGTTGGGGTATTGATCCAGAGCGCAGGTAACGGAGTGTGCTGAGAAGGGCCGCGCTCCCTATTGATGTAATTAAAACAGAGTGCAGCACAGCCACAGACACTCTCTGAACCCACCGTGAACCGCATTCCTGCAGGAGGACGGGGTGGAGAGAGAGAGAGAGAGAGAGACGAAGGCGACAGAGACATAGCTGGCCAGATGGAGAAAGAGAGAGAAAGAGACAGAGAGAGAGAAAGACAGAGAGAGGGAGAGAGGAAGGCTGAGAGACAGGAGAGAGAGAGAGAGAGATGGAGGGAGACGGAGAGATGGGAGAAAATGAAAGTGAGATGAGAACAGCTAATAGATAGAGATTTAGGGATTGACATGAACGATGGGCAGAGCAATATTAGGAGAGAGAGTGAAAATGGGAACGAGAGAGAGAGAGAGAGATGATAGATGGAGCAAGATAGAGAGAACTGTATGTGGATGAAGAGCGAGAGAGCGTTGACGGGTGTGTGAGTGTGTGTGTGTGTGTGTGTGTGAGTGTGTGTGTGTGGGGGGTGCATGCGGAGTGCCACGTGCCTCAGTGTGTGGAGCAGATTCATTCCACTCATTTAACACAACAGGAAGGGCAGCCATGTATTTGAAACGCAGCAACCTTGGCGCCGAGTTCCACCCCTATACAAACAGCACCAGCCAGCGCATCGTGTGCTGTGCGTAAGCAGAGAGTATTAATCCACACAGAGCCCATTCCCCACCACGTCTGCTGTGCAGTACTGGAGATATACAGTCAGGCAGTACAGCGCAAGCACTTTTACACCTGGTTGCTTCCTGAGTTACGCAAAGGGCACCTAGGGCACATTAAGACACTTACACTTTTGCAGCAGTGCACATACACATATTCTGTCTATACATATTGTGTTTTTATATCGGGTGTGTATAGATATATATATACACGCCTATAACTACTGCAGCCTTAGAGCAGTAGAGAATTATGTTTGCAGTGAAACGAGTTTAGACACTTTGCAGCAGTGCACATATACATATTCTGTCTATACATATTGTGTTTTTATATCGGGTGTGTATAGATATATATATACACGCCTATAACTACTGCAGCCTTAGAGCACTAGAGAATTATGTTTGCAGTGAAACGAGTTTAGACACTTACACTTTTGCAGCAGTGCACATATACATATTCTGTCTATACATATTGTGTTTTTATATTGGGTATATATATATATATATATATATATATATATATATATATAAATATATATGTATAACTACTGCATTTTTAGAGCAGTAGAGAGTTATGTTTGCAGTAAAAGGAGTTCAGACTCGGGGAAAAAATGAGTGCATAAAAAAATCTAGTTGTGGTGGGCGTTGACTTGGATGCAGTAATCCGTCTGATGTGTGAATGTGGATGTAAATATCGTTCTCTCTTTTCCCTCTCTTTACTCTCTGCCCTCTGCCAAGGCACAATGGGTCATTGGCCAATGGGGACAAGGGGCGTCGCCGGAGTCGGCTGGCCCTTTACAAGCGCCCCAAAGCTAACGGCGTCAAACCAGACGTCATCCACAATGTGTCCACCCCCTTAGTGTCAAAGGTGAGAGGTCAATTGGGTTCTTGAAACGTGTTAAACAACCTTCCAGCCAGTTTAGCGTTATTTATCATGAAATTTGTTGTAATATCAGAGTTATGTGTTTCAAAAGGCATTATTTTATGTAAGACATTTAGGAGTGCATTAAAACATTATGTAAGATTAAACTTTAAAAGTTGTTATATGACTGTGAGAGAGTTATAATGTGGTGAAGGATGTTATATTAAATTTTTTTTTAAAACTGCGTAACAGAGTTCCTACTAACACGCCCACAACAGCCACCAGAGTGGTGTTGCATAATGTTTAAAGCTGCAAACGGACCCATTCATATCACCGTGGTTTTAGACAATGCAGAACTCTGACATTACAACATTGCTCTGTTCTGAGAAATGGTAGTTACATAATGTGTGTGTGTGTGTGTATGTGTGTGCGTATGTGTGTTTGTGTTTGTGTGTGTGTGTGTGTGTGTGCATATGTGTGTGTGTGTGTGTGTGTGTGTGTGTGTGTGTGTGTGTGTGTGTGTGTGTGTGTGTGTGTGTTTCACAGGCCCTCAGCAACAAAAGCCAGCACAGTATCTCCTACACATTATCGAGGAGTCAGTCCGTGATAGTCGAGTACACGCACGACTCCAACACAGATATGTTTCAGGTAGGTCAACTTCAAAACAGATATGTTTCAGGTAGGCCGACTCCAACAAAGGCATGTTTTAGATAGGTCTTTGAGCCCTCTTTACAAGCTGCACAATGCAAGCTAACAGAACAAGTATGACTTCCTCCAAAGTTACTACCTAACCGATCAAAAAAACAGGAACTAAAGGACATTTCCGAGAGGTATTAAGTTATAACAGTTTAGACAGAATACAAATTCAGCTATGTCACATTCCATTAAAGTAGCGTAGAATACATACAGACCTATCAAGAAGAGTCACTGAAAAGGCAACTCCCAGGAAGAATAAATCTCTTTAAATTTTTCTATTAGATCAGACCTGAAAAGCTTTCAGAGTTTGACTAAGCAACAGCTATACCTGTCTGTACTGTAAAGCAGCAGCTCTGTTGTTGTCTTTATGGTAATCTACTTATTCTAGCGTCCACCAGTTCAGGTGCTGTGGAGCATCTGCCATGGTGGAGTTAATCTGAAATCCTGCCGCTACTTTCTCTATGTGCAAATCTGAGCTGGTATGTTAGGTTTTAGGACAGAGAGGCTTTATTCCATCTTTGTCGTCATACATATGGCAGTTTAATTTGCCAGTGCTTTTACCATATGCTATACAGTACATTTACTTAGCGACTATGTGTATTTGTATAGTTTTGTGTCAAATATCAACCTGCATTCTATTTGAAGTTTTTTATATAAAAGTAAATCTCAGGCAACTCTCAGATTGTTTAAACCATAATAATGATGTCATTAAGAGCATCACAAGTGCCCCTTAAAAAAACACTAGACACAGCAATACACACTTAGAAACACACACAAACAGAGAGAGACACACACACATACACACTCCCTAATCTCTTCCTCTCTTCTCTTCTCCACCTCTCCTCCCTTCTTCAGATCGGCCGTTCCACAGAGAGCATGATCGACTTCGTGGTGACAGACACAGTGGGGAGTGGAGGAGGTGGTGGTGGTGGTGGCGGCGGTGGAGGAGGAGGTGGTGGGGGTGGCGGTGGGGGTCAGGGGGCAGCAGGGGAGGGCGGAGGAGGAGGAGGAGGAGGTGGCAACGGTCAGTCGGCCCAGAGCACCATCTCCCGCTACGCCTGCCGCATCATGTGCGAGCGCAGCGCCCCCTACACCGCCCGCATCTACGCCGCAGGCTTCGACTCCTCCAAGAACATCTTCCTCGGGGTACCTCACTCTCACTCTTTTATGTGTGTGTGTGTGTGTGTGTGTGTGTGTGTGTGTGTGTGTGTGTGTGTGTGTTTGACTCCTCCAAGAACATCTTCCTCGGGGTACCTCACTCTTACTCTCACTCTTCTGTGTGTGTATGTGTGTGTCTGTGTGTGTGTGTGTGTGTGTGTGTTCGACTCCCCCAAGAACACCTTCCTCGGCGTGAGTCATGCGTTACCTCATATGACGATGATGTCAGTGATGTTTATATGACCACAGCAGTGCTGTCTACACTATATATATATATATATATTTATATAATATATAATACATAATACACACACACACACACACACACACACACATATATATATATATATATATATATATATATATATATATATATATATGCTGCCAGAACTATATGATGAATGCAATGCAAACCTAACTATCACTATCATTTTTATCATAGAACTGATCTGATGTTGTTGGTTATGCTTATTGTTGCCTATTTCAAAATCTCTTTATAACAGTGCCATACTTGGCAGTATTGAATGAGTTCATGCTTCAATTGTCTTGTCTACCATTTTGAATTGTAATAAGAACTGTAACACAATAACAACTGTGCTAGCCATTGCTTAATTATGCAGTGCTGAAGAGCATTTTTTATTCATTCGTGTGTTTCAAGACCCCGCACTACATCATTGTAAGGACAGCAAATGACTGCGCCACTGGGTTATGTAAAACGGCCATGAATGTGTGGCCTACGGGTGGACAGTGTTATTTAACTGCTTCACTAAAGGCCACTACCATAGCCTTAGCTGAACACTGCTCAAGGCCTCGAATGTGGCTGCAATAACATTCACATTACATGGATAATGTAAATAACCTATAATGTGATAATTGCTAAGTTATTTTACCTTCATATAATAGAGCAACATTTAGCAATACTAAGCAGAGAGTCTACGGCAAGGTTTCATGTATCAGTTTAAGGTTTTGAATGTTACTAATCTTTGGTGAATATTCACATGGATGGAGTTGTTCTGTGAGAGATTCTGATTATTACCAAGTTTGTGTGAGCACACATATGAATGCAGTTACGTTAGCTATTGATAAATTGGTGTGGCATGTGTATTCTATCGTTGTCTATGTGTATAAAAGCAGTGTAGCCTACTGGATGACATAAACACACACACACATGCGCACGCACACACACACACACACACACACACACACACACACACACACACACAGAAAGAGCAGTTCTTTCTGAGTCACGCTGACAAACATACTCACTCACTCTCTGTTCTGTCCTCTGCTGGATCTAAGCCCAGCTACACATCAGACATACACAAGTCTTTCTGTGCTCTCTCTCTCTGTCTCTCTCTCTCTGTCTCTCTCTCTCTCTCTCTCTCTCTCTCTCTCTCTCTCTCTCTCTCTCTCTCTCTCTCTCCCCTCCATGTCTTATACATACACAGTCTTAGTCCTACACACACATTTTTGTTCTGTCTGCACCCACATAAGCACAGCCCACTACCATGACATGTTATCAGGGTTAATCACTCAGAGACAATACCCCTCTTGCACACACACACACACACACACACACACACCATCTCTCTCTCTCTCTCTCTCTCCCTCACACACACACACACACTTCCTGTTGGTCAGACAATGACCATCACCATCAGAGCTAATAGCTATGGGACTTACATCCTGTATGTGTGTGTGTGTGTGTGCGTGTGTGTGTGTGTGTGTGTGTGTGTGTGTGTGTGTGTGCGTGCGTATGTGTGTGTGGACCTGACCTGCTTTTGCGCAGCATCCAGGGAGCAGGCTGTCGTCCGTAATGGATGGACGGATGGACGGAGTGTGTATGACAGGAGTGTGAGTGGGTGACTCACCAACTGGCAGCGTCACACGGAGGCCTCCTGTGGCTCTTCTGCCTCCATTGGCAGAGTGATGGTGGAATCACAGTGGGAGGGAAGCTTGTGAAGCATAATTTAAACAAAGTGGGACAGTGAATGAAAATGACTAGTTGTGACTAACTAACCTTAGGCTTTAGTTAATGTTGTGCACAGCGTCTTCTTTTTGTGGTGTGTTGTTGGAACTTCTGCTTCACTAACCATCACAAGTAAAGGTCAGGCTAGTGACTAAAGGATTG
>CM059284.1:17436221-17511221 GCA_030347295.1 Setipinna tenuifilis
GCTTGTTTTAGGGTTCCTACTGTATAAAGCATTCAACATTGTCACTAACTTCTGTTTATCAGCTTCTTGTCGTTTACCTCTAGGTTGGCCATTTTTGAAACAGTGGTGTAAAACTTTTTTTCAGGTTCTCCCCTTATCCTGATATCTTGTGTTTTTTTATCTTGTGTTTTGTTTTGGTTCTCTAATGTGTGTGTGTGTGTGTGTGTGTGTGCCCGCCCTCCAGGAGAGAGCTGCCAAATGGCGAACATCCGACGGCTTGATGGACGGCCTGACGACCAATGGGGTTCTAGTGATGCACCCGGCTGGGGAGTTTGTGTCGGAGCCGGCCCCCGCGTGTGGCGGGAAATCTCCGTGTGCGGGAACGTCTTCGCCCTCCGGGAGACTCGCTCTGCTCAGCAACGAGGAAAACTGGTGAGAGAGGGAGGGAGGTAGAGGGAGTAAGATAGATAGATATAAGAGAGGGAGGGAGGGTGAGAGAGAGAGAGAGAGAGACAGACAGAGACTGAAAGAAAGACAGATGTAGGGAGGGAGGTAGAATGAGTAAGATAGATAGATAGATATATAGGGAGGGAGAGAGGGAGTGAGAGAGAAAGAGAGAGAGTGAGTGAAAGAAAAACATGTAGAGAGCACATGAGAGAGCGAGAGAGAGAGAGAGAGTGAAAGAAAGACAAAGATGTAGAGGGCACACGAATGTGATAAGATGAAATCACATTTGATCGCCTGAAAAAAGAAAAAAAAATGGCAAAAGGGAGAAAGAGGGACTTTCCAATTTCCCCTACATGAAAAAAAGGAAAGTCACTCCTGCCTTTCAGAAGGTCATGCAGACTGCCTCCTCTGGTGCCTAGCGCCTACTATCAAGTCACGTCAGTTCAGAGTGGTTTCATGCTCGAGTAGATACTCTAAAGTAGGCTTACTGTAGGCAAATGTCACTAGGAAAACTTTAGAGCACTACCCTGTGGTAGTAAAGAGAAGCGCATACATCTATGTGTGTGTTTGTGTGTCACAGTTCATACTTGACAGAAAAAAAATAGTGCACTAGAATTGTATACTTAACTAAATTATACATGAACAGCTACCATCCATACTTAACGTATGTACATGTAATATGTAATAAAAAATTGTGCTTAAATGTAGTGTCTGTAAAAAAGTCAAGAAAATACATACGGCTGGGGAAAGTTGCTTGCCATTTAAAAAAAACCCTGTTCCGATTGGTTAACATTGGCATTTGAATGTAGGTCAGGTAAGCTCGTTCATGTTCACTCGGATGTGTATGTGTCAGCAGAGTGAGCCAGCTGTGTGTGTCAGACGTGAAGGCATCTCGTTTCGTTTCTAATCCTGTCAAGGTTACATTCCCCTCTAAGCGCGTGCATGCGCATATGGGAGTAAACAAGGCTCCCTCATTACCGATCGCTGTTCTGGCTGACAGTGATTGAATATAGACAGATATGGATGCAGATGAAGGCATCTGAAAAAAGGCACCAACACACTCATCAACACACACAAGTCATGGACTGCAAACTAGTCTTGTGGCAAAGGGGTCATTTTACAATTATTTGATGTAAATGAAATTTATTTCAGGTAATATGATAATACGTGAATATAGACAGATATGGATGGAGATGAATGCAACACAACACATTTCAAGTAATGGACTGCAAACTAGTCTTGTGGCAAAGGGGTCATTTTACAGTTATTTAATGTAAATTAAATGTATTTCAGGTGATATGATAATATGTCAGAATGAGAAATGACAAACAAGAGCATTAGACATTTTAAGAAGTTATTTATGTCTTCTGTCATGTTTCCTAAGGACAAAATTAGCTATTAATAAATTACTAAATTTACTGTCTCAGTTTTGTCTACTTCTTGTGTAAGTACACATTATTACAAATTACTGACCGTAACTAATAGGCGTTGTTCATCTCAGCCCAGAAAATAAAAAAATCACTGAATGTTTAAATTATAAAATTATAAATCTATTGTAGATTGAGAAAATTGTGGATTTGAATAAAATTGTCTGTTAAATAATAAACATAAAACTTCATGTAAAATATTAAATGTAAGACTATCTATATCTACTATTGAACTCTGCGTGTCAGGGAAAATATGAATGTAAATATAAACCTTTATGTAAATAATGGGTTATACTTTTTTGTTACCTGTTACATCAATTAGATACAGTGTAACAATATGTAGCACTATGTACTTACACTGTACCATAAGGTTAGGGTTAGTGTTAGACATGTACAGTGTAAGAAGTGAAGAGGCTAAGTTGTAAGCCAAAAAGAAGTCCAGCCACTGACCCACTATCTGTCCACTCCTTTCCTCTCCTCAGGTGGAGAACGAGTCCAACACGCTGCAGGACGGCTCCCTGATCGACCTGTGCGGGCCACGCTGCTGTGGCGGACCCCGGCGGGCCTGCGCCACACGCCCACCCTCAAGCAGCTGGAGTCCCTGAGGCAGGAGCTGAACGCGGCGCGGCCCCAGTGCCCCGTGGGCTTCAACACGCTGGCCTTCCCCAGCCTGGCGCTCGCCCAGCGGGCCACCGTCGACAAGAAGCAGCCCTGGGTCTACATGAACTGCGGCCACGTGCACGGCTACCACAACTGGGGCTTCCGCAAGGAGAAGGGGGCCTCGTCGAGCCACGGGGGAGGGGGGCTGGGCGGCGGCGGTGGCATGGGGGGGTTTGGGCACGGCGGCGGCGGGGGGGCGGCGGGGGCGCGGTCGGGGGCGCGGGGACGGCGCCGGCGGGCACGGCGAGAGGGAGTGCCCCATGTGCAGGCGCGTGGGCCCCTACGTGCCGCTGTGGATGGGCTGCGAGGGGGGGCTGTACCTGGACGCGGGGCCGCCCACGCACGCCTTCTGCCCCTGCGGCCACGTGTGCTCGGAGAAGACGGCGCAGGGCTGGAGCCAGATCCCGCTACCGCACGGCACGCACGCCTTCCACGCCGCATGCCCCTTCTGCGGCACCTGGCTGACCGCGAGCACGGCCATGTGCGACTCATCTTCCAGGGCCCCTCGATTGAGGCGGGGGGGGGGGGACGGGACGGGTGACGGGCAACAAACAACCAACCCTGACCTCAACCCCACCCCACACCACCCCACCACCACTACCACATCCCTATGGTCCACACACTTGGCTACCCCAAACCCCTTACCCTACCCCCAGACCTGCTCCGAGCCCCCCAAAAAATGTTTTTTTCTTTTCCCCCCAACCCCCCCACTCCCCACCCAAAGCCCTCCGTGACATACTGAAAATGACATGGGGGGGGACATGGTGGCAGAGGAACTGAAACATGCAATGCCAAGGCAAGAGTGGTAAGGACGGACGGACGGACGGACGGATGGACAGACTTCGAATAATGAAAGGGCAATGGAGAGTTTGTGCGAGACAGAAGTGCTTGGCTTGGACGTGCTGAAGTGAATGGACTGCAAGGAACGCTGCGAACAGAGAAGGTGTTTTGTGAGGGGAAAAAATGTAAATAAAGTGGTAAATGGAAAACCTTGAGTTCAGTCACTGTTTTGGTGTGTGATTTTGTCTCCTAAACCCCCTACTGCCACAGGTGCATCTGCATGAAGTATCAGTGGATGGATAGCGGATAATGCAATACTGTGCCTTTGCGTTTTCATTTGGTGTAGTGGGGGGTAAATGCTCTTTGCACCACTTTAAAGTTATCCTGTGTAAGATTTTCTCCCATCTAGTGGTAAGGTTGCATATCACAATAAGAAACACAATAACACAGAAACACAATATATTTTTCTAGTGTTGTCACCCATTGGTGCCTATAGTCTCAAAATGGCAGAACAACATGGCAGCCACTATTAAGCTCAACAACTCTATGTATATGTAAATGTCAAAATTATTTATTTATTTACAAGAACATTCTGTTGGCTAGTGGAGGTAATTACTTATTAATGAGCTCATACTTATAAATGGAAAAATCAAATTTTTATTAATAAGCCACTTAAAAAATACTCAATGTGGCTTTCAACCATTTACTTACTTTTACAACACAGTCCCATGTCTCACCATGACTTTTGCAATGTTCAAGACCAGACCTAAGAGGGTTGTCACCACAGGCGTAGCCACAGGTGGGCTTTTCAATCAGACCCACCCAATCAATGGGGTTATTTTGTGTTATTGACTGTTTAATTAATAATAGTAACCTACGTGTTTTGCCCTGGGCCCATCTGATTTTTTCTGGGCCCACCCATTTAATGATTTTTGGCTATGCCGTTGGTTGTCAAAAGTGTACTACAAACACTGCATTGACACCTGACAGAAATCTTTTCAGAAATGCTGCTACTGGAGCTAACTGGAATAGTCATTTTAAACTGAGTCATGTTCTTATTATACTGTAATATAGTGCAGGAATAGAGGTTACATTGGTCCTTTAACAACCACAAAAAATGAGCCAAAGAAAATGCCTTAAGAGAAGAATTCATTTATTTTTCAACATGGTGCTGCATGGAGGCAGACATTGTTCAAGGTGACCCTCGGTCGTCTCCCCTGTGGCGATCCAGCAGCTTTCTCCATCTCTGCTTTGCAATGGAGATTACATAAAAAAACTCATGAATTCGCCTTGAATTTGCCATGTGGCTCTCGCTAATTAAGGGGTGCTGTTAAACTGAAGGCACCCCCTGATAATGTGACACAAGGGCAACAGAAGGTTCACTTAATCCCCAGGAGAAAGGATGTCCTCTGATGTTGATGTGCGCGCACACACACACACACACACACACACACGAGCACACAGTCATAGCCACACAAGCATACCCACACACACACACACACACGTTTCTCCATTTCTCTGCCCCACGTCTATTCTCACACGCACATACTTATTTGCTCTCTCTTTTACACACACAAACACACACACACACACACACACACACACACAGCATCCTGCGCCCAGGGGATCGTCTGCTACAGTTGAACTAGTCTGCAGCTCCTCTGCTGGGATAAATATAACTCAAGGTCATTTGTGCCTTTTCTGCCATTACTCCACCACAGCTTCAGCTCACACACACACGAGCACAGCCATACACACACACACACAGGCAAAGCTACACCCCACAACCATATGCAAACACACATACACACACACACACACACACACACAAGTGGACTACATAGCTCTACAAATGCACACATTCATCAGGGACATATTGTGCTATACATAGAGACATGAAGTGACACAATTCTGCACAAAATACTCCTTACCCTCCACTCACACACACTCACACACACACACACACAGGGTGAGGGGAAATTAGCAGCTGATCTTGAATTTAACACAGTACAGGAAAAACAAAGATGCTCCTCCGAGAACTGTTGAAGACGGGAAACCCCTGTGCATATTCTCCAAAAATACCCATTACTACCCTAGAGACTCGTCTAGTAATTATAAGGTACAAGGTACACAGTACGAGGAGAATAATGATGTTTGTCAGAGAACTGCTAAAGACAGGAAACGCATGTTTACTTACACACTTAAGCAAAATTTCTAAAAATATGCTTATTTAAGGTCCCAAAGGCACATGTTTGGTATACAATATTTTTAGTATTCAACATTTTTGGGGGGTATTCAAGGATGCCAAATTCAAATCTGTACCAGGCTCAAAAAATTTCCATAATGCCAATATGGCCGCCGCCACCAGGCCAAAATCTGATTAAGCACTTATCTTTTTGACTTAACAAGGTAAAAAGCTGAATCTAATATGCATTCATAGGCATGGGGAATTCAAGGTTGTGTTCAGATTTTGGATCAGAATTGAAGTGAAAGTTTAATATCTAAATACCATGTCTTTACGGCTGGAAAACAAGTCATGACTGCAAAACAACATGTTTTCATATAAACCACCCCCCGCCCCCCCTTTGAGGAATTGTGGGAAATGTATGAGCCTGGTATACAACAGATTTGAATTCAGCAGTCTTGTATACCCCTAAAGGTTTTCCACACAATTTGCCTTTAGGGTTCATTTTTTTGGAAAACCAACCCTGACTAACAAAAGGAGCAACACACTGAGGCAAGGAAGCAGAGGGTGTAGTGGGGAAGGAGTCTGACATTTAGCATCAGTTATTACTGAAACACTCACATTGTGCAAGACACACATGGAGTCATGTTCACTACTGACTCAACAGTGTCATCACTCTCATACACACACTCAGCGGTGTCATCACATGTGGAAGGCACAAACATGTGCAGGCGGGAGCATGTGTGTCCACACACACACAGACACAGCCTTAACCCCCCCCCAAACACACGCACACACACACACCACACACACACTGAAAGGACACAGAAAAGTGTGCACACTCAAAAAAAAAAGGCCAGGCATTTTTGTTTCATTTTTATTTGTTTTATTATATATATATTTATAGTATGTACAGAAAAAAAAACATGATTAAACTGAGCGATGACAGCACCGTACGGCGGGGCAAACGAGCAGAGGGGGAAGAGACTGAGAAAAGCGGGAGGATCGAGGGTAAGGCGGAGGAGAAGAGAGGAACCAGTCCGGTGCTCAGCAATTTGTTTTTTTTGTTTTAAGAACGCACATATGCCTTTAAATTCTGCTTAAGAGGAGAAAGAAAAGAAGTGTAACAAATAAAGACAGAAGCAAAACGAAAATGAAGTGTGCAAACAACAAAGTGAAAAAGCCCCTTTTGTGAAGTAAAAAAGAAAGGACTTTTTTAAAATAAAAAAAGAAAAAAGAAAACATTTAATTATAGCGAGGCTCCATCATTAACCTTCACATTCAAAAGACTCCCACCACCCCCCACCCCAGACCCACCCTCAGCCAGTTCTTCTCATCACAGGCCTAGACCTCCCCCACCCCGACCCCAACCCCATTCCCATCCTTCACCTATAAGCCTGAACTCTTCTACCCTGTTCCTCTGCTATGGACCAGTCAAAGTTATTACCACAGTATTTTTTTTTTCCAAACTTATTGATTTATCAAAAGAAAAAAAAACCTTATCTGTGACAAACAAAAACAACAACAAAATGTTACAATGTATGTCCACAAGGCATCCAAACTGCAAGCTCTACAGTTCAGGACTTCAACTCCCATGATGCAGCGCTAGGGGGCTGTCTTTGAAAAGGTTGCTGTTTGTGTGTGGCTCTAAACAGTAAGTAGTTAAGTGCGAGATGAAAGAAGAAGGAGGGGGAAAAAAAACGCAAGACAATGTTCGCTGGGTTCTATTTGTCTCCAAAGCTCCAGTAAGACCAAGATTAACCAGTCGAGGTTACTTTTTGGTTGTTTTCTTTCTTTCTTTCTTTCTTTCTTTCTTGAAGAGCAGGAATGTCATACACAAATCTTTCACCCTGGTTCCACCCTCTCGCTACTTGTGCCCTGCACACCAAAGACTTCAAGAGATATCAATCCAGGGAAAGCAAACAACAGATCATCTGCAGCTTAACCAACAACAAAAAAAAACAAAACAAAACAAATGCGCAATTGATGGACAACTTGTGAATTCATGGTAGTGTTAGAGTTGAGGACCTACCCTAAACCGAGGTTAGCAGGTTAATACAGGATTCACAACAGGCTATAAATACATAAATCGGCATGATGATCACCTGCCAGGTGCCAGTTAACAGTGATGCTTCACTTTGTCTCGACGGCTGAATTCTGTACACTGAATGGGGCACATAACAGCACACAGCACTCTCCATTCGTATCTACTCCTCCTCCTGACATAAAAGGCTATGGGCTATCAGAGGATGGGGTACAGTTGTATGGTGTCCAACGCTAGAATATTGGGTTTCACCTCATTAAAAAACCTACAGATCAGTTTACAAGTGTGACAAACTCCCGGTACTGGAGTACTGGTGCAAATTTGTTTTGTGTGTTTGCTTTTTTAAACGTGAACTTTTCAAAGTCAACTGTGGCGCATTCTGTGGAAGCTCTGACAAACTCCCGGGCGTGAAAGAGGGACGAGGTTCAAAGTGAAAAAAAAAATAAAAAAAACAGACGCCAACTCTCATGAGCTGAAGAGCTAGAAGGCATTTTTTCTCTCTCTCTCTTTCTCTCTGGATACACCCGTCTGGCAGGAAAAGACTCCATCTATCTTTTGATAGACTCCATCTATCTCTACCCCTCCTTTCTCTGAGGCAGCAGAGGGCCCGAGGCTTAGATGCTGCTGGATGCGAGGAGTGAAAACTAAACTAGGGCAAGGGAGACTTCTAGTCAGGGCTGGTAGTTGACTTGGGTTGAGGCTGTGCGTGTGTGTGCGTGTGTGTGTGCGTGTGTATGTGTGTGAGTCTGTGTGTTTGCCTGTGTATGTATGTGTGTTTGTGTGTGTGTGTGTGTATGTGTGTGTGTGTGTATGTGTGTATGTATTTGCCTGTGTATGTGTGTGTGTGTTGAAGGGAGAACGAGAGCGAGAAAAAGAGAGGACTACCTTAACTGGAGGAGCTGTGACTGCGTGGGCAACAACAAGGAGCTGTGGGAGGTCATATCCGGTCTCGCTTTACTTTAACGTCTTAAGACCAGTCAGTCCCAGCCCCTGACAAACAGTACAGTACAGTACATCACACTAAACAAACACACCCACAAGTGCGCGCAAACACACACACACACACACACTCACAAAGCGCACCATCCTAAGTACTTCAGTCTTGCTAGTCCTAATGCATGTGTGTGACCCAAGGGAGTTAAAGGAGTGTGGCAGAGTTGCACTGTCCTCTTAACACGTAGCTGCAACACACGACTTGTCTAAACAAAGCAGAAAGACACGTCTGAAACTTGCCGTGACCTCAGGTGTGAAACGATGTGCTAACCATTGGTTTAAAAGGATAAAATGGAGTGTGTGTGGGTGTGTGTGTGTGTGTGTGTTGGGGTGGGGGTGGTGGGATAGACGAAATTGAACACTTTAAATATTTTCTTACATTCAACACAGAGAAGACAGCTAGCCAGCAAATAAGACCTTAAGACATCTTGACCTGGCCAAGCTCAAAGCTGTCCCATTACGGGAGGGCAGGCAGGCGGATGACCAGAATTCAAACCGACCGGCTAGCCAGATCATCTGGGTGGGGACACGTTTTAGGCATGAGCAAGTAAAAAGTCTCAATGCTAAGAGAACGGTCTGGGTCAAAGGTTGTCATGTCAAAGGTCATTCTCAGGCTCTTGTGTTTTTGAGGCCATGCCCTGCTGGGCACTTGCTCCACATTCTCTGTGCAGTGGTACTGCTCGTACAGCAGGGCACCTGGATATACGCAACGCTGCCATTTGCACTCTGAGCATTTCAGGCACGGCAGTAACCTTTTCTCTGGGACAATAGATCGGGGTAGAGTTGGGGCGGGTGTTACGGATCACGATCGCCTTGTATGAAAAGGGGAACGCAGGGGGGCAACACAAGTGGAACTGTCAGAGGGAGCAGTAGCTGGAACTACACCTAAGAGAAAAATACAGCACTAGAAAAAAAGAGAGATGAGAGAGAGAAAGAGAGAGACCAAGAGAGAGAGAGAGAGAAAAAAAAAGGGAACAGGAGAGACAGAGAAAATGAGAGAAAAGAGAGAAAGAGAGGGAGACAGAGAGAGAGAGAGAGAGAGAGAGAGACCAAGAGAGAGAGAGAAAAAAAGGGGAGCAGGAGAGACAGAGACAGAGAGACAGAGAACATGAGAGAAAAGAGAGAAAGAGAGGGAGGAAGAGAGAGAGAGAGAGAGAGAGAGAGAGAGAGAGAGAGAGAGAAACAGAGAGAGCGAGACGAATGAATACCCCTTGCTGCCACCCAAACATCTTTGCCATCTGCTGTGAAAAACAGGCCATGCTAGCATCAGTGGCACACATACTAAAAACTGGAACATCAAAACAGACCAATGGGCCTCCACTTCCTGAATGCCCACAACCCCCCACCCTCCCCACCAAACTCCGGCCACAACCACCTGCCAGCTAACTCCTACTGCTTTAGGTCTCCATATAACCTTTTAATGATTAGAAAAAACAAACAAACAAACAAAAAACTACTTTGGAAACAAAAAAAATAAACAAACCAAAAAAGTCCATAAAATCACAATTATAATAATAATAACAACATTGTCCAACTATTAGGATGCAGATGCAAAATACAGAAATATTGCCAATTCTTGTCTTGTTTGTAAGACCACTTCCGATTCCATACCCAAGCAGTGACTACAACCCCATCCCAACCTGGTACACCACTTTATATGTGTGTGTGTGTGTGTGTGTGTGTGTGTGTGTGTGTATGTAATGTGTGTGTTACTTTAAAGACACATAATTACAAGTATTATAGATAGAAGTTAAGCGCTTATTTTAAAGGGATGTCTGAAAACTGTTCTGAATCTGTCAAGGCCCCAAAAAAATAAAAATAAAAACACAACCCATCCATCTTTTCTCCCACCTTATCGAAACACAGACCTCCATATTTCCAGGGTGCAATGCATCGGAATCTGCCTCTTCCATGGATCTGATGAGTGAAAGGTATGAGAGAAACGGTAGGCATTGATACTTAGCGTGTCCCATGTTTGAGACTTTCAATCCAGTTCATTGAAGCGGGGGGGTGGGGTGTGGGGGGTTGGGGAGTCGTCAGTAGACAAACCCTAAACCTTGTGTAAACCCAGCAAATGATAACAGAGACTGAAGAAAAAAAAAACCTAAAACAAACACAGAAGCCGGTTCTCAAAAACCTTCAAACCCACTTACACAAACTAAACTTGACTTGACTTTGAGAAGAGTGTGTGTGTATGTGGGTGTGTGTGTGTGTATGTCTGTGTGTGTGTGAGAGAGTATGTGGCTCTGTGTGTGTTTGCCCACTAAGTATGTGTTAGCGTAAGATAAGCGAGTGAGAGGTATACAAACACTGAAACCTGGATCTAATCCCTTTCTTTTTTTTCTCTCTTTTTCTCTCTCTCTAGATCAATAGCCTTCTCTTCTAACTGCTCCTGACCCCTCTCCTTCACACCTCCTGTGTGAAAGTCATCGCTAAACGTCTTTCCCCCCTTTGCACTGGCCACTGTCTCCTCCTTTCTCAGTCTATCCTTTATTCTCTAGCCACATGACCCTCATCATTATACTGCTCCCATCTCCATTCTCCCTCCGTCCGTCTGTCTCCCTCTCTCTCTCTCTCTCTCTCCTGTGGTTGTGCGCCTCATGCCTATTTGTAGGCTTTAGGGGAGATCTCCCTGCCTCTCCCTAACGATGTTACTCTGTGTCTGAGTGAGGGGTGGGGTGTGGTGGGGTGGGGTGGCTGCAACAGAACGCTGGAGTTGGGCCGACTGTTTTAGGGTGCGAGAGCGAGAGGTGGAAAAGGAGGAGGAGGTTGGAAAACTGGTGTTGGATGCTGGGCTTCTGACAAATGTGCGTAAGTGTGTGTGTGTGTGTCTGTGTTTGCTGTTGTGTAAAAGTGGTAGGGTTGTGGATTGGTTGGTTGGTGGGTGGGATGGGGTGAGGTGGGGGTTGTTGGTGTGGGGGTGGGGGTAGGAGGTCCGGGAGAAGGTCCGTCCCGTCGGTTGTGCGTGTAAACGCAAACACACACCGCTTTAGCAGCAGCCTCCACCGGACTGCCGCACCGGCGTGCTCTCGATCTTCAGGTTGGGCTTGTCGCCGCCGGCCGTGGCCCCGGGGCCCATGCGCTTCTTGATCTCGGCCGCCATGGTCATGAAGGCCTGCTCCACGTTGGTGGCGTTCTTGGCACTGGTCTCCAGGAAGGGAATGGCCAGGGAATCGGCAAACTCCTGCCAAGAGAGGGAGAGGGGTGGGAAGGGACATGGGTAGAGTGAGAAGGAGGGAGGGAGGGAGGGAGAGAGAGAGAGAGAGAGAGAGACCAACAGAGAGAGATAAAGACAGAGAGAGAGAGAGACCAACAAAGAGAGATAGAGAGCGAGACAGAGGAGAAGGGAGGGAGGGGAAAGACATGGAGGAGGGCAGAGAAGAGGTAGATGAAGAGGACCAAGAGAGCAAAGGGTAGAAAAGAACACAAAAGAAGAGCCAGGAAAATATGATGACCATGTGTAAACTCCAAGAAAATTCTACAAGTAACCACGTACAAGCTCATTGTTCTACAAACAGACTTTTGCTCATAATAATTCTACAACTAAACCAAATGATATGTATTTTTTTTATTTAGGTTTATTTTGGCATGGGCAATGCACATTCTTAGAGTTAACATGGAAATGTGCCAAAATGGCCATTTTATATCAGCTATGAATGGACCAATGCTACAAAGTTAAGGCTTTTATCTGTTCTTGACTACAAGTGAGAACGAGAAAACAAATCTTTCCGTGCTGCCCTGACACAAGCACAATCTAATTTTGCCCAGTAACTATTGGCGTTCATAAGTCCCAGTACTAAAAAGGTAGGATTTGCTTCTATTTTAAACACATTTTTTTGGGTTACGGGTTGTATTTAAATCCCTGACCAACAACGTGGGGATACATTTAGGGACTATAACTACTTTGTGAAATCCCCTTGTGTAAAACCCCAGAAACACAGCACAGCACAGCAGACTTGTACCTTCATAGGGGCACCTACCTTGGCAGTGGTGTAGTCCACTACTTTCTTGGTGGTAAGGTCACACTTGTTGCCCACCAGCAGTTTGTTGACGTTTTCACTGGCATAACGGTCAATTTCCTGGAGCCACTGCTTCACATTGTTGTAGGATTCCTAGAAGGAAAGGCACAAAAAAAGAAAACCTCTAGAACTTTCAGTCGATTCGTTCTACTTCTGTCTGCTTTCTGCATTTTTACTTTTTTTTTTTTCTGAGGGTGACTGATGTTTGTACTTAGTGCTGATGTATTTTCCCTCAGACTTTGGAGTCATCTTTGGGGGGGATCCATAAATAACAATGACCCAATGAATCTTCCATCTGATCTGAGAGGCCTCTGAATTATTTACCAAAATGTTCCCCATGCTCTTTGTCGTCATTATCTCTTTCCTCATCATTCTCCTCGTCATCGCCATCACACAACGAGCTGAGTCATAGAGGTCTTGCCTGTTGCTAGGCAACAACTGAGGATTCCGCTTCTAGCCCCCTAGCCCCCAGCCCAGAGCACATCCCACCCCACCCCACCCCCCTTCCCATATCTTCTCCTGCCTCTGCAGTGTGATCACCCACCTGATCTGTGACATCATAGACCACGATGATGCCGTGGGCTCCACGGTAGTAGCTGGAGGTGATGGTGCGGAATCTCTCCTGGCCTGCAGTGTCCCACTACAGAGGGGGGGAAGGGAGAAGGGGAGCAAGGTGGAGAAGGGGAGGAGAAAAGCAGAGAGAAACCGTGTTTAAGAGTGAGAAGTGCCTCCGCCATTACTGTATGCTGTGCTGAGGATAAGGAAACTTTTGACATAATGTGAACTGCGGATTTAACACTACTATTACTAATACCTCTACGGTTACTTATTATAGTATAATAATAAATGACCGGAGTACTGCTTATTATTAGGTGCTTTGCTTCGGTGCCGCACTGCACTAATAACGGAGGTTCCATCTTGTGCAGCTGTCATTGTGAATTAATCACCTTTGTGTGTGCAGCACTGTTTTTGCTAGGTGTACCGGGCTGCTCCCTATACCTCACTCAACCCAAATTTAGAAATATGTCATTCCAACCAAGAGCAGCTCGTCACACTGGAGCACCTCTAAACCGTTCCAGAATGTTAACATGGGCTCAGTCAGATAGTGTTGAGGGAAGAATCTAAGATCTTTGAGTCGGTGCTAAACCATTCTAGAATGTTAACATGACTGGGTGTCCCGGTGAGTCACTCGTCATTGGAACCAGGGCTCTAACAGTGAGTGAGTTTCCCTGGCGACCAGAGCGCATCATCTGAGGTGAATCTAACCCGACACACCTGTCTGTACAGATGAAAAAAAAATCCTTACTGGGCTGAGCAAGTCAGGTTGTCTGCATTAATAAGACTTTTTTCTTTGCTTTTTCCATTCTAAATAGGGTGCAGAGATAATACTGTCTAGCAAAAGTCAAAAGGTAATTTATTTGTGTGTTCTATATGTCATTGTTGTACAATGCAAACATTTTGCTCACATGAGCATGTGAGAAACACTTTTCTTTAAAGTGCACATATATTTTGCATGCAAAATAAACTAGCATCAAATGTAAAACACATAATCAGAAAACTACATTTCCCAAACACTGCCATGTTTCATTTTGTGATCAGCATCACACTACAAATTTGCCATCCCAGATGGCTCTTTCCTGAAGGCACGGGAGGGGAAAAAAAAATGAGGTCAGCCTACTTAGCAACAACTCATAACAATGAGTAGCAAAGTCAGAGAGAATTCCTTAACAGACATGCTGCTGTGGTATTCCTTAATGCTCCAAATCCCCATATCGCCCGGACAAGCACAGGAATAGCAACAAAGAAAAGCAAACAAAGGACAGGAAGAGGAAGGTGATGGCGACAGGGCAGAGTGTTGTGAGTGGGTTAAAAGTGCACAAGTTTATCTCTGATTGGCCGGAGTATTGAGTGATGACAACTCTGATTGGCTGAAGGACTGAAAGTTTTGAATGACCGATGACACAGAAGGGAGGAAACGGGCCAAAAGGAACACTTCTGCTGTCTTTGAGTACTGCAGTACAACAGTTATGTACACACGTCTAAAATAAGGCATAACTAAAGCATTTAACCATTATCCCATCTGCCAAACATCTTCTCCTAAGGTGTGTTTCTCACAGTGGTAGCCCATGGTATGTAAATATAATAAGTGTTTTTTTTGCTTCTTGTATAAGGATGAAACAACATTTACTTTAAAGATTTACCCTCTTGTTAAATTATTTGATCATTTAGTGCTACTGCAAGCCACAACCTTGCATGCTTCTTCACATGGGACCGTTTCTGGGATGTGATGATAAACACTCATAAAGGAATGAGTGAATGTCACTACGGTTACGAATGCCCCTTTTAATGCAGACACTCCCCTGACACTCAAAATAAATGCAAGGACAACTAGTATGTTTACACTGAGTTTTGTGCAAGTGGAAAATGGAAGGCCAATTTGAGTATGACGGAATTCCCTTGGGGTGTTATGAGGTACAGGGAAGTGCATTTTGGGAATGAACAACAGTTCAACACAAGTAAACAGGCCTTAAAAAATGTTGAGCCAAAGTCACCTGCAAGATATGTGCTTAATAAAGCAGCACCCTCTAGTCCCTCTAGACCCTCTAGAATTGTTCACGACTAACTAGGCCTAATTTTTAAAGACACAATCATGATACTCTAAAAAAAAAACAGACTTATGAGAATGATCACATGATTTACACCGGATGGTAATTTTGACTCCCATGCATTCTACTTTTTGACCTGACAAGGAGGGGCTAAAAAGACATTGCCAATATTGCACTGCTGCTCAAATTATAGGCCTACCTGTACAGCTTTGACCCGCTCTGTAAATGCATTTGTATTTGACAGGGGACAGATGTAGGTTTACATCTATTTACATGGGTTTTGAACTTATGCAAAAGACACTCTCCTGCTGCAATGCACTTACTATGGCAATGTGCTACCCATTTATTAACAGTTAGTTATATTAAAATGTAAATACTGAAGAATGTAGTGCAATATATACAGCTACTGCCTTTGTTTCAAATTATACAGCAATATGAATAGTTTGGCTGCCCTCCTGCAGACTGCAGTAAACTCAACATCTGCCCCTGTGGTAGGAGGTAGTACAGATGCCATCATGGGCCATAAAAGCATGGAAAGCCCTGTGTAGGTAAAGGGATTTGGTTACTTCTGTTATGGTCAACTGTTTCTGATCTGGTCTACTATAGTTACATGACATAAAAACATGGTGGACTCAGCCCATGTGATGTGTAGATATGAAGGGCATATTCTACACAATAATTTCTGGGTACAGGTGACTAAGTGCTAAATGTGTTTCTGATTATACTTAGCTGTTAATTCTCCATCTACACCAGCTTATGTTAGCAAATGCAAGTGATCATGACAACTTGGGAAGCACCTCAACAATTGAAAACCAATTTTACCATAGTCTTTCTATATGATCTATGTTGCATCCAAAATTTAATGTCACACATGAAAACATAACAGGAAACACAAATATGTATTAAATAGGCCCTAATGATTCCTGGAAAATCCTGTTTCCTGCAAATTGTAATTCTTAATTTCTCATATTGGGCCACTAATATGCTTAACTGTGCAATATTGCTGCATTATGCTTTAATATTTGACTGTGTACCCAAACTTCTGCCAGTCCTCCATTATTTTAGCATGGGTGTACTGGAGCTTCTTGAGTAAAAAAAAAAGTAAGCATGGAGCCCTGTTTGTCCACCGATACATAAATACTGCAGCTAATGGTTAATGCAAACTCTGCAGGTTCTAGGCCACACAGGCAGTGTCAGTACACCATTCTGGAGCAGAGCTCAAATAAGCCACGAGTGAGGTGCTCCACAAACAACACCACCTGACTAGGCCAATGGGCCTCCTTTGCTAGTGTGCATCACACATCCTTCATCCCTGACCTGTGTGTGTGTGTGTGTGTGTCTGACTGTGTGTGTGTGTCTGACTCTGTGTGCGTGCGTGCGTGCGTGCGTCTGTCTGTGTGTGTGTATGCGCGTCTGTCTGTGCGTGTCTGTGTCTGTCTGTGCGTGTCTGTGTCTGTCTGTGCGTGTCTGTGTCTGTCTGTGCGTGTCTGTGTCTGTCTGTGCGTGTCTGTGTCTGTCTGTGCGTGTGTCTGTGTTTGCGTGTGTCTGTGTTTGCGTGTGTCTGTGTTTGCGTGTGTCTGTGTTTGCGTGTGTCTGTGTTTGCGTGTGTCTGTGTTTGCGTGTGTGTGCGTGTGTCTGTCTGTGTCTGTCTGTCCGTGTGTGTCTGTCTGTCCGTGTGTGTCTGTCTGTCCGTGTGTGTCTGTCTGTCCGTGTGTGTCTGTCTGTCCGTGTGTGTCTGTCTGTCCGTGTGTGTCTGTCTGTGTGCAAGAAGGCAATGCCGCCCTTTTCACGAAAGCACCAGATTCAATTACTACGGTGACTCAGACATAATTTAAAGTGGGAAACACTTGTGAGTGTAGCACCTCAGACTGGAGCTTTCATAAGGTAAGACACTGCCATAGTGTAGTTTTCTGTGGAGTTTAAGATTACATTCTAAAAAAACAAACATTCCATGTACAGGGTTTTCTAGAGGGAATGTGGGGATGGCAGAACAGGGAATTCTAGAACATTCTACTCACAATCTGTAGCTTGATGGTCTTGCCGTCCAGCTCTATGGTGCGGATTTTGAAGTCGACCCCGATGGTGCTGATATAACTCTCTGTGTAGGTGTCATCCTGCAAGACAAACGGGAGGGGGAAAGCTAAAGGTTAACTAGGCAAATGAAGTTCTTTAGGTGCAATTACTTAAACAATCCTCTTATATATGAGACAGTCTAGTTTACAATGGTAACTGCACTGCATACAAGATGTGACGTGCAAATCATATACAAATGATGGACCACGTAGTACACTAAAAAAAAAAGAGAGGGCACAGGTTGTTTTCATTGTATCCTGAAGCTAAACATGTGTAATACTTACAGCAAATCGTAACAGAAGGCAAGATTTCCCCACACCAGAGTCGCCAATAAGAAGGAGCTTGAACAGGTAGTCACTGAAAACAAGAGAGGACATTATCTGAGACTTAAAAAATAAAGAAATACACATTTTTTCTCTGTTAATACATACATCCTTCATACATACATACATACTTCAGTCTGACGAGCAGAAAATGTTGTTACATGGTAAGTAATGTATGAACAGAAAAACAAAAATGGTTGAATACAGTTTCTGTCTGCAAAATTCAAGTTTTTGTCTCTGCCGGTGAAGAAGTAAACGCAAGCTTGACGGATTGACTTGTCTTGACTACCGGAAGCCAGGGCTGTAAACAAACCAGTATGTGGCTGCTTCAACAAACACACTGTTTTACTCACTTTTTTATTCTTTTTTTAGTCATACACGCTACAATGCTGTGTTGTAAGATTTCTGCTGATGTTGCATAACTTTTGGGGTGAGATTTGGAGAAAATTAAGATGCTAAAAACACAGTTCGCAGTTCTGCCCCTATGGATTAGTTGTCAGTGCAGCTCTGTTCAAGGAGACCTAAATGGGTTGGACCAACATTTTTCACCTCTTCAATACTGACAAGTAGGTAGCTTCAGCAATAGAGCTACATGTTGACAATGACCGAAATTGTACTTTAAGGAACATAAAGTAGATATTGCAGTTATGTACACTAGCTAATAACACACTTTACACACTAAACATCAGGTGTAGAACAACACCCTTCCCAAACAAGCTGACCAGATACCACGGGTCGTTTCAATTATCTTATCATAAGACAGTGTTATGCCACAAGTTATTTATGACAGTTCTGCTGTCAATAAAAAGGCGCACATCACCCTAAAACCAAACCAATAGCTGTCCAGTGTCACTCAGTTGACATATGACCGAAGCTTGGGGGGTTAACGTCATGTTTGTGTCAAACTGCTGTGGTCGAAGGTGTTAGGGTATGAATAACACTCTAAACCCTTCCAGAACATCATCACATGAACACAGCACCTTTTACTCACACGTGTGTCGCAATCAAAAGTCTATTCCTGACTGCAATCATTCTTGCCCAGTTAAGTTGAACAACATGGCAATATTGCGTCACATGTAAAGTTGGTGACCGGGGCCTGTTCTAATTAGCAGTGTTCATGGCAGACTTGTGTCGTTACATAGCGCTAAATTGACTAGCTGTGCTTATTTGAGTGAACTAATTGGATGGTTACGGTGAGGAGAGTAGACATGCTAGCTGGCTACTGCTACTGACAATGGATAGTCGTCTACTTCAAAACACGACCTGGCTAATGCTTGATAATTGATACAAAAGTTCCACCTATACCCAGGCCTTTTCAATACTACGAAAACATACAAATCCTAGGCCCAGCCACCTGTCAATGACAACAATAACAACAAATACCAGTTATGCCACTAGTTAACTGTCTTACACCAAGGCATCAGCATGCGAGTCAACATAGCCAAGTTAGCCACAAGGAAATTCACTCAAGTGTCAAAATAAGAGTATGCCTGTGCTTATGCCGCTGGCCAAGTTCCTTATAAAGTATTACACAATAACACCTTTTGTTGCACACTGTGTATTCATGTACAATAATGTGACGTTTACAGGTCCACGTCGTGCCTTGCCGGGGATCAGGTAGCCAAATTGCTAACGCTACGTTTACGCTTATCAGCTGCGGTAACTTTCCTGTAGCCAGCTAATGTAACCATTGCTGCAGCCTGTAGTGTCACATTTCTTTTATATCACTAAGCAGGTTTGCTCTTACTCTGCAGATATTATTGTAATGTGTGTCTCAACACAAATCACAATCACAATACACAATGCGTTTGTGACATTACATATGAAACCATCGATTTCCCTAACTGAATAAGGACCGTTTCCCCATCTGTTAGCCAAGTTAACTAACGTCAACAAAACCATTTTAACAAATGTAAGTCCCCTTTCCAAGTGATCTGCTGAATAGCGGAAAACAGTAAGATCCAGTGGATATTGTGTGTTAGAATTATTACAATGCGTCTTACAAGCTGTCGTAGGAACAGTATTAACCAAGTAAACCCAATCGACGTATGTTATCGCTAGCGTGCTAACATTTGCTGACTAAATTAGCTAGCATACTGTGCTAACTATCCACTCAGCTGCTAGCTAGCTGTGTTTCACAATGCCAGCGCCCAGGAGAAGTAGACCGCTGAAATCGCATATATTAAAAGGAATAAACACGAACGTGGCCCTTTTCCATGACACACAGAGTGACAGTGTCCCACACAAAGATTGGCTTTACTCACTATTCAGGATTCATGGTGTGACTGTGGGCCGGGCTGTTTTCTGTCGATTTGACACTGTTCCTTCCTCCTCTTGCGCTCCGCTTTGAGGCAAATAGATGACTTGTGTGTCTGAAATTCCTGAGGCACTTGTATGGATTCCTTTAGCTTGTCTTCGTCTAGCTCAGTTCTCTGAAATCTAAAAGTGTCGTTTTGTCGGTTTTACTTTACGGACATTCCTAAATATTTCGATATAAGTGCGTTATTTTCCCAGCTATTCTTTCTTTCTGCTCTGTCCTCTCGCTCGAAGTACAAGATGGCTGCGCAGGTGCGGCAGTGACATCAGATGACGTGGCATACGGAGACAAATTCCATCAAAAGCATAGAAGCCGGAATGTCTCAAGTAGCCTACGTCAAGGTCCGCTAGCAGTTTATGGTCGACACATCCCACTACTAACAGTAAAGCACATGTGAAGTACAGACGTCTTTGTTGCCAATACTTGTATGCTGGTGGTATTTAATTTAAGGGTGAAACTATTGGCACTGAGTTCTATTCACTTGCTGAATATTGATCTCAGTCGCAATAAAGACAAAGCCTCTGTTCACTAAATGTAATGAATGTAATTCTAGTAGGATACATATTGCAGGCATATCGGTTTAACCGGACTTTAAGTCCTGTAAATGGGGAGAGAAATGTATTGTCCTAACTAAATAAATCATAGACAACATGACTGAACATATACAAACACTTTAATGTATTTTATGTAGGTTACGTAAGAAATTTAAAAATTCTGTCAGAAATTCGACAGAGCAATAGGCCTAGAAAAAATATTTATAGAAATTATTATACATATATGCACACATACAAACATAGACAGACATAAGAAATGTACACATCAAGTAACCCTGAGTATTTACACCCTGAAAGTGCAGCATATCTAAAGTTCTCTATGCAAAGTCCTCATTCTTTGGTCCATCAGCCGAACCCCAATTAACAAACAACAAATATCCCTCCTCGTCTCTTCCACCATCCCCATCTTGCTCTATCTCCTGTGCAGTAAGGCACACAGCCACAGGATCTGGCAAGTAAATATTGCCCGATGCGGCCTCCTCCAACTCAGGGTCAACTCCGGAAGCACCCCCCTGACTAGCAGCCTCCAGGCCGAGATTGATGTAGTGGGCCTCCTTGCTGGCCTCCAGGGGTGGCAGCTCAGACAGAAGGCCTTTAAGTCTCAGGCTGAGCTCTGCGAAGCCAGGCCTCTGTGCTGGGTCACTCTCCCAGCAGTTTTGCATCACCTCATACCTGAGAGAGACAGTGTGTGTGTGAGAGAGAGATGGGGAGGGCGGGGGTGGAGAAAGAGAGACATCTCATAATGAATCCATTATTTGTCAATATTGACTCAGTTTGACGATTTAAGAGAGCATAATGACCTTGTCAATAAACGGTCAATTGATAACCAGTCTTCTTTTTGAACACAAAACCTCTGTTACACATACACAGGTATAGATAGTGTGACATCCCCATTCACTTTAGTTAAGTAAATGGAGGTGATGAGGGTTTATTCTTTACACTATTACCAATAAAGTATCATTATCGACATTCAATAAAACAAGTCCACCACTCAGAATTATTTGACTGTGATTTGGATGTGAAGTTTGATCCAGAGCGCAAGAGAAGGAGAGCTCTTATTTGCAGCTGAGGTTATTAGCATGCACACCATGTTTTCAGTGGTTCACATGTGCACTTGAAGTCTGCAGCAAGGGAAGGAGTCTCTCTGTTCTTTACATCCATAAAACCGCGACTTCTCCTTCAGTCTTAAGATCTCACTTCCTACGCCTGGGTACCCCGTATGCTCACGCCAAAAATTCATATCAATAAGTGGCATGCTGCAGCTTTCTACATTCTCGAATTGGCACATCATGTAATCAAAAGAGTCCCCCCTCGGACCTATCTCTGATGAATAAGCCCCTCTGTTTGGGTCTGACTCAGAACTCCTGTGCCGGCCCTACGCATGCCGGGAGCGCTCACACTGATTCAATTAGGTAAGCCACAGGAGGGGGCGACCGGCCCCTGCCAGCGAATACTTGGATGAGCATCGAGAACACGCTCCGCCCGTCATCACGCTAGCCCACTCCATGGAAACGAGACAACCACCGACAATGGGACGGAGTTTTTTTTTTTCGTCTCTTAAGACATAATTTGGTAAAAGGGGATAATTTGATTTGCTCTTGGACAGATTCCCACTGTTACGAATCCAGACTTGTAGATTCAGTAAAACACATACTTATGCACTACTAACTTAAAGCACAGTGATAATGCCATTTTTATGAGTGTATGTATAATGCTGTGCAACTAAACTATGGTCTAGATATGTTTATACTCAGAAAACATTAATGTTCTCCAAGAGGCAATACGTGGTGAAGTACAGAACACATAGCCCCATTAAAAGCACCAATGAATAGAAAGATCCATAGCAGCAATCATAAACCATCACACGGGCCTGAGGTTTTACCCATGGAAAAAGATGTTATCCCAGGGTCACATTATAGGAGCTAAAGCTTTGTCTGTTTTTATGGGGATAACTTCTGTTTCCTTGGGTAAAACCTCAATTTAAGTGGAACAGCAACAGAATGGCTGATAATAGGCACCATGCTGATAATAGACTTGCTTGCGCTAAATACAAAAACAAATAAATAAAGCTTGAAGTCCCAGTTGCTATAGTTCTGCCTGTCATAAAACATAACCTGAACCTAATCAAATTCATTTAGCTTTAAATAGAGGAGCATCATTAGTCAGCACCGACACTACATCATGTGGTGATGTGGTGCGTTGGGTGGAAACACTCACAGTTTGCTGTCGCACTCCGCAGGCAGATTCAGTCGCCGGCCCGCCTCCAGGTAGGCCAGAAGCTCATGGTTGTGAATCCCAGGGTAAGGCGTCCTCCCCCGGGACATGATCTCCCACATTGTCACCCCAAAAGACCACTGGCATAAGAAAGAGTAACAAAACACCTCTCTTTACCACACATTATGTGGGTAGATATTTAAGAGTAATTGTGGAATTATTATATGTCATGTGTTGTTTTATGTATGGGGTCAGATGTTGTAAAAGCATACTAACAGAATCATTTAATGTAAAAGGCACTTAAGACTTCAGATCAAATTTATCGTTTTATGCTTCCTGGTATGTGTTTTTATGAACTACAGTGTACAGCAGCTGGAGGTATATTTATTTAGAGACAGACACCTCTCTAAAGTAGTATCTCATACTATTTATGGGGCAGTGGTGGCCTGGCGGTAACGGACCTGTAACCAGAGGGTCGCAGGTTCATGTCCACTAACTGCCAGAAGTGCCACTGAGGTACTATGAGCATGGAACACCCCCCCCCCCACACTGCTCCTTGGGTGCTGTAGTGATGGCCAGCCCCTGCTCATTTGTGCGATGGGTTAAATGCAGTGATTGAATTTTGTTGGGTGCTGTGTGCTGCTTGGCTTTGCAGTAGAGAACTACATGTCCAATTGCAAATACCTCTTTGTAATGTGAGTGCTTGATTGTGTGTGTGTGTGTGTGTGTTTGCATCCATGTGTGCGTGTGTGTCTGTCTGCCTGGCTGTGTGCACACACATATATTTATATAGACCTGCAGGCAAATTCAGACACACACAGTAAAACAGGCTTTGGAGATTATAATGAGACTCGTTTGGAGCAACTCACCACATCTGTCTTGATGGTAAACATGGACTCTGCCAGACTCTCCATGGCCATCCACTTCATAGGCAGGCGGATGACCACCTTTTGTCTGTAGTAGTTGCCACTGTATATGCTCTTGGAGAGGCCAAAGTCCGCTACGCGCACATGCAAGTCATCCCCTAACCTGTGATCAGAGGAGGAGTAAAGTCAAGTCTCCCAAGTGACTGCAAAATTGGCTGATAAAAAAATAGACCTTTATGAATTTTACATTGATTGTTTTTAACAGGCCTTTACAACAATATATTACAATGAGGTCCTCTTTAAACAGTTTTTTCTAGTACTGTGCCAACACACACAGCCGACAACCAGCAGTGTGGTCAAAAGGTTGACATTTCAACTTGCCAACAGCTGAGCAGGGTTGCCGAAACATTTCACTGGAACCTTTGAATTAATTAAAATGGGGCCCACCTAAATATTTTTCCAGGAGGCCAAAAATTCCTTAGCGCACCCCCTACCAACGCATAGAGGTAGCCTACTATGTGCACAGTTGTGTTGCTTTGTCTCCCCCTGCTGGACTCACATGCAGTTGCGTGCTGCCAGGTCCCGGTGCAGGAAGCCTTTGGAGCTCAGATATTCCATCCCAGCAGCGATGTCGATCATGAAGCGCAGAAGACTCTGGTAGGGTACAAACTGGAACAGTAGGGCAAAGTCAGCAATTCCAGGTCATCACAAATGCATGAAAGTATGAATAGCATTATTCAAGAGGATCTGTCTAGAGATCATACTATTTTTTTTTCCTGAGACTATTATGTAGTATGACTATTTAGATTATTATGAATACATCTCCACTACTTATATTACAATGGTCTTCATTACTTATTACACACTGTGTGTGTGTGTGTGTGTGTGTGTGTGAGTGTGTGTGCGTGTGTGTGTGTGCGGCTGTGTGTGTGTGCGTGCGTGCATGCGTGTGTGTGTGTGTGTGCATGTGTGGTGCGTGCATGTGTGTTTGTTTGTTTAGGTAAGTGGAAAGGGAAGGGGAGGAGAAGGTTTGCACCATAGGAATGTCCCCGTAGCGGGTAGCGATTAAAAACCGCCGCAGGTCTCCGTGCTTTAGGAAGGGCAGGATCACCAGAGGCACTGGGATTGAGGAGTCCTGGTCCTGATCCTGCTCTAGAGTTACACCTAGAGGACAAACACAGAAACTGCATCTACTTCTATATATAGAGATCAATACTGTTGCAATCAATTCCAGTAGTGTCCCACTGCAGACAGTGAAATGGCTGGCTCTAATCTAGACTAAGAATCCACCGTCTGGAAATTCCACTTCCAACCAATATGGTGCCATCCTCAAATCCAACAAATGCTCATAACTGTAATCAAATGTATGTTTGAGGCATTAAAAGTTAAATATGTGTGAGGGGATGTGTATGTTGACATCCATGCATGTGCATATAAGTATGTCTTACCCAGCAGGTTGACAACATTTTCATGGTCAAAATGTCTCATGATCTCAGCCTCCTTCAAGAAAGTCTCCAGGTCCTCCTGGGAATGAATACCACCTGAAAAGGAACAGGCACAGCTATTACACATGGTATCTGTCACACACATCTTAACCCCCTGCAACCTGCAGCACGTCTCTTGTTAGCACACATGTTGTTTACATGGCTACACACATGTTATTTCTCTTCTACTGTGTAGCGCAAAATTCTGGGTTCTGTGCCAAACAATAAAAGACAAAAAAAGGAGTTTGTGTGTGTGTACATTTTTCTTGGATTTAAATTTTGTTTTTGTTTTTTTGTCCTGCACCAGGGTTGTGCACAAATATTTGTTTTGATATTGCACACATGTGTAATTGGCACGCTCACCTCTCATTGTCTTCACAGCCACCTTCATCTGCACGCCCTCTTTTTGACTGAAGATTCCCTCATACACTGATCCAAACTCCCCTTTTCAGGCAAACACAGAAGACATGTTTTAGGAAACAGGTGATTAAAAAAAGCAGTCAAAAAGCAGGTCGAGAGAATGAGTCAGATAACAGGCCCTGGTAAATGCTCCACAACTTATAATCTATTAATTAAAATAGCCTAGTGAAATATTAGTAACATATTACAATGCTATAAGCGTGCATTCCAACCTTAACCGCTTCAGGGCTGAGTGGCCCTCCATCTTTAAAACCTAGTGACGTCCCCATGACAGACATGCCCAAAAAATGACCCAAATAGATGGCTAAAGGTGGTGCAAAGTCATTAAGCCGACTACTTGACTCTTCACAACTAGTAGTCTGTGGAGCATGGGTAGCATGGGTTTTTTGGGGCAGAATAGTTGTTGCTATCTTTACCAGTACTTATGCAGCACAACTGATACTGCAATGCACATAGAAACATCTTTTATGTTGTCTCAACCCCCTCTAGGGACTGGCTGCACTGAGAGGCTGCTGTAACATTGTAATCATCCAAGAATGTTCACACCGATTTATTTGTTACATAACTCAGATTTGCCATCCTCAAAACACTTGAGTTTACACCAAAGCATATCTCAATGTCACATGGGCAATAAAACTTGGAGCAATAAGCTTTTATGACTAATAAAACCAAGAAGCAAGCTGTGTGGAAGTTGTGGCTTTCAGTTGTGCTGTTTGGGTGTGAGTAGCACCTGTACCTTTGCCAAGCTCCTTGCCCAGAGTCAGACTCTGACGATCCACCAGCACGTCTCTCAGACCAGACAACAGCCTGTCACTGAGTCCAGCCAGGGCCTGGAGCGGAGCTGAGAGGAGAAGAGATAACGGAGAGAAGAGAGTTACAGAATGAGTGGGATAATTGGTGTAAGCGAAGGGTGGCATAATTACTTTATCCGATAGGAAGTACAACATGACTGTCATGTTTTTGCTAAACCCAAAAAGAGAGAGAGAGAGAGAGAGAGAGAGGAAGAGAGAGAGATACTATCAAGAGAACAATTAGCCAGGATGCTTGTGGAGGAACATTAGGGTGGGCAGGAAACTGCAGAGAAAGTTCCACAGCTTTTTAGGAATAAATGGCCAACAACAACAGTTCAACATTGACATGGGTCACTTAAGGACAGACTCTACTGTTCTATGGTACTAAAGTCTTTGAGGTGACATTGGTGGGAACAGAGGTGTCGATGTTTCTAAATACAGAGAGTTTATAATAGTGACGCAAATATTAATATGAAAAAGAAAATGCTTACTATCTGTATTCTTATGCATTCTATGTGCAGTGTGCTTCTTATCTTATTAGCTATGCCATGATAAGCCTAACTACAGACTTAAAAAGAAAACTAATAAAAATACAGGTAACTGGGACTCTGGCCCACCTACCATGAGTTGATGTCGGATTCGATTGTGGTTCCGGAGCTCGTCTGAAAGTGACCACAGGGTAGGTCGGCAACAGAGGCTCCTCCTGGAATGGCCTGAATGAAGAATGGGCACGCGATACGTTTACCATACCCAGTGATGGGCAGCATGGTTTCAGAAGCTCCAATACAACAAGAAGCGTTTTTTTTTCAGCCATTCACTAAATCTGCCAGGTAGAAGAGTTATTTAGTGACATTGCATGTATTTACTGCATATACAGTACATAGAACCAGGTGTTTTGTTTTTGATGGTCTATGCAGGACTGTGGTTCATTAATGCCATGCTCTACTGAGAGGGTTTGTTTTTTTAGTTGTGCAGTTCTCTGTAACCTTGGCCCCTGGTTAGTAGCACACACTGGCACTGCGATAAGACTGGAAATGTTTTGGGGTTCTTACGTGAGCCTCTTGTACTTCCTGCGCAGCAGACACAATATAGTCGGCACTACGATCATGAACGCCGCACCGCCACCCAGCACACCAACCAGCAGCTGAAGGGATGACGACCTTTGGTCCATTGACTCGGTCTGAGGACTCAGCTTAGTGGGAGTGGTTGGGTTTATGATGGGAACCTTCCCTATCAATTCAAGACAATAATAAACACAAACACAAATACAAAAAAAAAAAACACATACACAAGCACAAGCACACACAAACATGCACACACCCATGAACAAATATATCACATGTAGGTCTCATAAAAACAAGGTTGCATTACATGCCCATTGCGTAATACAACAACTTGTGTCAAGCTCTGCTGAGACATGTAGACTCTGATGTGTGGCAATGATACTGTGGATGCTGCCCAGCAAAGCATTTCCTGTGTTTGTATGACCATAATAGCCCTGCCCAGGCTGTCCAACAACGGGGAATCCCTGTGTTTCAATCATTCTTGCGCTCATAACAGACAATCTGGTTTCTCAAAAAAGTGGTTTCTTGGTAGATTCCTTCAAAATAGCGTCAATAGCCAAACCAAAGCAGTCAGTGTCAGGAAAAGGATCAGTCACCACACCCCACCCACAAACCCTGGGTCTCTTGGGTGTGAGAAGAAACCAAACATTCCAACCACATGACCAGATGGCCAGAATTAAGAATTTACACCCAGGTGTAATAACTGAGAGCCAGGACAGGTGGTTTACACCCTACAAGGTCATGATAGGAACATGATTGGCTTCTAAAGTCAAAGTCAAAGTCAGCTTTACTGTCAAAAACCATATGTACAGGTTGCACACAGAGAATTTAAAATTGCAGTGCTCCCTAATTTATAGTAACTTTTTTTAGTTAACTATTTTTGAATAAAATTACTGAAAATTTCTAATTTTCAGATGGAATGATTATGAAAAGTTGCCTGCTGCTGATCTAAGCTGTCCTCATTAAAATGTTTTGCCTTAAATAATAAAGTATCCAAAACAACATCTGTTTGTATCATTGACCCAGCAGATACCCGGGGTATCAACATCTTTACTGTGATAGCTCTCTCTCTCCATACAATGCAGGCATCCACACATGGCACATTAGCATTGACTAAGTGCAAATGACACTCCCACATACTCACATTTGTGGATGGTAGTAGAGGTGTGAGCACTGGTGCCCAAGTCATTACTGGCCCTCACGACCAGCTGGTAGTCCAAGTGGGGCTGCAGTCCGGTGACGTTGACCGCAGTGTCCTTCAGGTGAGCGTCTCTGGGGAGAACACGGGTGGTGTTACCGCACAGGGCCCAAAGGGCACTCGTCACCTCGCTTGCTCTCTGCCTGCATTCCACCATGTATGTCACTTCCTGTCGGCCCCCGGGGCTGGTGGGGGGGTCCCAGCGCAGGGTTAGGGTGGAGGGATTAATCTGGCGGTGCGTCAGGTTGACAGGCTCTGAAGGGGGTCCTGGTGGGGGGGGGGGGGTGGAAGACACTGTTTATAATGCTTACAAAAACTTTTGGTCACTGGTAAACTGACCAATTTCTGCTTTGCTCTGCTTTGTGGTTGGTGCTCCTGAAAGTGAAGGAAGCCGGTTGTCCAATGGAAAAACAGTCAATGCTGTAGCTGTACAGACAGTCCTGAAAAATGTGCATATATAGACCTACTTTTCCAATGTATCATATTTGGAATGTTTTTAAAAAATATTATTAACTTATTCATGTTCTATTTATTTGATTATTTGATTAATGGAGTAATTTGGTCAAGTGATGCTTCACTAATAGCTGTAGAATGCGCTATACTTGCCCTAAAGTGATGTTTTATCTTAATCACAAAGTCACTTGCTTTTCCTGACACTAAACTGTTTGAGTTCTGTGCCTACACCTTAGGGCTTAAGTTATAACCAGAACTCCTACAGAGAACAGGAAAAAGAAAAGATAAAAACATTAATATAAATCAACATATATATTTTTAATGTTTTTTTCGACATTCACTGAAAAATTGCCAAATGCTGTTTTTTTATATCTCTGCACCCTTTTGCATAAAACAGGTGAAGCAAAGAGACTTACTTGTGCATCCAAGGTGAACTGGGTCACGTGGCAGCCGTGAGTATCCATGGACACAGGGACATTGCTGTGAACCCTCAGTCTCAGTGTTACTGTTTGGGGGGCATGGACGACACTCTCCACTGCCATTCGTTGGTTTGAAGGTCCCAACTCTGCAGGCTAACACAGATATTCAAAAAATATGACAGAGAAGGTGGACTTGTGTTATATTTGTGTCCATTTATGTTATGTTAGTGATTATGTTTTATAGGCTTTGAATAAAAGAAAACTTGGTTAATTGAGGCTTGAGGTCGGCTCTGCATTTCTTTTGCTTCCCTATCAAGATTGTAAAAAACAATTAGTGTCAACTCCTCTGTTTTTATAAAGGATTTATTATGAAGAAAGTGAGCTCCAACCGAGTACAACAACAGATCTCAAATAAATCTCGGTCAGAGGAAACTGATTCTATTTTAGTGAACACACACACACACACACACAGTAAATGCCTCCTCTTTGAGTCACAAAGAAATTATAAAGATGCATAAACTGCCAGCACACTCTCTTGCCCTCTCTCTCTCTCTCCCTCTCTCTCTCTCTCTCTCTCTCTTGTTTGCACTTAAATTATAGGGCAATTATTCAGACTCAATACTCAGTTGGCCCCACTCAATTACTCAATACTCAGTTGGCCCCACTAAATGCTTGGTTTCATGTAGACACTCAAAGTGACAGTGCTTTTAGTAGTTAAACCAACGCATATAATTAGTCAGAGAGCTTTCAGCAGATAGTCTGAATAAATGTGTTAAAGGGGAATTTTAGTGGTAACATGACTGACATGAATCACCCTAATCATTTTTGATAAATGGGTGTTGTCCTGTGTTGTCCTGACCCTTACACTACTAATATGATATTGGCTTCATATTACAGAAGGCAGATTTTTAAATGCTTACTGGTGTGTGTGTGTGTGTCTGGCTAAGCAATTAACAAACCAACCTTCACAGGAGCCTCCTGCCTCCTGATGACCAGGCAGACAGACACAGGTCCCCCAGACACGCGGCCCCCACGACCCATCTGCCGCACAGTCCCTTCGCGGAGGAGTGACCTCCACCGATCCACCCGCACACCTCCCATTCTGGAGCCCAGACCCAGCTGGCGCCGAACTGAATTCTGTCAAATTGCCTTGAAACACTGGGCACTGCTTGTAGTATAGCCTCACAGCAGCGATGAACACACAAGGTCCGGAGTAGGAGAATTCAAGCTGGAAGAAGTCCGACGATATCTTGCCGACGTTTAGCTCCTGCTTGCTATGGAGGTGCGCTTCCACGACGGTCAAATTGGCGTTTAGCGGAAAGCCCAGAGGTGCTCTGATCTGAGATATTAACCTGGTTTGTCTGATGGATTCTTTAAGCGAGATGGTTAGATTGCTTAAAGATCCACTGCCCTGTTCGATCTCCTGAGCGAACTTTATATCCAGTAAAATGATGCGACCATCCCTTTTAGGAATCCAAGTAGTCAACAAGCGCCTGCCGGTGGCTGTGCTGCAAGCTTGATAAACTGGATGATCTGAGTTGGCACCAAGTCGAAATGTGTTTTCTTTCCACTGAAACAGATAACCATAACGAAACCATTAGAATATGACAGATAGAAATAAAAAGAAAGGAAGAAAAAAATCGGAGGAGCTTACTGCTTTCTTTGGTGAAGATGTCCATTTCAGTTCTGACTTCTGGACAGAATTGAAAAGTTCCTCTGAAAAGCATCAACATATAACAGTTAAAAAAAAAATTATTAGGCATATGTCTTGTAAACGACTTAAAAATTATTTAACTCACGTTGACTCCACTTCTACTGTTAAAGAGACAACTTATAGCTATAATGATGGCAACAGTTATAATAATAATAATTTGTCTGACAAGCTCTTATTGCCAACGACAGTTGCGTTTATTCACTAAAACAACTTAAATGACCCATATTACTATGCAAAAGAAAGGTTGCTAGAGTACTATTACGATAGCTTCTCAGTTGTAGCCTTTCTGCTTACCCTCCACTGCCGACTGCACTGAAACCTTGCAAAGGTATATCCAGGTGACACATGTTATGTAGATCTTCCATACGGCTGACATGCGTAAAAGCAATGCCATTCTATTCCAGCACGAGCTGTGACAGGAAGGTAATCACAGACTTCTTCAATCTTCGTTTATCAAGCTGCTAAGTACATTTTAACTCCCACAGTCGACGTCAACATTTCCCTTTTTCTTTTACCAGTTTTGCTTTGATTGGTGTCCTATTTACAAGTCAATTTCGTAAGTTCACAAGAATACGTCCCATCCAACAACCGTACGTGGCTCGCGCCGAAGTGAATTCTCAGTTTCCTCCCACTTCCACTCCACTGTTTTGGAATAATAAGCCCAGTGTTATTACTTCATTCCTTCAAGTGTAGGGAGAAGTCAATCAACCTGCTGTAGCTGGCAGGCCCACGAAGATTCAAGGAAACAAAATGTTTTGTTCTGAATATAATTTAATATTGTTTTCTTCCTATATTGTTTTTCAAAATTGTTCAAACGTATAGGAAGGTATGAGTAAGTGTGCTATTTAGAACTTGTACTTTAAACTCCACCGGTCTGTTTAGACTGCTTGGCTGAGTCATGACGTAAGCCCACGCTGTAACTTATATAAGTGACTGAGGACCGACCACAAGGAGGGACCCACTCCTCTTGGTTCTGTACCAGGAATGTAAAGGTTGGCGCCGTTGCTGGCAACTTCCTATAGAAAGCAGACAGGCAAGACAAGGCAAATGCCATTATATAGCAAATCTGTCATTCAAGTACACACAAACCATTATGCTTTTACACAAATACCAATGAAGTTTTTTTTTTTATTTATTAATAAAATAAAACACAAAAATAAAATAAAGTACATACATACATGTTTAATCAGATTGGCTTTTTAAACGCCCTTGGTCAAAAAAAAAATGAAAATGCCTTTGCTCAAAGGAATTTTTACAGTTTTAATATTTTACATTTTTAATCAACAAAACTAGTTATCATACTGTCAATAACAGGCACTGTTGGTAACTGCGTAGCACCACTATTGACTTCAGCACTTCTCCACCATAATTTGCTGTGTTTTTTGGACTTTCCTTAAATGGCGAAACCTCTGTCACTTCTTCTTTTCTCTACTGTGATGTCACTGGGGCCTTATTTTCCAAGTCATGATGAATCTCTTAGGGAAGACATGAGAAGAGTACTGTGAGAGCCTGTGAAGGAGAAGAACACAGAAAGGTGCATTGAAACAAGGATGAGGCAAATCATTTGAAATTCCTTTAGAGCGCTGATTTCGTTGGGAATGGAATTAGATCTTAAAACCACAGAAAGTGTTGATAAAAAATAGTCCATACATCAGGCACAGGCCTGTGTTGATAAACGGCTACTGACATCAATTTCTCTTCATTTTCTAGGCTTGATTGTAACTGTTATTGTAGCAGCATGTAACAACAACACAGGACTTGTTGCCACTGATTAGTGTTCCACTCAAAAACTGGATGGTGGAATTATGGGTAATAAAATGTTAAAATGATGACTAACAAAACAGTTTTGCGTCTCAGTGAAAATATATAGGATTTGTGAAATCTGTGGCGGCTGTAATTCTATAAGAAAAACAGCATGGCCACATCTCTGGGTGGAGTGAGTCACACCACTTCTGCTTTTAAAGGAGAGTTTCTCAGACTTTCGTGGACAAAAGATGCTGACAAAACACTTGGTGGTTAAATGGAAGACCACGTCTGTCCATGTGATAAAGGCAGCTGTTTCCTGAGTGATCAACTAATATGGTACAAACAATGACCAATGAATCTAATTATAGCTTTCTGACTCCTTCTATAGACTATCTCACTTCTTGTTCTTAAACACGCAATTTCTCCCCCTGGCACATAATAGCCTAATTGCCAACAACATTAAATACTTGACATGACCAAAATGTTACTTAACACCTTCGAGGCAAATGCCTGTTACTTCTTATCCATGTCAGCCCCATTCAAAGTAAACATCACATCTGTTCTGCATGTTCCACAATCACATCTAAACAGCATTCTTATGATAGACCAAGACGATGGCCGCAGGGAGTTCCTTTTGTCAATTAGGTCATGCTTGGGGAATTGGGAGTGTGTGTGTTCGCATGTATGTGTGTGTGTTTGTTTGCATGTATGTGTGTGTGTGTGTGTGGGGGGTGGCAGATGAGCATCCACCACACCAACCAACAAAAATGTCCAGGCTCTTGGGAATGCACACAAGAATAGAAACCTCATGTAATGCTGTATGTCTAAGAGAAACCTCCCTATGCTTCCTGGGGTAACACTTACTAAAGGAAGCCTAAAGGAGCTTCAATGACATTTTTTCAGTGCTTTGATTTTAACTGTGCTTTACTCTTCTATGATGGTTTTCCACAGGTGTAATGCCCAGGGTGTTCTAAGATTTCCAGATAATAACAGTAAGCTGTAAGCAAAATGTGAAAATAAAAAATGAGTTTTTGTCACCTTGCGATAAATGGATATCTGCCAGTCGGCCTCCAGAAACCCCACCAACTAAGTTGGATTAAACTAAACAGAAAATCCTCAGTGGATACTTTCACAAGCAAATGTTGTATTTAAACATAACAGGAATACACACACATTAATAGGGCAGTCCATTATTTATTGTTTTTGAGGGGCTGTGGGGTGGGTAGGGAAGCATTATAAATAGTGCAAATGCAACAAGTCAGATAACTTTCCCAAAAGTAAATTCCCAATAGTAAATATATCACACAAAAAATTGTACACTTTGTACCATAATATGCACTTGTCAAACTTGTATACCAGCACACACACTTAAAAGGCAACCAAACATACACATGTATTCGCACACAAAAACACGTGCATGCCTGCAAACACATTCACTCAGAAATCTACTTACACGCTAACATCACAGCATTTTAATTTTTTTGCTTCATTCTTTTTTTTCGTGCTGTTGGTTCCTCATTGCACAGTTCTGAATTCTATTAGAGGTCAGATATTTCTGGGAATAATACTGTGGTTGTTTGCAGAAAATGCACAAGGTCTTTGTGAGAACAACTTAATATGACCTTGTATGGGTGTGTTGTAACATGAATATAATAAATACATGTCAGTATTTCAAACAAATAGGACCTGCAAGTAAGTGACCCACGTCTAATTTTTTTTAGCATGAAATTATCACCTAGATTAGGTGACAATGGCTGGTGTGTTACTTAAAAAATGATGAATCAAAGGAACACCTTCGCTTCATAAGGTAAAAATCATTGTCATGTATGTATTAAGTGCTGAATGTAGGATTGTGGCCAAAACTGGTACTGCAATCAAATTCAAAATACTTTGAACTAAAGAGTCCTTCCCCCTCTAGAGGCATAACTCAAAACAGTAAAATTACATGAACATAATTTGTGGGCTGTAAAGTTAATTTTTCAAATGCGTGCATTATGGCTGTACTTTTGTTGTCATTGAAATCGGTATTTTAATTTGTGTCTTTAATCTCTGTTGGCATATCAAGACCATCGTATGATTACTGACTGTAAAATTCTTGCATATAGCACCTTAAGGTCTGCCCGAGACCGTAACACAGGCAGTTTCAACTGACTGGTCTATTAGGCTCATCAGACTACTAGTTAGGATCAGCTGGTCCAGTGAATGGTTCAAAAATATATATATGTTTCAGGACTTATACTGTCTGAAGATGGGACACTCAGCTCTGTGATCAATTATACATATTTATTTTTTGGATGACAGTTTTTATTTTCTCTATTAACCCTATTAAAATACTATATGAAAAAATATGCGAAAAATACACCACAGAGTCTCAACTGAATCTTGATATGGAACCGATTTAAGGTGCTACTGTACGTAGAGCTCCGTGGCACAGCTTTTTGTAACCTGATTCACAGATTCCTACAACAGAAACAAGGGAGAGTGGCACAGGCAATTTTTTTGCCAGACCTCCTCAAAGCTCCACAGCTGTTGTTTCCTCCCCTTGTCCCTTGTGTCACCCTGCCCCTTCCCATGGGATTGGATTCACAAACCTCCGTTGTGTTCGAGGCCTCTTACACAAAACACCTTCCTTTAGATGCATTTTTTTCCTTGCTAAGATCTCACATTTCTATCTCATTCACTTCTACATTCAGCAACTTTCAACAGTAGGATGTTGGCATTGTTTTGTTTTGTTTGTTTGTATTTTCTTGTCAATAAAGCAGTCAAACTAAACAGCAACTGTTTTCATCAGTCTGGTATGGCAGTGTTAGTTTTAAACGTGGCAGCAAGGTCTGCTGTACAAGAAAAGGAAATTGCTGGGTAATATCTTTGGTGTAGGCAGAAGCAATCGCATGCAGTTCTGTTCAACCAAAGAACTCCATAACTGGTCTCATGTGATGTCACATCACCATTAGTCTACAGTGTATCAAACAATAAGGCATGCTGTAGACAGGCCATGTAAAAACGGAGCATGGCTAACTCACAACGCACACACAATCTGTAAGCTTCATCAAAATATTGATGAAAATAAAATTCCACTGTCAGTTCCATACATGACAACAATAGCTGTGCAAAGAAACAATTAACAGAGTCCAAGAAGAGGGCGGCACAGCTCCATACAGTCCTTACAGCTTGCTTTCAGGAACTGCCTCAAAAACCCATCAGTGTCCAATGATGCTGATACACTTCACTGTCAACCACAGATCCATTCAGACTTGTCAGTGCCACTTTTCAGCAACTTCCAGTACAACCAGGAGAGCAGATGGGGAGCGTAGGGTCAGGAGTCAGAGGAGGAGGAGGACTGGTGATGACCTTTGACCCTTTCATCAGGTCTGTCTCTTCATCTCTCTTTATCTGTCTCTTCATCTCTCTCCTTGTCCCTCTGCCTCCCTCTCTTCTCTTCTCTCTTTCTCTCTCCATCGGTCTCACTGTACTGAGCATTTCTCCTTCTCCTTGCGGCTGCCGTACTTCCTGCGTCTCTGCTCCAGGCCTCGCTCCAGTCTCTCATCCTCCTCCAGGGCTCTGAATGGCAGAGAGAGAGAAAGAGAGAGAGATTTGAGATTTTAAATGTGTTCTTTATTTACAATAAAGCTCAACCAATTACATTTTCACAATTATAAAGGAGGATAAGAGAATGTCACACTGAATACATATATAAATAAATAAATAATTAGAGCCATCTACAAAAGATGGCTAAAGTGCAGTTCATCATTAATGACAGAACATATTGCTTGTTTACAACACCATTTCGATTGAAAGGATTCAAGATCTTGCATGAGTTTATAAAAACTAAAATCGACCAAGACCCTAGCCTTAACTAGAGAGGGGAACAGAGTTAATACATCAATTCCAGGTAGACCCTCGATTTTGAAAGAGAGAGAAGGAGGTATAGACAGAGAAAGGGGGGGGGGGGGGAGACAGAGAGAGAAAAAGGGAAAGAGAATACATTAGACAAGAGAAAATGAGAAGAACACATGGAAGAGAGGAAAAAACAGTGGACAAGCACAGGCGAGACGAGCGAAAAACAGAAAAAAAAACAAAATAGGCATAAGAGCATAAAACCAGTTTGCCACCTGAGAATTAACAATGGAGCACTTTTATAAATATAATATGCACAAAATACTACTACTACTACTACTACTACTACTTCTAATAATAATAATAATAATGTTATCATACACAGTACATAAATTAGGTAAGTAGAAGTCATGTCATGTACTTGGTTCTACTGATTTTACTTGAATTAGCTGATGTACCTGGCTGAGTAGTTGCAGTAAATACAGTAAAATATCAGTTGGTTTCGTGCAAAGGTTGGAGGGCATGTGTGGAATGGCCTTTTTACTCTGTTAGAGCTAGACTGACCCACCTGTGGTGTATGTACAGTAAACGATAAGGCACACATGAGTGCTGCAGGTCTCTTACCCTCTCTCTTTGGCGTCCATGTCGTGAACCAACTCGTCCCTCTGGTTGACCAGCGACACCAGCTCCTGCAGCAGCAACTGCTCACGGTGCTTATGGGCCTGGGTCTTCTGCCACTCTGTGACCGAAAGGGGAGGGGAGGAGAAGGAGAGAGGTAGAAAGAGGGGGGTGGATAAAGATAGAGGATGGGTAAGTAATAGGTGGTGAGAGGGAAGGAGAGGGAGCGATAGAAGGGGGCGGGGGTAGAGGAGAGGTGGGCAATAGGTGGGGAAAGAAAATGAGAGAGACAAAAAGGTAAATAAAAGGTATGAATCGAAATATCCATGATACACTTGGCACAATTTGGGAAGACTAAGGGTTACATCAGCTGTGTTTTTTTTGTAAGATGGCCAAATACATTTTTATTTTTTGAATTTGTGAATAACCGTCCATTCTGTTTGTTTATAATGACTGCCCATTCAGAAGTTGCAAGAAAAACACATACACTGCCAAGTGTATTATGGCCATTTGGGCTGTGATGATACAGTCGTCATGCGCTCGGTATCGGAAAATGCTGCAAATGTGTGAAGTTAGATGCTTGCACTTCTTTCACATTCAAAACCCTGCAGCTGCCATCGTCTTCAGCTGACCCTTGGTGCTTAGCATTCACACGAATATAAATGCAGGGAGAGATGTTTTCCAAAATGTCCTCTCTGTTTTCCTCAAGTCTCTGCCTTTCCTAGTTATTGCTCACCGTTACCATGCAAGGCTTCAGCTGAAGGACTCTCGTTCTCCTAAAAATATCCAGTTTATTAAATTGATTAAATATCCAGTTAACCCATAAATTCCCGTGTGGGCATGGTCAGGCTTTCACTTCCTCCATGTAACTAGTCAGAAACACTGAATTACACATTACAGCTATTCTACCTAAAAATAATTTCAGCATTTCCTTATTTCTAAGAAATAGGCATCAGAAAGAACGTACAGAAATAAATTACAGGGTCACTGATGCTTAAGTGCACGTAAATGTAAGATTCCTCAAAATCACAAAACGAAAGAAAAAGCCCCAAAAGCCGCAAGGTTCAGGTTGGAGAAGTATGGAGAAGCTTGTGGAAAAGAAAAAACATAGAACTTTTGTCCGGAAGCATTTTATACTGATTATACTGATATCATTGGATTAAATCTGTAGTGGTGAGGGGTCACCATAGGTGTAGCTAAGCGGTTGAATTCATGTCGCTGACTAGGTAGCTGTTGAGAACACTTGTTTTCAGATATTCTTACCCCACATTAGTCACAGCTATATTTGACCGCACCCAACCCCCTACAGCTAACCTAAGGTCATATAGTTCTGCAACTAACTCCCAAGAATTCATTTGTCTAACTCCTTTCATGAACATGAACACCACCACACCACACAGCCACTCCTGGAAGCAATACACAACGGAGAAAACCTACATCATAGACAGACCTCTTTTCTTTTGTGTCTGACATGAACATCATGGTTTCGTGTACTTTGTCTCAAGAGTTAAATGTACGGAATAAACTTGTCATAAGCTTTCAGTCTGGTATGCAGTTATGGTGCAGGGCCTGTAAAGTATGCAGCTGCACAGGCTGATCTCTGTGCAGAATGTTCAGCATTCATATGAGGATATGTATGCTGAGAAACTGGTTTGATTAAATGAGGAAAGACATCAGCTGCACACTGCACTGAAGTTGAATTACAACTTGCATGCTGGTCAGCATGTACAGCAGGCAAACACGGGTGGGGTTTGCAGTGTCTTCACAGGCTATAGAATTGCACACATGCACACGCGCAGTTACACAGGAGCACACACACACACACACACACACACACACACACACACACACACACACACACAGGTGTGTTCACACAAGCACACACACATACGCATTTACACAAGCACACACACACAGGCACGCACATGTACACACACACACACACACACTTACACACACACACACGCATTCATACAACCACACACACAGGGACACACTCGCGTGCACACACACACACACCCACACACTCACAACCAATTTCTGCAATGTAGCACTTAAAAGCGGAGAAACGAAGCACACCATTAAGTGCACCAAAACAGACCCACACCATCCATTCCACGGCACGGCGTAGTAGTTTAGGAGTTCTTTTTTTTTTTTTTTTTAAATAGCCCTATCGTCTCACCCTGCTCTGCCAAGAGTTCCTGCAGCTCTGTCTTCAGCAGCTCGAACCACAGTCGACAGCGGCGTACTTCAGAAAACAACAACAACAACACAAAAACATCGGAGGAGGAGGAGGGTAGCAGCGGCGTGGGGGGGGGATTACTGCCGAAAGGGGCATCCACTCCAGCTGATACTTAGGCGGAGATATTTCACACACACACACACACACACACACACACAACACTCGAGGGACGAGAGGTTTCAGTTGAACACCGCTTGAGATTTACTGCACCTGGGGGACAATGCAGGGGCTCGTCATGCTTAAGGGGAGTTAGCTACTTTTGCAGATGTATGTGCACATGCACGATCTTACTTTTAGAATGACAGTTTGCTAACACTGAGTTCAATTAAGGAGCGAGGAGGTGTTACACACACACATACACAAATGCAAAAACGTAAATCATCAAGGCAGTTAGACTGCATTTGAACAGAAACGCAAATGGTGAAGTCAGTCACACTGTATTTCAATGTGAGTGGCCCCACCACATAAAAAAGGAGAAGGACAGTACGAAAGTCCCTGGGCTTGGTCTCTGATATATATTTGAAAAGGGGAAAACCTTCTATCTCATTCAACAGCTCCATTTTTAAGGATTTGTGGTTCATTTAAAATAAATTTCAAATGTTCTTTTTTGATTAGTCTAGACATGATAAAGTATGGAAACATCTTTAGTCACGAGTCATAGACAAAATGTTTTATCTACTGAGCTACATGCTGCTACCATCATGCAACAGACGCCACACAGCTGTCTATGTATTGACTGAGATGGTTTATCATACTAAAACACAAAAAATAAGGCCGGTAAGAAGATTGTGTGAATGCAAACAGTGTTGGTGTCCATTTTAAATCTTGTGCTTTTGTTTCTGCACCAATATCAGTTAATAGACAAAAAGATCAACTTAGTAATGCATGGCATATTGCAAGTCTATGTGTAAATGTTTTTTTTTACTTTTTTTAAACAAATAATGATCCAAGATGATTTTATCATAAAGTTCTTATTTAGATTCTATTCAGCGTAACTAAGCAAGCATGACTTGTATGTGTTTGGGCCAGAGGTGTCAATCCTGGGTTCAGTACGATCAACTGATTCAGAGCTGGTTAGATCAAATTTGTGGCAGGGTTTTTACTGGCTGAATCCGGGATTGACACCTCTGGTTTGGGCTGATCAGCTACTTCGATGTTAGAACGTTAAGTGTGTAAACTTCTATTCAAAAAATATTTTTTTTGGACTCCAACACTCCCACAAATGAGACTCACACCATGAACACCTCAGTGTGTGTGTGTGTGTGTGTGTGTGTGTGTGTGTGTGTGTGTGTGTGTGTGTGTGTGTGTGTGTGTGTATATATGTATGTGTGTGTGTGTGTGTGTGTGTGTATGTGTGTATGTGTGTATGTGTGTGTGTGTGTGTGTGTGTGTGTGCGTGTGTGTGTGCGTGTGTGTTTGAGTGGAGTGTGTGTGTGTAGTGAGAGCAGATTAGTATTCTCAGTCTCACCCTCTATGGCCATCAGGTCCTGCAGCTCCCTCTTCAGCATCTCAAACCGTCTCTCCAAGTCCTGCTCCTCTTGCCTGAGGGCCAGACAGACACACACCCAATTAGGCATTCAAAGAGCCAGAGAGAGGGAGAGACAGAGAAAGAGAGTGAAAGAGAGAGAGAAAAAGACAGAGGGAGAGAGAGAGAGAAAGAGGGAGAGAGAGAGAATAAAAGAGAGCCAACTGCCATTAACACCATTTGGCTCCACAAATGCCCAAAGCCAGATTTATCACACAGATCTGGAATGTGTCAGTAACGTTCTAGATCCATCGACATGAATCGACATCTTTGATCCAGACGTTTTGGGCTTTGTGTAACATGATGTGCTCTTGTTTAGACCATGCGTAAAGGGTTATGAGATATAACATGCGTTTTCATGTTAAAAATTAAAAAAAAAAAGTCAGCAAGGATGAGCACAGTCAAAGGGGCAACCATGGATGGAAAAAGACAGCAGTAAAAGAAAGTGAAAGGTTAAAAAGAGATAACAGTAAAACCAAAACACAAAACGAGAAATAGGTAATCCTGACAAAGCAAAACTAGAAAATTAGCCAGAAAGGGGGAGTGAAAGGAAGAAGGCAGAAAAAAGAAGAAGAAAAAGAAGGAGAAGGAAGAGAAGAAGAGGAGAATAAGAAGAAAAAGGAGGAGCAGGAGGAGAAGAAGGAGATGGAGAAGAAGAAGAGGAGCAGAAGAAGAAAAAGGAGGAGGAGCAGGAAGAGAAGAATGAGATGGAGAAGAAGAAGAGGAGAAGAAGAAGAAGAAAGAGGAGGAGCAGGAGGAGAAGAAGGAGAAAAAGAAGAAGAAAAAGGAGGAGGAGCAGGAAGAGAAGAGTCTCTCTCACAGCAGCTGCAGCTGGTCCTGTCTCCTGATAAGAGCGTTTTTCTTGTTGACCAGCATGAACCACTCCTGAATCAGCTTCTCCTCCTCTACGCGATCCGCACCTGTGGAGGAGCAGCCAATTAGAGAACTCAGTTCCTGCACATAACACAATTGATGAACTTGAATTAATTAATTAATTAATTAATTAATTAATCAACCAACCAAATCAATCAATCAATCAATAAATGGATGGAGTGGTGGATAAATGATGATTTAATGACTAATAAAGGAAAGCCATGAATAAATGGATGAATGGGTCGATGAATGGGCGAATGAATAGACAAATTAATTAATAAAGTCATAAAGTAACTACGCAAATGAATGAATGAATGAATGAATGAATGAATGAGTGAATGATTGATTGTTTGAAAGAATGAATGCATATTTTCAAGTATCGTCACCAAGGGACTACTCGCACCATTACTAACGTGCAGTTATCATGTGCCAAGCATATGTGTTAGCCATAGGCTGCATGGTGTTGATAGAGTGCTAACAAAACATGGCGCTGTGGGAAAATGTGTGTCTGTGCCCCACATACCGCTCTCCATGAGCACCCTCAGCTTCTGCTCCACATAGCCCGCCCTGCGGTCAATCTGCCTCTGCTCCGTCTCCAGAGCCCTCATCTCACTCAGCACGTACTGGCTCGAGTCCTGCAGACACATGTGCACACACACACACATGCAGACATATACACACACACATGCAGACATACACACACACACACACACACACACACACACACACACACACACACACACACACACACACCAGTAATCATTTAAAAACTAGCCTTCTGTAATATGAAGTCAATGTCATATCAGTAGTGTAAGGGTCAGGACAACACTTCCCATTTATCAAAAATGATCAGTGTGGTTCATGTCAGTCAAGTTACCACTGGAATTCCCTATCTACTCAAAGATCTCTGACTAATTATGTGCTTTGGTTTAACTACTAAAAACACTGTCAGTTTGTGTGTCTACATGTAACCAAGCATTGAGTGGGCCTGTCTGAATAATTGCCCTATCATTTAAGTGCAAACAAGACCAACGACAGGGCTTCAACTCAGCCATGCTTTTACTCTAAACAGACCTGAGCCTCCTCTTCTCCCATTCTGCTGTCCTCCTCTGACTCAGTGTTTTCTGTGTGGAGAAAACATCACACATAAATAAAAAAAAAAACCCACACAAACACATGCAGGCAGACACGCACACACAGGCACACACACAGACAAACACACACTCTCACACATACAAACGCACACACACACACAAACACAAACTGTAGATACTGTCTGATTTATGTTCTGGTTCTGTGGCTAGGCTACCAGAACCATTTATATTATACTGCTTACGCATTTCGATCACAGAGCAGATGTTTTTTAAACACGGCCAGGCAGAAAACTAATAAGAGTAGCCGGCTCAATACATAGAGTGATGCTACTCCTCAGGGAATAAACATCTAGACTTGGCTACAAATTTCAAGCTATAGAGTCAGTCTTTTCAGACACTCAATTTCCTTCTGCACTTGGCAGAAACATATTTTATATTCTAGCTTAGTCTGGATATATTTCTAAATTATTCACAACAAGACAAAGCATGAGTGAAATACGAAATTAGGATTAGTCATCACTTTTTCCTTATGCTTAAAAAAAAAGTTGCTAAAGTCTGATTTCTTAGCTATGGAATGTTAAAGGACATATTAGTATCTAGACAGACAGACAGATAGAAAATGTATTGATCCTACAGGAAATTCCAGATTTATTATCCATAGTCCATCCACCATATCTATCAATAGTTTCTATCTAATCTAAATTCTTGATGTGGTCTATTTCTTAGTGAGGTTCTCTTTTGAATGCAGATCAACACAATATGCTTACGTGATTCTGGGCGCTGGACACTTGTTTGGCTGGAGGCAGTCTGTTTGAGAACAACAACAGGAACAATGACTAGGCACAAGAGTTCTAGTGTGTCCAAAACATTAAAACCAGATTTTCCACTTTTGCACTTGCTGGGCATTATTGTGTGTACTTAGTCACAAAATGAAAAAAAAAAACACAACTATAGGTCTTAGCAGATAAAACACACATGCTCGTCATTACCATCAATCATAGTGACATCATTCCTATCATAAACAATATCTTCCTTTCCTCAAGTTTATTAAAATATTTAAAAATCTAGATTTATATAATATGGCTAGTCATTTCTGACAATGAATACCTACCAACAGATTCAGAATGTATCTATCTAGTGTTTTAGGCAAAAGCCCAGCCAGAAGTTCTGGGACTTCATCACAGAATACACCCATGGGCACTGTGATGGAGTGACCATCACTAGGGTTGTGGCTGTGCTCTGACTGCCATACCAACAAGCCTGGCTCCTTGGTGTCACGGTCAAAGGTCACATTTGGTGACCCGGGTTCGAAGCCGGGTGGGGTGACTTCCCTTCCCCTTCACTACAGCACTGATGGAGCTTTCTAGAAATGCTGCGGTTACCTCTGATCTACTTGGTGTCTCTGATGGCTCCGACTCCTCCATGGACTCCCCCCGGAGCTGTGAGCGCCTTTTCTTCACCAGGTCCGCGTCCTTCACGTGGGCGAACCCTGATTTGGACGAGATCGAGTGCGACCTGGGGGGTGCCACGGGTCCCGGGGTGTCCGATCCTGCTGCAGGTGCCGGTGTGGGGGTTTGCGCCTTTTTGCTGCGTGTGGGTGCCACCACATCGCCATTGGTAGCACTGGTGGCATAAAGAGAAGAGTGTCCGTACACTGGTAGAGATCCCAAAGGGTTTATTCAATTAACAATGGCAATTTACCATGTCCCCATTGGTAGTGCAGGTGGTGTAAAGAGTAGAGTGTCATCGCACTAATTTATATCCCAAAAGGTTTATTCATTATTCATTCATTCATTTGAATAAATCTTTTGGGACTAAATTGTGTCCCTCAGTGGCTTGAAACCAAAAGGTTTATTCATGTAAATTGAATAAATCTTTTGAAATTTGTACCAATGTGTGGACACTGCTGTACTTGCTTTTAGTAACAAAGACTTTATCCTGCACCTGGCCTCACCAGGAGGAGGGTATACGTACAGTATACATTGCTCTATTTTTTTACCTAGTACTGTTGGCGTCCCTCTCTTGCGACCCTGCCCTCTCCGTGGTCTCCAGGGCGATGCCGCTCTTCTGGAGCTGCTCGGCGCAGTAGCGTGCGGCGGCCTCGGGGTCGGGGGGCTCGCGGGCCTCAGTGGAGCCCACGGCGTAGCTGGACTCGCTGGTGTCGCGCCCGATTTGCACCACGCTCAGCTCCTGGCCCATGAAATGCGTGCGGATCTGGTTGAGGTAGGTCATGACGATGAGGCGATCTGGCACGGACAGCAGGACCATGTCCGACGGCTCCATCAGACGCGCGATGCCCAGCTCTGCGAAGCCATCAAACGCCTGAGTGTACCGGGGGAAGAAGACGTGCGAGTGAATTAACAGTAACTGCATTGTTGGATGTGAAGTCTTTTTTGTCCAGGCTGTGGAAATTCATCTTTGGCCCAACAGAAACATAAAAAAACATAAACACAAGACTTTAGAGCTAATACAATAGACACATGTGGGATACATTTAGCTCTCGATAAGAAAGTGAATCCTGAGGGCGATATGGAGGAGTGTGAGTGAGTTTAAGAGTATGATAAGTAAAACATGCTGAATTTAGGCAGAGATTAAGGAAGACTGAGGAAGAGTTATTGACAGTGAGCTTAGAGGTAGAGTAAACTGAAAACAAAGCATACAACATTTAAAATAATGTCCTAAATAATCACCTTTCAGAGAGATTTATTGCTATGCCAATATACCCTAAGGTAGGATTGGCTTCAAAGGTTACCACATGCCCCTCTTGGTCAGGAGGGAAATTAGTTTTGCTTTAATACAGACAGAGCTCACTGACTATTTCATCTGTATCACAGAGGGTTGTTGGCTTACTCTGTGGCTTAAGGACAAACAGATGACACTATTCAACTGAGAGAGAAAATGTCTTTGATCAACTGAGATTGAAATATATTTACCTTCTTGTTGTTATGCTTGATATCATACGGGTCCAACATTTCATAGTTTCTGTGTAGAGAAAGAAAGGCTGATATAATTTTTGTGCAATGTGAAAAAAAAACATTTCACTACTGAAAACAACAGCTCTCTGTTTTCCACTTAAATTCTATACAGCACTTTCAGTGTATTGTACAGAACCTTTTGAGCTTACATTTTATCTGGGTGAAAGTGGTGCAGGATGGCACAGAAGGCCAGGCCATTCCGCCATGACGTGCTGAAGTTTGTGATCTTCACCCCTTTGTGATCCTGAGTGACCTCTTGACACCACTGCAGTAGGGACTGACTGGAGGTCACAAGGCTGGGAGTCTTTGGGAAAAAAAAGTAACATTGAGCTACCTGGAGTAGGGGATCAATACATTTAGGATTGCTGAACATTTACATTTCCACATTTAGATGTTTTGTTTTCAATTGAACAGGATAGTACGGAGGAAATAAAATGAATGAATGAAAGGAAATGAGTGGTGGAGGGAGACAGGGTAGGATCAGAAAATGATTCCAAGCTGGACTCAAGATTCCCCCAGATTTATGATATGAACACTTTAGCCAAGTCCGCCATTGAGTCCCTCAGTGGATTGCAAATTCTCTAAAAGCACCTTTGTGTAATTACCAATCACTATAACATACATAGTTTACCATTAATGATAAAATGAGTACAGGAGCGTGGTCAATCTTTTACAATGAACTACTGGGGCAACTAGGCAGAAAAAACATGGCAGAAAACTGTGGCCTCAGCTCCTTGTGTACTGTAACTCACATGTAAACAACCAAATTATTCTTAACCTAAATACCTCAAGAGATGTAGCGGGATCTGTATCCTCTGTAGCTGGGCCGAACCCTTGAAGGTCCACAGGGTCTGCTATCAATTTCGTCCTGCTGCGTCGTGGCACAACAGCTGGAACATCTGACAGCTCTTCCTGACCGGCGGCTGGTGACAGCGAGTCGCTCTGGGACTTCTTCCTGCGTGGCCTTGGAACGGGACCACTGAAGTCCTCTGCCGCCCTCTCCTGCCTAAAAAGAGATAGAGAGGAAAAAAAGGATTAATCATGAGGCTCTCAGAATAAGTAACAGTTAACTTTAACTCTTAAATTCACATATATTTTAATGAACACTTTTACTACAATATCCTGGACAAACCACCACCAATTTGTGTGATGTGTGACAGGAAATTCACGGTTTATAAACAGCACTGATAAGGTTACATGACAAAAAGTATTTGCTTTAGGTGCAAACAAATGTACATAGTTTTGCACTTATTTAGGCCATCTTAATTTACATCATGACGGAATCCATAATATGCAATCCCATCACCCAACCATCACCTGAAAACCATGATTGGCTTTTTTTTCCTTACCCAACTTTCCTTACCTTTCATCAGCTGAGGCACTGTCACCTGCAGCTGTCACTTCTACTGACTCCTGCCTCTCAGGCATCTCCTCTACCGCTCGCCCTGAGTCTAGCACCTTTGGCACCTCAGGGCCTTTAGTGGGCTCTCCGACACCAGTTTCTCCGACAGGTGCTGTTGGCTTTGCCTGGTCGCAAATTTCACCGGTCTCCTCGGATACCTTTTCACAAGCCTTTGCTTGATTCCGCACATCTGCATCTTCTGGCAACGGTTCTGTGTTGGCTACGGTGGACTTGTCTTCATCCACATGTGCTATGTCTCCTGTTGATGACACAGCTTTGTCCTCAGGGGCAGCTGTGTTCTCAGGGGCTGTTGGAGTGACAGAGGGCTCTGGTGTTTTCTGCGTCTCATCCCTGCTTCTTACTTCCTCAGCAGAAATGGGAAGGGAAGAGTCTTTGCAGATGCTTTCATCCGAGGGCTGAACCGCTTGTGGGAGATTTGAATCCTCAGTCTCAGGAGAGCCCATGTGGTAGGACAGAGGTGAGTCTGCAGGAGGGCTCCCATCCGTAAAGCTTTCACTGAGGCACTTCTTTGAGCGAGGCATAAGGACGGGCACGGTTGGAAGACCCTCTGGCACAGCCTTCTCTCTGGCTTCGTGGTCTGCTGCAGATTCTGCTGCAGATGTTGGCATCTCGGTGGGTGGAGATACCTCATCCAGGAATGCGCCACTTGGCCGTTTCTTAATACGAGGCATGGGAATGGGTAAGTTTGACAGGCCTTCTGTAATCTCCATCACTTTGATTTCTATGTCCTCTGCTCTTTTGGTTGCAAATGACTGAGATTCAGTGGGGGGTGAACTATCATCTAAGATAGATCCGCTAACCCGTTTCTTCATGCGAGGTATGGGAATGGGTAAGTCTGGTAGGCCCTCTGTAACCTCCTTGAACTTGATCTCTATGTCTTCAACTGGTTTGACAGAGTGAGACTCTGCAGGGGACAATATGTCATCGAGAAAAGACCCACTTGTCCGTTTCTTCATGCGAGGTATGGGAATGGGTACGTTTGGTAGGCCCTCTGTAACCTCCCTGAACTTGATCTCTATGTCTTCAACTGGTTTGACGGAGTAAGACTCTGCAGGGGGCAATATGTCACCTAGTAAAGATCCACTTGTCCGTTTCTTCATACGAGGTATGGGAAGTGGCAAGTTCTCCAGACCTTCTGTTAGCCCTTTTTTGCTAGCCTCAGCATCCACTGTTGATTCCCCTGCACTACTTTGTGAGTGCACAGGTGTTGTGACGTCATCCAGGAATGAGCCACTAAGACGTTTTCTAATGCGCTGCATGGGCAGAGGTAACTTTAACAGGTCTTCGTTCATACCTTTGGCTTCTGCTTCTCCACAAGCACCAGGCTGTGCAGCTGATGAAGCATCACCAAAGAAAGAGCCACTGAGGTGCTTTTTAGCATGGGATGTTGGAATAGGTAAGTTGGGCAGGCCCTCTTTTAGCCTTGCCTCCATCTCCACCGCTGCTTCCACAGCACGTGACTGAAGTTCTGTACCTGATGGTAAGTTGGGCAGGCCCTCTTTCACCCTTGCCTCTATGTCCACTGCTGCTTCCACAGCCCGTGACTGAAGTTCTGTACCTGATGGTAAGTTGGGCAGGCCCTCTTTCACCCTTGCCTCTATGTCCACTGCTGCTTCCACAGCCCGTGACTGAAGTTCGGTACCTGATGGTAAGTTGGGCAGGCCCTCTTTCACCCTTGCCTCTATGTCCACTGCTGCTTCCACAGCACGTGACTGAAGTTCTGTACCTGATGGAACATCGTCTAAGAAAGATCCACTCAACCGCTTCTTAATGCGAGGCAAGGGAACAGGTAAGTTTGTTAGGTCATCCATACCCACCTTTCCCCAGGCGTCTTTGTCCACGGTGGGCATAACATTGAGGTAAGATTCACTGAGGGGTTTCTTAATGCGAGGCATGAGTACAGGTAGGTTTGGTAGGCCCTCCTTAACCGCCTTTTCACAAGCGTCTTTTTCCATGGTGGGCATATCATCGAGGAAAGAACCACTCAGATGCTTCTTAATGCGGGGCATGGGTATAGGTAGGTTTGTAAAGCCCTCTGTAACTGCCTTACTCCAGGCCTCTTTGTCAGCAGCAGGCATGTCCTCAAGAAAAGATCCACTCAGACGCTTCTTAATGCGAGGCATGGGAACAGGAAGCTCTGCACGTTTCTTTCGCATCTTCACTCCAGCTATGATCTCAGAAATATCTGTGTTGAGCTTCTTCTCATCTGATACCTTTTCTGGAGGTTTATCTGATCCTGTGGTCTTCAGCTTCACCTCCATCTCGCTACTGCTTACTGTGGAGGTTTCACAAGACTGAGACCTGCCCTTCTTCTTGCGAATGGGCGCCACCAGTTCTTTTGGTGCTGGAGAACGACCCCTTGACTGAGTGTGAGAGGCGGATGTGTCTTTTGTGAGAAGGGGAGAGGGCCTGGTCTTACTACGTGGAGGTGGCACTAAATCTGCAGTATGTACAGTGGAATGTGAGTCAACATTGTCAGATGGACCCTTGTGTTCGAAAGCAGCTGTTTGGAGCAGTGGCATATCATCAGAGGAGGAACTGGCTCTTTTTTTAGAACGTGGCAATAGGTGGGATAAATGGAACGTTTTAGGTTTTTCTGTCACTTTCTCAGAAGGGACAATTTTATCTGTAGGCACCTGTGGTGTTTTAGAGGGCAGAGAGGAACTAGTTTTGTCATCTACTGCCTGGAGAGTGTTTTTGTCCTCAGTGAGTTTAGAGGAAATTACATCCAATGTTTCCGTCAGCGATGTTACTTTATCCTGCTGGCTATGACCTCCATCAGAGTCCAACAAAGACTTATTTTCAACAGCAGCAACCTCTACACTCTGAGTCCCCTCTGACTTCTTCTTGTTTCGCTGAGGAGGGGTCAGTTTGTCAAGGGTAGTAAGGGCAACATTCTTATTGTTGCCTGAATCTGAATCAACAGCCTGTAAAGCCTCTTTGTTCGAAATCTCTTTGCTCTTCCTACGTCGGGGTGGAACTAGAGTGACTGCCGCAGGCTTTGATTCATTGGTGCCGGCAGACCCTTGTGAGGTTAGTGAATTCTCCTCAGCAGAAAGCTGTAGAGAGGGAACAGAGGCCCCTTCTGCACTGAAGTGCTCAGGGCTGGAGGACAAATAGCAAAATCAGACAAATGAATTCAGATAAATGACTGAGAAATGAACTTGCATTATTTTACCCTCTTTCCTTTAATACCCTCACATATCATATAGGACAAATCATGACAGCTAAAATTATTCCAAACCCTTCAACACAAACAAACAAAAGAAAAAAAAATCTCCACACATTTCCTTCCAATAGCACAACTCATCCCAACAATTTTAAGTGTGCACGCGTGTTTCACAAATTTCTTACATGCACACATTAAGATTAATATTGCAACGGTCAGAAGCTGACACATTTAAACACAGGGGTAGATGCAGTGAACAACCAGGGCCACACCAGTGGGACTTCAAAACCACAGAAAACACACAACCATTCACAAAACACCAGCGTAAAAAGCACAGTTTATGCAAGTGAGGATGCAAACGTGAGGGAGGGGAAAGTTATGCCTGAGGTGAACGCTTTGAAGCCGTGCAGCCAAAAACCACGATGAGACGTGCCTCACAGACACTCACCCCTGTTCCACACATGGCAGTTTAGTTTCCTCCTTGTCTTTGTCAATGGTGAGTGCTGGTATGCACTGCTCCAACACTTCACTTGGCCCAGAGCCCTCTTCCTGCTGTGAAGTTTTCACTTTCACTTTAGTTTGGCTAAACGTGTCAACCAACAAAGGTTCCACCTCCACTTTCTCCTTCGTACCGAATTCCTCCTCCTTGGTGATTGCATAGACATCGTCCTCTGTTAGTGGCGGCCATTTCTTCATCAAGCTAAAGCCACCTTCAACCAGCCAACACTCATCCTCTGATGTCGACTCAGACCTGCCCTCAGACACCTGGAACATGTATGTCTGCGCACTGTGGAGAAACCCATCACCTTCCTCTGCTCCAAGGCATGATGATGCCCCAGCTGCTTCCTTTTGGCTTTGAATAAGTCCATCTGTATCGCTGGAATCCACAGATGAGGAGAGATCCTTGAGATTATCCTCATCAAGGGGAAGTGAGGATGTTGGGCTTGAGGGATGCAACATTGCGCTGACAGTTTCGTAACTATGAGAGAGGTGGATTGACACCATAAACAAATACAAGGAGATTGCCAATGATGAAAGAGCTAGCACTGCCAGCTCTACCAAGAATTTCATATCAGAGATCTATATTCTGACACACTGTGTAGTGTTACAGATAAAAAGAAATACTGTGTAGAGATCATTTGTATGTCAATGCTTTGTCAACTGAATTATACCAGCTTTAAAGGAATATGCAAATATTTTGGAAAAAAAATAGCTCATCTGCGTGTAAAGGTGAAAGCTAATATCTAACTGTCTAACTTTAAGGGACATGGCAAATTAGCTAATTTTCATTAAAAATGGCATTCCTTTACATGACATAAAATGCTTAATGAGCTAAGCTACACTGGTGTCAATGCAGTGTCACATTGTGTGTAAGATTAACTCACACTGTTCACTTACCCTTTGTGAAAGACACCAACTATCGTCTTTACAAGACCTGATGACCCTTCATCTTTTTCTACAGAAGAGTCCTCAGCCTCTAACACCTCCCAATCTAGCACAAGCCCAGACTCTGAAAGGTCTGCGGTGTCATGTGAAGGACAGGGTGGGGACTCATCCTTTATAGGGAGCACATCCTCCTTACATTCCACTTTGGCTGAACTATCAGGTTCTCTGATAAGAGGGACAATTCATTGGACATTGGGTAATGAGTTTGTGGAGACTCGCACAGTAGGCATCTTTAAAACTGCATGCTTGATTATCTTTTAAAGCCACACATGCATTTGGAAAGTGTACCACAGCAAACAAAAGCAAACCATAGGTTAAGCCTCATTTATGCTGAAAATTTAAGTATGGATATGGACAGCGACCTCTGTTTGTACTCTGTGTTCTTTTTTTCTGAAAGCTTCAGAAATATGAACACAAGGGAGCAATACCATCAGAAATCATGCACTCAATGTGCAACATTGAGTGCAGGACATTTCATTTGCATGAGCTATGGAGAGAAAAAAGTGGTTGTTCTGCAGAGCAGAGAAGCCAAGGTGGTCGTGTGCAAGTAGTGATAAACACACTGCTGAAGTGGACATGTGAGTTTTCACAAGTGAGTGGAACATAAATGAGCTTTTACTTGGCAGGGCTCAGAGTCCAACAGTCTAGAAAGGCTTTATACACAGTTATCAGCAAACACAAACAGCATATGTTTGTTTGCATGAGAACACTTGCAAGATCTGACCATACAGTACAACAAAAAGATTTCAAGAAAAATACACAGCAAAATGTATGACACAATGCAGTGCAATAAAAGACATAATCAATTATAGTGTCTGAAAATATTGAAAAAACTTCATGCTCTTTTGTGTACGTCCAGCTATGATCAGGGCTTTGTGAATTCTGAACAAAGAGCAAACACGTGTTCTAATGAACACTCCACTGCACACATGGCAACACTGCAACCCATGCAAGGAGCGGTCTGCTCAGACTTACCCAGTGGTTAATGATTTATCACTTGTTTGCTTTACCTCAAAGGATATTCCTTCAAAAAGACGTGCATAAAATGAAATGTAAATTCTAAGTAATCTGCAAGACTGCACATTTTGAATGAGCACTTGATGTACATCTCTCTTACCAGTGTCCTCAATGTCCTCACATGTGTCCATTTCTGATATGCCTACATCCTCCTTTAAGTTATCATCAGGCACCACCTCAATAGCAACTTCAGTCTGTTTGTTATCAGTTGGTATTTTGTCAGGGTGAGCTGAACTATCCACTTCTACAATAAGGGGAGGCACAGATGGGAATCCTGGGATCCTTGCCTCTTTCGGGCAAGAGGGCACCAAGGCAACCATACTTTTGACAATGTCTGTGTCTTCACTTGGTGGATAGGGAATCACACTTGCAACTGGTTTAGTTTGCACTGGCTGCTCCAGTAATGGCTGTTTGTTAAACACTGCTTCTGCTAGCTGAGGTTCGCCTATCAGTATGGAAGTAACACCAGGTATGCAAGACTCTTTTGGACAAGTTGGATATAGAGTGATCATGGTGTGTTCTTCCACTGTCGGGGGTCTATGCAAAGATGGAAAGCCAGGACTTGTAGCCCTAATTGGACATGTTGGTTTTAAGAGAAGCATCTTTTTCACAGTGTCTTCGTCATAGTGCAAATCATCTGTGATCGTGAGACATCTCTCTTTCAGTGGTTTCTTGACCATTGGACACGTGGACTCTGGCCATGATTCTATATGACTTGTGTCAAAAATCAACATGGTTGAAGAGGGTATACCAGGTATGTCACTGATTCTTGGGATGGATGGCAGAATTAAGAACATGTGTGGCATCTTTTTAGTAGCTGGTAGCAGAGCAGAGGGGAATCCTTGAACACGGGCTGCTTTTGGACAAGTTGATGCTAAAGACATCATTCTTTGCCTTATGTGACTTTCATTTGACAAACTCTCAAGGGCAGATGAAGTCTGCAGCAAAACCACTGGACTTTTAAATGGTTTCTCCCATTCTGGTAATTCTGTAAAAAGCCACTGTCCAGTGTGCAACCTCTCAGTGCAAGGGATCCCTGGAGCACAGGACACTTTTGGACAGGAAGACCTCATGTTCATTATGCTGGATATTTCCCAACACTTGGGGAGTGGGACTGATGGAAATCCAGGAACACTTGCTTTTGTCGGGCAGGCTGGCATCAAAGCATACATGTGTTTATATTGAGGGTCTGAGCAATCTGATACAGCTGTGATTTGTACTGGCCTATCTCTTAAGGGCTTGCTGCAAATAACGGAGTTGTCACTAAAACCTTCACATGCCACAGCACTCTCTATGGATGGGCAGCCAGGAACTCTTGCTACCTTTGGGCAACATGGTAGAATGTTAGTCATATTTGGCTCTAAATTAAGTTTAGGCAGTGGGGCAGATGGGAACCCAGGAATTCTTGCAACTTCTGGACATGAAGGCAGCAGAGCCACCATATCTTTACCAACTGGTTCATCACTTGATTTCAACATGTCGACATCAATGTTCTTAAATTGGAGGGGCTTATCCCATAGCACAGTTGTATCTGGTATTTGTTCTAAATTAGTCTCATTTTGAGATGGTATTCCAGGAATTATGGACATCTTTGGGCAACCATGCAGAAGACTGACCATGGCTGGTTCTTTTGGTATTTGGTGCTTAGCTTCTATAAGCTGAGGTGATGAAGTGAGGCCAGGGTCTTCTGTTTCTAATAACATTGAAGGCATAGCAGGGATATCAGATATGTTTTGGCATGATGGTAACAAAGTTCTCATGGATGGCATTTGTTCTTGCTTGGCTCTCTTTGCTGATGGGAATCCAGGAATGCTTGAACCTGATGAACATGAGGGAGCCATGGCAAACATGTTTTTCCTGAGCTCTATGTTTTCCTCAGATGTATCAGGGAACACAGTGGACAGGATATTTGGTGACATTTTCCTCTTCAGAGGTCTGTCCCATGTCTGCCACTTTTTAGCAGACCAAGCTGTCTCTCTGATGCTAGGATTGCTGTCTGTGCCTGTGCTAGTCATTTGTGTGCATGGGAATCCAGGGATATGGCTTGTTCTTGGACATGCTGGTACCAGAGCAATCATATTTACAGATCTAAAGGCAAGGGAAAGTTTTGTGAGACAATGGGGCTTTGTGAAATATTTAGGTTTTGTGTAACATACATGCCAGAGACAACATGCTGTTATTTAGTGTGTGTTAGCGCACTTCTATACTGTCAATTGAATATATATTTCCAAAACTATCCACAAAACCCATCACTCCAACAAACACCATTCAGATCATGAAAAGTTACTGGTGCTCATATGCAGGTGTAGGTGCAAAAGCAGTGAGCCGTCAGACTCAGTTCTTAGCACACTTCAGGCTGTTAAGTCAGGACACATTCCATTCATGTAGGTATTTCACAATAATCTTGCCCTCCTTTCTGTAATGAACATTGCTATTGAATGTAAACATAGACCAATCTTCTGTTAATCACAACACAACAGAAAGGATGTAGTGAGAAATTATGAAAGACACATTGCCGTTATCTGCTACCCACACACTGACTAAAAATCAAATTATTCCATGGATGTGGCATTAGTTTTTCAGTAGCATTGAACAGTAGCACTTAGGTAACACACCATCACAAAATGCCTTCAAAACTCACCTCTCCCTGACAGACAAAAGTAGAGGTGTATCCGGAACAGAGTGCCATATTCTACACTGCAAGTGCCTGAAATCGTGCAAATGCACAAATAGTTTTTGCACCAACTGCACGGAAACAAGGCGTTTTTTAATGTAAAATGTCTAATGCAACCACGGACACACATCCAGTCTTCTATACTTACCCTCTTTCCAGAGTGCCCTCATCTCCTCTATTATCTCTTGCCCCCAAGCCCTTGTTCTCCTTCATGATGGTTTGTGCGGGGTTTAAGACTGCTTTTGCATCATCATCACCACTGATAATATGAGCAGACAGAGACTGAAGGTTTGGTTCAGATGGGGATATTTGTCCATGGCTACAGACATCTGGGCAAGGCAAAGTTTTCAGTGTTTCACAGGCAAGCTGTGTATGACTTTGAGAGGCTGTAGAATTAGCCTCAGAAATGTGATCTTCACTTCCAAATGGTGTCAGTGGTATCAGTGGTATTTTCACAGCTTCACTATCCTCACTTGGCAGGTTGGAGTACTTCTTGGATATTGATGTTTTGACAGAAGAGCTCTGATATAGACCACTGTCAATATACATTACATCATCTTCACTTTGTGTTGTCCCAGATAAGTGTGATGACAACTCATTATCCCTGTTAGGCAGAAGGCTAGGCTCTGACCTTGGCAAAGAGGGAAAACCAGGTACACTTGCATTTGCTGGACAACATGGCGCCAAGGACACCATGCTTTTTAAAACACATCTGTCCTTGATTGAACTATACTGAGATGAACAATCTAATATGTGTAGATTTGACTTGGCTTTGAGTGGTTTAGCCAACAACATTTTTCCATCTGCGTTCCACACCTCTGCATCAAACCCTGTGTGTATCCTCTGGATGGATGGCACACCAGGGATAGGTGAAGACTTTGGGCATGATGGCAGCATGGTGGTCATCCTAGGCAACTTGACTACTTGGAGCCTTGGAGCTGATGGGAAACCTGGCATTCTAGCTTTTGCTGGACAAGATGGTGCTAGGTACAACATTCCTCTGATAATATATGTGTCTTTGATCTCTCTGTATTGAAGTGGAAAATCAGGGACAGGCACATAGGATGTGCTCTTAAGTGGTTTAACCAGAAATGGTTGAAAACTTAATGGCCAACATTTGGCTAGGTGTTTCTTAGTTTTGGACATTTTTATGGATGGTACTCCGAAAATCCTAGCAACCTTTGGACAAGATGGCATAAGGTGCACCATGCTTGGAGACTTGTTGACTTCTGGCTTTGGTGATGAAGGGAACCCGGATATTGCTGCTTTTCTTGGGCAACATGGTACCAGGAGTGCCATCCTTTTCACAATCTTCTTTTCAGAATCATCTGCTGGTCTGTACTGTGCTGGTTCCAAATACACAGCAAAACATGGTTTTCTCTTGAAAGGTTTTATATACAATGGCGTCTCCCTGATAGGCCAACCTTTCTCACAATCAGGATCTTTCACTAACCTCTTGGCAGATGGTATCCCAGCAATCCTGGATGTCTTTGGGCAAGATGACAGACAATTTGTCATATTTGGTGCTCTCTTTGGTTCAGGCCTTGGTGCAGAGGGGAAACCCCACACCCTTGCTTTCTCTGGGCATGTAGGTGCCAGATTAATCATTGGTCTTCTGATATCCTCCTCTTCTTTCAACAACTTCATTCCAGGAGATAAAGGTGTAAATAATCTTGATAGGTCCTTTGTTTGTTTTACCCAAAAGGATCTATTCTTATTTTGGTGCCATTGTGACATATCTCGTTCTGCATTAATTGCCATGACTGAGGGAAATCCATTAATTTTAGAGAATTTTGGGCAAGAGGGCACAAGGTTAACTATACAAGGTGCCCTTTGTATCTTAGGTTGTGGTGCTGAAGGAAAACCAGGAATGCTTGTGGCTTTAGGGCAAGATGGCCTCATGTTTGCCATGTTAACAACTTTCTCCAACGGCATGGGGGCAGCTGGGAAATGGTGTGCATCAAATGCTCGGCTCTTCAATGGCTTCTCCCACAGTGAAGAGTCATCTACTAACCAGCTATTGGACTTTATAAGTAGTCTTGAAGGTAATCCAGAAAGACCTGAGGATTTGGGACAGGTCGGTAAAATATTAACCATGCTTGGAGCATTATCAGTGTGTTCTGGGTCTCTTGGCACAGATGGGAAACCTGGAATTCTAGCTTTTCTTGGACAAGTTGGTACAAGAACCAGCATAGTTTTTAACATTTCCATGTCATGATAAAACTTGCCAAGGTCATGAAAATGAAGGATTCTTGGCTTTTCCTTAAGTGGTTTGAAGAACACAATATCTTCAGATGGCCACTTCAGGGCCAGTCTTTCGTCTGAGGCCATTGCAGTTGGCCACCCAGGGACTTGTGTGGATTTTGGGCAAGTTGGTAGTATGTTAGTCATACTTGGCATTTGCGTTTTTGGATTCATTTTGGGTCTTGGTACTGATGGAAACCCTGGTATACTACTTTGTTGGGGGCAAGATGGGACAAGAGCCACCATATGCCTTCTGGATTTTTTGTCTTTGTATTCTCTGCCTGGATTGGCAAAAACCACAGTCTTTTCTTTGTGCCTAGCTTGACACAACGGTTTCTTGCTTTTTAGCCAAACATTTTCCTTTGACCTTTTTTTGTTTATTTTCTTCCTAGATGGCATACCAGGAATTGTGGATACTCTTGGACAACTTGAAAGTAGATTTACCATGTTTGGTGCTTTCGGACCATCTGCTTCTTGCATGTGTGTTGATGGCAATCCTGGAAGCCTTGCTTCTCTTGGACAACATGGTAACATGTATGCCATACCCATCGTATTGTCACACTCTTCCTCAGTGTTGCTCAAGCCTGTGGTTGAAGGGCCTTGAAGTATGGTGACACTGCAGTCTCTTTTGGAAGGTTTCTCCAACACCACATTTTTATTGACTGTCCATTCCCCAGCTTGGGCATCATCAGTACTATGCTTCATTGTGGATGGCAACCCAGGAGAACTTGAGACTCTTGGGCAAGAGGGCAGCAAAGCAGCCATGGTATTAGGTCTACGAGATAGGAATACCAGAGGAAAAAGTCAGGAACCTTTAGGCCGATGCAGTTTGGGTGCAGTTTAAAAATGCTTGTTTGACAACATGCAAGCAGAGTGCATGTAAAGTATGGCCTTGATTAAGGGAAAACTATTACTCAATATAGATGTTACCTACAGTGCTACTGTTCATGCTGACCCATAAAACACTCATGCTGCTGGTCTTATAAGTTGAAGCTTCACAACAGGCATCCTTTTGGTGCAAGTCAGACCAAGTGAGCTGAGTAAAGTAAAAAAAGTACTAGGAAGGAGTATACACACATACACACGCACACACACACGCGCACGCGCACACACACACACACACACACACACACACACACATACACACACACGTGCACACGTGTGCACTGAATACACACAAACCACCAAAGGGTGCCATGCCCCACTTACCCCCAGTCTGGTTGAGCCTTTTCAAGAGCCCCTTTGCTCTCTTCTCCCTCAAAGGTGAGATTGACTTCCTGCTCTTTCATTTCCCTCCCCTCTTTACATTCACTTCCTGTCTCTCTCTCTTCGCTCCAGTCTCCTAACATCTCATCTTCCTCTATTAAGTCATAAGAAGACACCGGGCTGGATGAACCCTCACGATCAAACAGAGGAATCACCCGCCAGTCTCTTTGTGTGGTAAACACAGCCCCTGCTCCAGAGAAGGACCTAGGGGGTATAGGAGGTACTGGACCCAAAACAAATGGCTTTGGGGGCTCTATGGACTCCTCTGGGGATGCAGATACCTCCACTGCTGATACACCCAGGGGTGGAGTAGGTTGCAAGGTGGGATTAGAGGATGCTTCTATGGGACATTTTTCAGGGCCATCACTTGGTGTTTGTGGCAGCTCAAAATATGTGAATTCTGAGGGACTGGATTTCTTTGGACTAGATGGTACAGGTGTCATACTGTCGGGTCTGAGGGGAAAATACATAATGATCAGAGCCTGACACTCACGTGTGAATATTAAATCAAAGAGTTTACCCAAGACGTGTATGGTCAGCACCAGAAAGCAAAACATTGAGTGGGCAATCCTGCAAACTATCTTCCATGTATATCCTCATATCAAATAATATCTGCAAAACATGCTTCATTTCCACACAGCCTTTCAAGGTGAGCCAAGCCATATATTTCCTCTTTCTCACACAATAACATGGTTATTCCTTTCTTCCGTATGACAAACATTGTTGATAACAACATGTAGTGACAACATAAACACCACAAATCTGAGCATGTAACCGTTATAAGGCCCCACAAGGTTATCTGAGAACAAACAGATGCAGAGAAGGTGGATGATGCACTGCATAAATTAATATATCTACTGATATTGGTTTTATCTATGCAAGAGCACTAAATGAATGGAGCATACAGAAGAGCAGAGGGTTCTCGGTTTGTGATTAAAAAAACATGCTGCACATAATGTTTCCTTTATACTCTTTTACTTATGTACTTATGCATCTGTATTAATGTTTAATAAATTATAATTTGTAACAGGCAAGATATCAAATAAGTACCAAACAATGGTTATCAAAGAAAAACCAAGCTCACGTAAAAAATGTTAAAGTAACAATAAACTGTCCACAGCTATGACCACCACAATTCACGGTCACAACACACAAAGACTGTGGAGCAACCACCTTCAAGTCAAAAAGAGTTGCAAAGCATTACTGTTTCACATAAACAGCCTCAACATCAAGCCGTAAGATGTTATTTTTGTCTGTCCCCATTTCATGCTGCACCTTGCTGTCACTCACCCCTTCGCTGCCTTGACCACCTCCAGTCCAAACACGGAATCTCCTTCCCGTTTCCTCTCATAGGCTCTGGACCCTGGCCGACCAAGGTTCAAGTGTTTCTCTTCCGCTAAATTAAAAATAATAACACATAGGGATGCAACAGGTCAAGACAAAAATACAGTGTGTGTGGTTGTGTGTGTGTATGTTATTATGCACAGGAAGTTATATATATATTTGTTTTTTCAACAACTGCAGGATTCTCACTTGGACTGAGTGAACTGGAGAGCTCCTCTTCTGCTAGAGTGCTGAGTTGCCTCTGGAACTCTGGAATGACATAACATAACCACCTTCACAATGAATGTCCCCCAGAACACACATGATACTGAACGGCTCACCTCTGAGCACCAATGCAACATGAAGCTGCAGTACACACACCAACCACCAGAGGGAGCAAGTGTTCAAGCCACACATTAGTGCTCCAATGCCACTTCATCTGACAACTTTTTGTCCCTTTCAAATTTGAATGTGGTTTTCATGGCATGAGTACCTGTCTGCGCATCAGAGAGGGAAGCAGAGACAGGCCCCGGCAGCGAAGAGGAAATGGGAGCCTGGGCCTGTGCGGGAGGGCTACAGATGGCTGGAGGTGGAGAAGAGAGGAACACAGCAGGAGGAGTAGGAGAAAGAGGAGAGGGAGGAATGGGCATGGGGACAGGGGTCTCCGTGGCAGGGACGACCTGAGGCCTCCTGACATTAGGGCGTACCACAGTGGGCACCACCTGGTGCCTCCACTCGCAGACTTGGACCTCAGGGGCAGGGGCAGGGGTAGAGTCTGAGCCAGCAAAGAAAGAGGAAGAGAGAAGGAGAAAAAAAAGAAAGAGAAGTATAGGTAGGACAAAGGGAGGTGTAAAAGTAAAGACAGAAAATAACCAAATTGGGGAGAGTAATTGGACGCCATTTTTGGTTTGTTTTGTTTTACAAACCAACTGGTAAACCACTGACAGTGAGACAGAAATCTAACAAGCATTTTTGTCAGAGGTGTCAATCCCAGCTTCATTAAGTAAACACCATGCCACATATTCCTTCTGCCTGGGCACTTAACACAGGCAATTTTGCTAATTAGCTGATCCACTCGGTCTGATGATTTGTGGGAGACCAGCCCATGTTTGGATCAAATATGTGGCAGGGTTTTTAGTTTCTTAAGCCAGGACTGAGACCTCCGATTTGTGTGGCAGAAAAAAAAATGCTTGGGCCTTTGTCTCTCTGTTCTCTGTACCTGACGAGGAGACAACGGACGGAGCAGGTGCAGCTGGAGCAGGGTCGATAACAGGAGCGGCACAGGAAGCGTGGACAGCAACGGGGACGACAGGAAGAGGGGCAGGACATGGGACGGGAGACACAGAGACATCAGGGGACACTGGGACATCAGGAGACAACAGACTGGAGAAAGCAGGGGGGGAGGAAGCAGAGACAGGGCCTAGCGGAGAGAAAATGGGAGCTTGGGCCTCTACAGGAGGGGTACAAATGGCTGGAGGTGGACAAGAGGGGAGTGCAGCAGATGGAGTAGGAGAAAGAGGAGGAGAGGGAGACAATAGAGGGAGACAGGGGGCAGGAGGAATATAGTCAGCAGGGGAAAGAGAGAGAGCATCTGAGGAGGAAGGTGCCATAGGGGAGGGAGGAAGAGAGGGGATGCTGGCAGGGACCTGAGCGGGGACAGGGGGATCAGACAGTGACGCAGCCAGGGTGGATGACAGCATTTGGGGGACAGGGGAGTCAGAGAAGGGGGCTGGGGCAGGGACCAGAGATGCGGACAGGGAGAGAGAGTAGATGTCCGAAGAGGTCGGGACAGGTGGAGGAAGCAGCGCAGGACTTAAGGTCGGGGTAGACAGTGGGGAGTCAACCAAGGGAAGGGGCTGCTCGGAGAAAGGGGTGAGATCTGAAGGAGAAGACCACTCAGGGGGCGGGGCAAGTACTGGGGGAGTGGTCTGTTCAAGTGGAGGGGACAGGTTTGGGGGAGGGGACTCTTCCAGAGGTTGGGATCCAACTAGGGGAGTGGTTAGTTCAGGAAGAGGACACAGACCTGGGTTTGAAGCCAGCTCAGAGGGAGGGGACAGAACTGTGGGTGTGGTCAATTGATAGGGAGTGGTATGTGCTAAGGTAGGGGTCAAGGGCAGGTTATGTGATACCATAGACGAATCAGTGACACCAGGAGGTGAAGCCAGGTCAACAGGTGAGGGCTGCCATGAGGGTGGTGGAGCATGGACAGTGGCTTGCACAGTGATAGCAGACTGAACAGCAGCAGGACGCACACCAGGGTGGGTTTGCATAGACACAGAAGACTGGACAAGGGGACTGGTTTTAACAGACGAGGGAGGGGTTGGGACAGGGGGACGGGACGAAGAGGAAGAGGATGCAGGTTTACAGGGTGTCTCCAAGCCTTGCACTGACTGCAGAGGGACGACCTCGGCCATGTCAGTGGTGGTGGTGGTGGTTGGGGGACAGAGAACCGGAGGGGTGGGGACAGGAACAGGGGCGAGGGGCGTTGTGTTTTTTGGGGAACGCCATTCGTCCTGCCAGGATGCTGTGATTGTGAGAATGTACCAATGCAATGATGGTGGAATGGAATGGAATAGAATGAATGAGGAAATGGAATTACATTGAATGCAGAGAGTAAAAAGAAAGAGAAGTAGAATCAGAGAAGAGCGAAATAAAGATAGGAGAAATGTGAAGTGAACACAGAAGAGAGGAACAGAGAGGGAGAAAAAGACAGTGGAAGTTGTAGTGTTATAAAGTGATTCATATATTGAGTGTTACATGTCAGCAGTTTTTTTTAATATGGTATGGAGAAGACAAGATAAAGGGAAAAGAAAAGTGAAATTACTCAAAGGGTTTTCGCAATGAACAGCTAAACATACTGGGTTATATTAACATTAATAGCTGGCATACTTGACATACCACTACACAGTCGATGATCAGTTCCAGGCCTAGTTTCTAAAAATAAACATTGATACCAATGCTAACAATCTAAGTTAACATGTTAGCTAAGTGAGACCAGCTGGCTCAGGGCACAGAGAGAGCAAAACAGAAAAATTCCAGGAACCGAGAGTCATCATATCCTCTCAGGTACTAAAGTACTAAAACGGTCCTGATTTGGCGCATGTGCTGCTGAATCTGACATATTACATGATCTATAGAAAACACAAGTTAACCCTAACAGTTTATCTTAACATAATAACGTTCACGTAACTTCAACCATAAATAACAGTCCCTTTCCAGCAGACTAAAAACCTAATTGAACATGTTGAAGTACAGTATACCATGCAGGCTTCACACAACTCCCCAGTTCATGCAGATGACCGAAGAGACTGGGGGCCCGAGGAGACTGAGGGGGTGTAAAATAACATATAAGGGGCTAACAGAAGCTCCTTTGCCAGTCATGCATGTGTGTAATTAGTGTTGCTGGACACATGGAGGCGCTGTCTGCCAGCCCCTGCTGTGTTTAATGTAGGGGTGTGGCTTCCTGTTATCTACCTGGCTCGGGGTCAGAGGGCAGGCTGGTGGGTCTGATAAGGGCAGAGCCGGGCTCAGCCAATGAGTCGCGGTATGACTTTGAGTGACGGGTCGTGGGGAAGGCTGCCACACCAGGAGGGGAGGAGCCAAGATGAAGAGGAGGAAGTGGAGGAAGAGGAGGAGGAGGTGGAGAAGGATGGATGGAGGATGGAGAGGGGCGAAGTGAAGGGAAACTGTGAGGTCTCCATGCACTTGAGCGGGCAGCAGAGTAGGTGACTGCGTGAAAGAGGAAAACAGAAAGAGAGAGACAGATAGAAAGACAGAGAGAGAGTGAAAGCAATGGCAAGGACAAAAGTAAGTAAAGACAGTAATGAAAAAGAATGGAAAAGAAAAAAAGAATTAAAAAATAGAAAATAGAAAAATTAAAAATAGATAGAAATTAATCTGAGGGTGTGATGTTGAAGGTTAAGGAAATAAATACTAGCATATGGGGAACCTTGACAAGTACATGGAGTCTATGAACAATGTTTGTTATCAAAAAAAACCTACAATGAATTCACACAAGGAGCTATTACCACAGGCAAATGTCAAGCCAGTCCAGTAAATATCATACTTGTCCACCTGGAACACAGGATCACTGTAATGCCTATTGTTAGCGAGATAATAACCAGCCTCAGAGCTCCACAGCTGGCGTGAGAAAATAATTATATAAGCAGCTGAAGTGTGAGGGGGGACTGCACACAAACACACACACACACACACACACACACACACACACACACACACACACACACACACACTCATGTACACACACACATGCATGCAGGCACACACATACACATGCATGCATACAAACACATATGCATGCACACACACACACACACACACACACACACACACACACCCACACACACGCACACACACGCACACACACACACATGCACACACATACACACACACCGACAAGCGGTACCTGTCTGTGAGGTGTCGAGTGGGGTAGCAGCATGGGGGGGTGTGGAGGAGAAAGGGGAGGGGTGAAGAGGGGGGGTGCTGGGCCCCGTGAAGGACAGGGGTCTCGGTTTGGGGAGAGGGGGGAGTGAAGCGGCCGTGGCGGCCTCGGCAGGGGGGCTGGGCTCCACCAGCGTAAAGTCCCCTGAACCCCTGTTGTGGGGTCGCCGGGGGACAGAGATTGGGGCTAAGCATGATGGGAAAAGAAGGAGAGAAACAATGAAGGAGAGTGAGTACGAAAATAGAGAAAAAGGAGAGAAATAGACAAAGTGAATGATAATGTGAGATGTAATGAACAAAGAGCATGCAGATTAGAAAGGATGAGTTTGACAAAATGCAGTATAAAGTGTATGCATTTCAGAGTTTTAAAATGTTAACTATAATGCATTTTCAATGAAACATGGAAAATGAAGCCTTTACCTTTAGCTAAAATCTTTCATAAACTAGCATAAACGGCATATACTCGCTCACTGGATTTAATCAACAAATGCCATAAGCCTGTCCACTAACACTGCCAGCCATCTGTATGTCAACATGATATGAAGAGTCACTTTAATATGACATCACTTGCTTTGCGACCTTAGTGAGGCAGGAAACAGTCCAAAAATAGACCCACAGTCAAACTGAAGCAGTGTCTTTGCGTTTAAAAAGCAGGAACCTACTGGGTGACAACCACTGATTACAGCAATTGTTAACTCCTCAGTGTTACTTAAGACCCTGAGGAAGGAAGGCGTTTAATGCTGGGTGACCTATTTTGGGGAAATCTCCTCCTGAGAGCAGAAGTAAGGGGTGGTTGAAACTGTCATGGTGTGCCGTGTGTTTGTGTCCCACTGAACACCAGGGGATATCTTAGCCCCAGGAAACAGCACACAGAAGCACTCTGCCTGGGGTTGCAGTGGGGGGAGAATGAGGGGGTAATATGTGATGACAGTGGTGGTGGTGGTGGTGGGGGGGGGGGGGGTGTTCTTGCACCTGCTGTGGGCTTCTAGGCCAGCTCTTTTCTGAGCATGGCAGTAAGTCACTGATAGCATAGAATAGTAAATAATATATCATTTCACTTATGTAACTTCTTACATATTAACTACAACCTCCTTTGTTTTAGTTTTAATTTAGTCTATTTAGATGTAAACATGACTGAGATACAGAATGCACGCTATTCTATAATTAGAAAGCCCTCCAGGCAATGAAAACATTTCCATGAAATGCTAAATGTTCACTCGGTGGAGTGCACGTGGAATGTGTCCTGACCCGGAAGTGAGGTCACTCATCCATTTAATGGGGTCTATTTCTGGCCAGCAGAGTTCCAATTTAATCAACTGATTGCTCCAACGCTGACTTGCACAGTCAACAACCTTACACTGCTATTCTATTGAACTACACCACGTGACCCTGCCCTCTGTAAGATCAATGTATCTCTGGGCTATAGCACTGCTCTCAAGCGAAAAAAAAAAAAAAAAAACCTACAAGCCCCACAATGCACTGCATGCATCGATACCTGATCCAGCAGCTGGTTGGAAGATTTTAGGCAGGGCCGGAGGGTGGGCAGGGGCAAAGGCTGGTATCGTGAAGGAGTAAAGTGATGGCGGCCCCTGCTGGGGGGTGGTGGTGGTGCCAGCAGGGCGGGGGGCCGAGAGGAGGAGTGAAGAGGGAGGGGTGAAGAGGGGGGGAGCGGTGGGGGTGATGAAGAGAGGGGGGGACTGGACCGAGGGGTTATGGATTGTGACCGTGAACATGCTCTTCTGTTCCATCTCAGATGGGGCTGAGAATGAGGAAGGACAGAGAAGTGAGGAAGAAGAAGAGGAAGAAGAAGAAGAAGAAGAAGATGAAGAAGACAGACAGACAGACAGAAGGAGACAGACAGACAGAAGGAGACGGGCAAACATAGGAAGGAAAGAGTAGAGCCATAAAGACAGAAGTGATGCAGAGTTGGAGAACATAGAGCAAGAGTAAACAGAGGGATAAGAAGAACAGGTTACAGAGAGAGAGAGAGAAACAGAAAGAGTACAGAAGAAGTGATAGAAGCAGAGAAAGAGTTTTGGGAGAAAAGAGAGAAGAGCAAACATGCGGTGAGTATGTGTTGAGGAAGTGAAAGAGAAGAAAAGAGGAAGAAGAAAAGAGGAAGACCAAAGAATGGAGAGTGATGGTGCTCAGGTACTCATCTCAGTCAATTATTAAACACTTAGCTTGTTTGAAAGATCAAAGAGTCACAGTAAACAGCAAAAGATGGAAACTTGTAATGAATAAAACTGGCTCAGGCAAGTCGATTTACAGCACAAACAAACTTAGACACAGACACAGATAACTTCAATTACTCATCACAAATGTTCCATCACAAGCTATCTGACAGAGTACCAGAAGAAATCAAAGGATTTCAGAGAGTGACTGACAGCATTTGAAAATTAAGCATATTAATGTTCATTTCAGCTACATAAATACGACACCACAAACTTTGACTAAGCAGTTCCTGCGTGTTTTTTTAACGAAGGTCAAATTCAAATGTTACTTAACACGCAGAATGCTAAAATCAACTCCTGAGTGTAGTTTGGCTCAGTATTTAGAAAACTGGTCTAAATAAACATGAATACTGTCATTCCAAATGAGTTCGATGAGTGCTGCTGAACGAGCGACAGGGGGGGAAACGGTTAGAATTATTTTTATGTTTCCCTCTGGATTTGTCCTGTCAGCCATTTTTTATCACAACTCATGCGTTCAGAGCTACAACAACAACTAGAACGTGCTGAGGCAGGTCCAAGTGCTACAGCAAATGCTTCAACTGTTATCCGCCGTAGTGCTCTTTTAATGCAGCCTTTTGTGTCAATGTTTTTTATTTATGAAAAAGGGAAATGGGGGGGTGGGGGGGGGGGGGTGGGGCAGAGATGGCAGGGGAATGTACTGAGGGGGAGGAAGACAGTGTGTGTGTGTGTGTGTGTGTGTGTCTGTGTGTGTGTGTCTGTGTTTGTGTATGTGTATGTGTATGTGTGTGTGTGTGTGTGTGTGTGAGAGAGAGAGAGAGAGAGAGAGAGAGAGTGTGTGTGTGTGTGTGTGTGTGTGTGTGTGTGTGTGTGTGTGTGTGTGAGATATTTACCTGTGTGCACTGGGCCTGAGTCTCGTGCTCTTCTCGAGGGGGTATGAGGAGCTAGGGAAGAGAATAGAAGGAGGGAGAGGAGCAAGGAAACAGAGAGCAGTGGGAGAAAATAAAGGCTCAGAGTCAAAACCATAAAATGAAAATGATTGATTGTGTCACTACAACTATCAGATCAGATGTCCTTACAGCCTACATTACTTTTAAAGTCTGAAACATCAGCAGTGATTTAATACTGACATTTCTACCCTCCATCGTATGACTGGTAGTAGTTTATACATTTTTACTGGTGGAAAATGTAAATACATGAGTGTCTTTAATGTGTTTGTGTGAGCTGTGTATGTGTGTGCATGTGTCTTTGCACATGTGTGTGCATTGGTGTGTGTATATATACACCTATCTCTGTCTGTGTTAGTATGATTGAGTATCAGACTATGAATTACCCCTCCATAATGGGCGGTACTACCTTTTACGAGGGGTACTACCTTTTGCATTTCATATTAATATGTTGGTACCCCTCAACGCTGCTACTTTTGTCTCTTGTTGGGGTACTGGGTCTTTATCAGGGGATACCGTACCCCCAAGTGCCTCATGTGTTTTTCAGGCATTGTAGACAGATATTCACATATGACACTGAGTATTTGTGTACTTCTGTACATATGTAGGCCTATACTGGGCTCTAACTTTGCTTGTGTATGTACAGTATATATCACACACGTCACACACATCCACATGCCATCACCACCCCATCACCGCCCCACCTGATTGAGGACTGGTGGTGGCTGACCCTCTCCTCTCCTCCTCCTCATCGCTGAAGTCGTCCAGGTTGCCGATGTCCGACTGCTTGAGGCTCATGAGGCTGGCCAGACTCTGCATGTCCTCGTCCCTGCAGGGAGAGAGGCGGCCCACATCACATCACATCACATCACATCACATCACATCTCATCTCATCACTGACCCCAGACCAGTCTCAGGAATCATAGAAATACTCAGTGACGCGCTTTTTTAATCGCCACGTGCTGATCACAGACCTGACAGTACAATTATTTAATATACCATATACTACTATATACTATATATATACCATATATTTACTATACCAAATTAATTTTAGATGTAATAAACAGGTTATGTTCCCTGACTAAGGCCTAGACAGGACAATAGGAATGTGGGGATTTTAGGAGATATGATACATTTTTTTTTTCTTTTGATTTACATATTCTCCAATAATTTCAAGTAATTTCTACATTACTCATGTTTACCAAAAACAAATTAAAGAAAGAAAACCATCATAGTCTTGTTTATTTTGTGCCATTTACATCCATACGTATCTGTTTTATTTACTTCTGTGCAACTGAGGTCTGTATCCATACAGACAAAAACAGCTTCTTAGCTCATACTTAATTGATGTCCGAAACCTTTGTGGTAAAAACACTGACCATCATACCAGTTACTTGTTTGTCTTTAAGGGACCGAAGTGTGGTGACACCCGCTATTACTCTGTTTTTGCATGATATATCTGTTTACTCATTGTGGTGACACGTCTTACGTTTCAGTGTGTACTTACCTCCGAAAGAAGTGCAAGGACAAATCTAAAATGTTCACTCAACACTCTCATTGACCTTAGTAGTGCACCACTATAGACTCATATCAAAGTGTCCTTGCATAAGACTCTTCAGAGTGCTGACAGGCAGCTTTGTGTGAGCCCTGCCACTATCAGTAATAAAGTGTCGAGTATTACTCACTAAACACTTTTGACACATCACAGCTGCCTAACGCTGCGCAGCAGAAGCAGCAGTAGTAAGTCCAATCTAGATGCAGTCCATTCAACTTTGACAGCAGTGTTCATCACGCAGATAGCATTGCCTAGCGTGTGTTACTAACATCTGCAGCCATGCAAATCACTCATCTTCCTATTTTTACTCGTTTTTATTTTGGTGACTGTCTGAGGTCACAAAAAAATCCACATATATCACGTTACTCGGTGGTGTAACTGAAGTGAAACTGGTTAGTGTAGGGTAAGTGTAACTGCATCCGCCAATGCGTACTCCCCGCCTGTAGTGTCTATGTCTGTGGTATGTCTGAAACATTAACGCGTGTACTATATGGTTCGTCAGTCAATGGCTGATTCGCAATGTAGGATAGTATTATATAATACTGCAGTGATGGGCAACCCGGATTCAGCAGCTACAAACTAGTGCCACATAGTCCAGATCACCTTGTTCTACCTGTGCAATTAAACTATACAGGTGATTTCAATAATTAGCTCTTCTAGAGTCAGGTGAATTAGTCAATGGCTGGAACAAATAGGTGCTACTGGGGTGGTAGCTATTGAAGCCAGGTTGCTCATCACTGATAGTGAATGAGTGGAAATGTTTGGATTAAGTTAAGTTATTTTCAGGCTCTTTTCTTCGAGACTTCAAGACCTTTATGGTCATTGAACAGTTGCCTGTACAACAAAACTATGCAGTAAGGCAAGACAGGTGCAATATTAAGGTATTAAGGTATTAAAGGTATTAAACCCTAAAGTATCAAAGTATCTTACACCTTCAATGACAGGACAGTGTGTGAAAAAACAAGAAATGAGTGGGAGAGAGACATGAGGTGGGAGTGGGAAATGACCATGAGTCAGACTCGAACACGGTCTCCCTGGAAATATGGCATATGGAACTGTCGCACAGCGCCCCCATCGCTAAAGGAGTGTGTATATCTACTGTATACTCACGTGGCCTTGCCCTCCTTGAGGAAGATGCAGGAGAGGGACAGCTTGAGTGTGGCGTCCACCACCTTCACCGACAGCGGCTTCAGCTTCAGCGAGAGCTCAAACGTGGCCGGCGTGGCGCTGGCGTACCGCTTCATGTTCACGTCCACGGACGCCAGGACCTTCCTGTGACCCTTAGTCTCCTGGAGGGGGCAGAGGGAAAGTCAAGAGTGTTACATTATTATTATTAAATTAAATTATTAAATTATTATTAAATTACTGTTTATAACTGTTAGTTTTATTCCACCTGCCATCACTGTCCTAAATGAGTTACCTAGTAGTTAGCTATGCTGCTGTTGTCATCTGTGCCCCTTCTTGTGTAGGGGTGTTAGCTTTGTATGTGTATTTTCTTGCTTCATATTTTTTGAATATGTCTATTTTTTGTTGACCATTAAAAGTTTGAATGTATGGAAACAAATTTCCCCTTGGGGACAAATAAGAGAATTAATCTTAATCTAAATGTATTTTTAACAAATAGTGTATTCGCGTCTACACATGCTGTACTGTATATACAGTACACGTGGGAGGTGCTTTTCAGCCTCCTGTGATTCTCTTTTTTTACTGTAAATAGGTGTTTGCTTTATGTACAGCTCATTTTAGCTATGCCCTGTTGAGTTACATTAGAAAAAAACGTCTCTCAAGACATTTTATTAAACTGTTCATGCCAAAGTCACGCCAATATACAACTGTATGTTCTCCGAGCCATGTACTGCTAAATAAATGTCTTAAGACATTTTTATTAACCTGTCATGCTTAAGCGTGCTTTTGCAGAAAAAAGAAACAAAGCCACGGCTCTATACTCCACTGAGAATGTACAGCCATATGTACAGCTCCGAGACATGTACTGCTAAATATACAAGGCCCATGAGTGTAATTTTTTTCTTTTCCCTCAGATATTGAGAGTCCTCCCTGGCCACACGAAATCCTTGTGGGGGAGTCAGGACTGCTTAATGTGTGTGGGCAGCAAGAATGAAAACAACAGAAAGACAGCAGAGAGAGGAGAGAAGTATGCATGTGTAGCAATGTAGCAAGCAGAAGAGGGGAGGGTACTCACATTTTCAATGATGAATGTCCAGTCCTTGTCTTCAAATTCCTCTGCATTTGGGTCCTAAATAAGGCGTATGCACACATATGTTTCATTCAATTTTACAGATGACGGATTGATTTTTCATTTCACCAGTGACTGTTTGAATTTTATTTTTTGACTTACAGGCATGTGTGTGTGTGTGTGCGTGTGTGTGTGTGTGTGTGTGTGCGCACGCATGCGTGTGCATGCATGCATGTGTGTATATGTATCTCTACCACATTTTAACCAAAGTGATTGGTTCATTCATTCATTAGCACTAAATTTATATTTAAAATTTTAATTTCATTTCATTTATTAATTTTTATTTTCCCAAATTACACTGCATGCCTCTGTCTATAAACCCAGAGCCCTTACCTTGAAAAGTGTGACGGTGATGTCCACACTCTCAGGGGCCTGCCACACCACCATCCCCCTGTAGGGGTTCTTGATGCCGGGCTGCCAGCCATGCAACTGCAGGGTGGGGGAGAAAAGGGAAGGGGAGAGGAGAGGAGAAGAGAGGAGAGGAGAAGAGAAGGGGAAGAGAAGAAAGGAAGGAGAAGAGGAGATGACAAGAGAGGAGAGGAGAGCAGAGGAGAGGAAGGGACAGGAGAGGAGAGGAGAAGAGAAGAATGGAAAGAGGAGAGGAGATGACAAGAGAGGAGAGTAGAGGAAAAGGAAGGAGAGAAAAGATGAGTGGACAGGAGAGGAGAAAAGACGAGAGAGGAGAGGGGGAGAGAGGAGAGAGGCGAGGGGACAGGAGGGGAACAGAGATATATTAAACCCTTTAATATAGTTTGCAGGGAGAGGGCATGCCAACCCTTTATTTCGAGGTCTGGTCACAGGGGCATCGGATGTCATATCCCGCGGTGACACATCATTGTGTCTGCATTTAATTCAGGCCGACGAGTGCGTCTGTGCTTGCTGCCATGGCAACTCTGCTATGTTTGACTGACAGTGAGTTGGGCTGAAATCATCAAAGTGTTATGGAGGGTGTAGGATATCCTGTGCCAAAGGGCAAAGCACACTGCGCTTCAGATGGCTGCATGTAACAGGCCTAACCTTCCTATGCTTGTGTGGCACAGTTTACTTAGTCTCAGCTTACAGTAGCTGCTAGCAGTTTAACATTTCAAACTGTACCAGGATATGTCTGCAAGTAATAAATAAAAAAATCAGGATATACAGTACATTGTGCATACACAGTTTTATAAGACGCAGAGTAAGAGCAATAAAATCAAGGAGCACACGAAGTGCATATGGGTCTTATTGACACACTTTATTCCAAAGCGCGGACATGAGCTGTTATTGACTAGGAGATACCCTTAAGGTAATATCAAGTTCTCAAAGCATATCTATGTTGCAAGGGTCCTACTTCCCATTATTCAGGTAAATTAACTTCTACATAATTGAAATATTTCACAACTTGTAATCCTCCTATTTTTAAATTGGAACAAGGCTTCAAAACAGTTATATAACCGTAATAATACCACATCACATTGAACAGTGTGACGTGGTAGATAGGTTTCTATTATTCTATTATGTACTATATATAGACCTGGGGAGCATAAGACCATGGCAACACGGGACCTTGGAAATGCAGCACCCTGTGAAGACAAGGCCCTAGACCTAAGGAACATTGAATGCTGGAAACATATAACTGTTTCTCAGGTTTCCATTATGTGCCACATACATGTGAGGAACATGGGGCCCTGAGAACATCATACATGACCTTGAGTTGTTTTGTTGGTGTTGTTTTCTGTTTCTTATTTTGTCCGAACATCACTCTACTATATCATGACATAATGATGAGAACATGATGAGAACCCTTAGGCACTAATGGCTGTCAGTCTTTCAGTCAGGCCTATTCATCCTTTGGCCAGTAAACCCAACACCTGTGTGTGGAAGAGAATCCCTCTCAGCAGTCTCTGCACTGATCTGACACTTGAACATAAGGCCATAAGGCATAAGCACCACTCCACACTCACTTCTGACTAGCTGCCTGTCCAGATACACACAAAGTCCAAACACTACACTAATGCTACCTCGTGTTTTGATTTTAAACCAGGGAGGATTTTCCCACCGATCTGAGAGACTGAATCATGTTAAGGAATGCCATCTAAGATAACAGGCTGTGAATCTGCAGGGCCAATTAGAGAGTGATGCTAACTAACGATGATTATCTCACTCCTGATTGATGTTCAGCCAGTTCTGAACATGCAAGTCACATGTGCTCTATGTAATCACATTTAGGCTGGACATGTGATGGTGGTTATAGAAGTGACAGCTGCAGCAAGCATGAGAAACTGAAACTCTGAGGGCAGGCTAATTCTAAATCTTCACCTTACCTTTGTGCAAAAGCGTCGATTTCGTCTGGTCCAAACCACTCTCAGTTTGTCTGGCTGCCTGAAATGACAATATAACAGATAGACATATAATGATCAGTGCACAGCGAAAGGGCCTCAAGGACTTCTCAAGTTGGCCATTCTCAATCACAAGTGCCTGGCTCCAACATGACTGAGTATCAAACCTACAGAGCAACTGAGAGATAAATGTTGCTTTGACGAAATGTGTCGTATTCAAATTTTCAATGAATTACCTCAGGGGAACAAATTATTATTGTGTGATATAAAATCAGCCATCTGTTAGCCAGAGATTTTACTGAGCTAACTGGTAGGCCAACTAGAAGGGCATTGCAGTAGCTGAGGTGGGATATACCCATGGCCTTTATCAAGAGTTAAGCGGCATAGTAAGAAACATAGGGCCTGATGTTTCATTTGTTGAAAAACGCAAAGCAATACGACTGGGAGACAGAGGCTGCACTGCCAGGGAAAGATAATTGGTCATCAGTCATGACTGCCAAGTTTTTTTTTTTTCGCAACCTGAGATAAATGATGTTTTGACAAAAATGTGTTTAAACAAAAGTCTTCAATAAATCACACCATAGAAACAAATTATCACTGTGTGATGTTAGATCAATCATCTGAGAAGAAATTCAGCTAGCAGGAACTTGCTAGATGCTGATCAGACAAACTCTCCTCCAGGCTATTGTGTATTGGCACACAGTGGTGACAGGTTAAACAGGATACCTTTGACCGAGCAAAAAAAATGCAGAGCTGTTTACTGTCCCAGAA
>CM059284.1:17513721-17571221 GCA_030347295.1 Setipinna tenuifilis
CACACACACACCCACACCCACACACATTCACAGCTTAGACAAACAAATTAAAGCAAAAGTAAATGCTCTCTCCGACAAACACACACACACACAGTCATAAGGTCAAAACTAACACCGAGGCACAAGGGAGACCCATACACCCAGTGTGCAAAAACTACAGCACACACTTGCTCAAACAAATTCACGCATGAGTAAACATGATTTCTTACGCACACAGACAGACACACACAAACAAGCACACACACACACAGTCACAACCTAGACACCCACCCTGGTTTAGGTACAACCCATGCTCTACGTACACACACACACACAAACACACACACACACACACACACACACACACACACACACACACACACACGCACACACACACACACCACACACACAGGCACAACCTGGACACACACCCTGGTTTAGGTACAACCCATGCTCCATGTACACAAAAACGTGTGTATGTGTGTGTGTGGGGGTGCGCTTGTGTGAGTGTACGTGTGAATGATTATGTGTCGGCGAGAGGTATGAAAGCTATCAGCAGAGACTTGTTTTCCTTTCCTTCCTCTGGCGTCTGTAGCCAGGAGTGCTCTCTGGAGGAGGGTGGGGCTCTACCTGGGCTAAGCTCACTGCTGAAAGCTATCTAGCTCACTCAAAAGGGCGTCCGCAATTCCTCCTTAGCCCGTTCGGAAAACCACCAACTATTACATGACTCCATAATTAGGCTTACCCATTTATATAAAATATCCCCCCTTAAAAAACCACATTAAAAACCTCTGAAACCCTAAACACTCTTACTAAGACTTCATCAAGAACTGACATGTTAGCCTCCTTGTGAACTCTTCACTGTCTGATATATTTGTGATGTGGAAGAACACCTGACATTGTGCTCTTAAATTATAATCTTTTAATTATCTGTTTATTAAATGGAGTTCTTCCTTCTCAGTCTCTCAGCCAAAGATGTCAGACAACACTCAGTTACTAGGCAACAACAAGCCTCACAGTTCTGTACTTGCCATGAAACACATGGTTTGATTTAGTTGAAACACGTGGTTTGTACTGGATTAAGTTGCTTACTCTCTGTAGGTTTCAGCTTTTACCACTGTTTTCAAAAAAACACACACAAAGGAATTAAGTTACATGAAGCCAGTGACTGCCTTACTATGGGATCTTATTCCAGTAGGCTGAGAGTAAGAAAGGAACTGGTGAAGACGTCTGTGACAGGCGTGGGCCTTTTAGTGTGACGAGGGTGTCTCCCGAGTGTCTTAAGTTGCAGGTCACTTACAAGCAGCTTTGCACGTCCAGCACATATTAATTCACCAGTCAGACACAGACATGGCTTCTCAACCACTACACTGACCATATTATTTACCTCAGGCTGTCTCATATTATCTTGATATCTACACACTGCCACCATGGTACGGCATATACAATACTGTATATACCAGTATGCTGCCTATTCCTAAATTCTCAGTGGTTAGTAGATGGGTGATAAAGAGATCACACAAAATATGTTCTTATGGTATTAGCAAGAAAGGAGACCAAGGTTGTTACAACATGGTAATAAATGATTCTGCCAAGAATAAAAAGAACAGCACAGCTGTCAGTAAGTGATACATACATTGTACGTAACAAATACATTAGCAAAATGGAGAGAAAGTTCATAGACATCAACAGAAAATCTTGGTACTATCATATTACGTTTTCACTACCACAGTGAGGAAGTTGAGAATATCAGCATCCAAAAATGAATCAAACAGGGTCATCAATTTTCCCACGGGCCTTCTTATATTATCCTATATAGGACACTGACGTCTTTTATGTTGACTTTGCTAAACATTTGGTGTCTGATAGCCTACGCTAGTGTAACTGATTCTTCCTGACTTACTATGGTGCCACTCCTTTGTGAACGATGACTTGGCACATCGTGAAGGCCTGAAGAGAAAGGATTGGCCCCTCAAGATAAATGTGTTGGATGTGTGACTTTGTAAGATAACAAACAACAACACTAAAAGTTGTAATGCTATCTGGGCAAGTGACTGTCTTTACTGTCTCACTGCAGTTGGCTAAAAGCTAATAAAGTAACTGGTAAAGAGGTCTGCGACGGCGTATAATGTGACCTGGTTATCTTCTGGGTGTATGAGTCAGGTTGCAGGTCGCTTATGGCAGCTGTGTGCGGTGGGGGGTTGCCACAACGGAGTGACTGTAAGAGCAAGTGTTGGAGCGCGTGAGAGCGACTGAACGACGGGATAGAAATAGACCTGTCCAATGGCCAACTAGAGTTACTGCTCGGTAGTGACTGCTGGACTAATGCAGGGAAAAGAATCAGCGGTGGTGGTAGGTGAGGGTGGGGGTGGGGGGTTGCTATGTGGATTGAGCTCTTCTAGACTGAATTACTAAGGGTGTGATTACAGGCGCTAATTGTTGACTGTAATAGTGAGGTACACTGGATATGTGTTTTATCTGTTTCACTGCAGTAACCCCAAGCCAAAGTAAAGTAAAGTTAAGTTAAGTTAAGTTAAGTTAAGTTAAGTTAATTAAGTGAAGTTAAATTAAGTAAGCACAGAATCCAGGAATAAGAATAAAACGTACACATGTAACACATCATAAGCTGGTAAAGTTTATGTTATTGTAATGCTGAACTCCAGCAAGAAGAGCTCCAGTTGTAAATGAATTCCAAAAATGTCTCTTGATTTGCCTGCGGGCCTGCTAGCCTGTTAGCCTGCGGGCAAGAATTAACACCCATTGTGATCCCATACTGACAGAGCATGCAATCCCTTAACCAAACTCTTACCTCTAGGGTTAGATTCACTGTGCTAAAAGAGTGTCCGATAAATGACGTAATGTAAATATCACCAACCATGCTGAAAAAAGCAAAAACTGTATGCGCACCATACAAGACATCCACAGCAACACTTTTTGTTAGTTAGTGAGTGAGACCAGTCCCATCATTGTGGAACAAATCCCTTAGTTACCCATGAGACACATCACAGGGATGCCTGGACAGCTGAACATGCGTCACAGTCCAAGTCCACAGAGCGTGGTAGGTCAAATGGACATGGGGCCTTCTGTTCCAAACAGAGGTGACCACCCCCTCTGCCCTTCAGACGACCACCAACGCCAATATTAGCCACCAAGACGGGGCAAGACTCATACTACGCCTACAGTCCCTATGTGCCTATATCACTGTGCAAGGCGTCACATTCTCAAGAGGTCACGTGTCAAATGGTGACTGACCACTTCCAAGAACACAAGAGGGGGGAAATGTCTAGAAGGTCTCGCCTGTTAGCATACAGGAGCACATGCTATGACACATACAGAAGTAAAGAGAGTATGTGTGTGATTGACCTAAACAGCAGCAGCAGCGTTTCAACCCAACAACACTCCTCTTCATTCAAACAGTTGAAGGGGCACAGTGTTGTTCTCCTACATGCCATAACACATGGTGAACAGTGTAGTTGATATACATGTCCTGACACATGGTCCTACCTCACAATCAACTTCCTGCCCATGCAGGATCATCTCAGCAGAGCTGGGTTTGCCCTCTAGAAAGCACACTGGCTATGCGAATGCCATTAAAATGAAATTCTGATTACTGTATACTACTAATAATAAAAAAATGTGGACTTGCAGCAGTTATGGTGACTACCACCATTTGAGTGGTTTGGGGACTATACAGTTTGGTATATCAGAATTCAATCAGATTAGTCAGGTAAGCTATCAGGAGTCATTAAAATGTAATTGTAATGACTGTATACTAATAATGAGCAGTTATGGTGACCACCATCTTTTGAACTATTTGGGGGCAATACATTTTGGCATATAAGAATTCAATTTAATATTCATACTTAATTGCCTACTTTTGAATGCGCAGCACTTGCTAAAATGTCTGATGTCCATATTCATGTTACACTGTACACAGTGTTTTTCTTTCTATTCACTTCAGCACACATAGTCTTGTGCAGGGCGATCACATCTCATCTCTCTTTTAAAGTGTTCCAACTCACAGTCAGCACTGCCTCTACATTATCCTTCTGCCTGATCGGTCTATCCCAATAGCCAGGGCCAGATCTTCCACATTTCACACATTCCTACAGGCGGGTAACATAAACTAGCATGCCAAAACATTCTGCTAGCCAGGCGGCTGCGTCTCCTAAAGCAAGGTTCATTAGAAGGGGCCAGTATCGCGTATTTTGTTGTGGCAGTCACCAGTCGAGACATGTCCCCCACCCACACACACACACACACACACTCAGACACACGCACTTCACTGAGCACCTCTGTGTGGATATAACACACACATTGCGCAACTGCAATGCAAAGGGACTTATATGTATATCAGACATCCCAAGTCTCACATTTCTTAAGCTAATTAGAACAAGTGACAGATCAGTATAAGGGTCATTCACACAACTGATAAATGAAAACTCATTTGGACATTGTGGAGTCTTGAAAACCCCAATAGGTATGAAACGTACATGGGGGAGGACAGCAATGCAGAGAAATCAGTAATTTATCATAAAAAAACAAACTTCTGATATTGGCCACAAGGGTTTCCATTGTGATACATTCAGATAACTACTGAAAATATTTGTAGACATTTAAAAAAAAAATTTAGATAGATATTGCCATGATTAGATACATCTTGCACAAGTGAGCACTAGGAAAATCATGTCTATATTTTGCACATGCCATTACAAAGACGTATAAAATCACATTTGTAACTAATTTTTGCCCTTGTTTATATGTGGGTCCTCAAACAAGCAGAATGAATTTGCCACACAATACATGAGGGAATTGTCAATTGAATTGTGTCACACAATACACTAGTGAATCCACAGATGAACCCATAGATTCCACATCTGCAGCTAACATGTCCGCATCTGTAACAGACACACCGCCTCAGGACCAAGACTGTGTATATAACACGTGATGGCTCCTGATGAGCCCTACAGCACCATCCAGCCAACGCATATCACACTGAATCCCATTAATTACATTAAATTACATGACATTTCGCTAACGCTCTTATCCAGGGCAACTTAAAGTGAATTAGGTACAGGGACAGTCCCCCAGAGCACTGCGAGGGGGGGTTAGATGACTTGCTCAACAAGGGGCCACTTTAAGCCATAAGATGAGGGTGCTGGAGAGCACTGGTTATTCACTCCCCCACCCACCCACGTTATTCCTCCTGACATAGGAATCGAACCAGTGACTCAGGGATCAATATAAATGCCCCCTGTTTGTAATCTTCAAATCTCCAGCAACGGCTGTAAAGCAGCATAGCATTTAAACATGTTTCAAAATAAATCAGATTTGGATGCTTGACTCTGTATAACAGGCTGCACAAAGAGCCCCTAGAGATGGGTGTGTAGGCTGGGGAGGAGTGGGAGGCACTGTTCTGGAGCTTTGAGACTAGGTGTGTGTGTGTGTGTGTGTGTGTGTGTGTGTGTGTGTGTGTGCCTGTGTGTGTGTGTGTGTGTGTGTGTGTGTGTGTGTGTGTGTGTGTGTGTGCCTGTGTGTCTGGAGCTTTGAGAGTAGGTGTGTACTGTTCCGTGTGTGTGTGTGTGTGTGTGTGTGTGTGGTGCTGGGGGAAAGCACGTGTCGCTACAGCTAACATGAATAATGCTAATGGAATTGAAGGCAACTCCCACTCCTGGGTCTGCCAAAGGGCTGCAGTGCTTGGAGGAGGAGAGCACAGCAGTGCGTAGCCTTAGCCTTGCCTCCATAACTGGGTGAAGGGGGAACAACAGCACAGCATGTGTAACATGTATGCATGCTGCTCTGACAGGGGCTATATAGGGCAGGAAGTACACTGTTAGCAGACAACATGCAGTAACAAGTGATCCTTTGTATGTGTGGGTGTCTGTGTGCAGGGGCGTGAGTGTGTGTGTGTGTGTGTGTGTGTGTGTGTGTGTGTGTCTGTGAGAGAGAGAGACAGAAAGAGAGATAAAGAGAATTGACACTCTGTAGCTGCACCTCTGTGTCTGAGTTTGTGTGTGTGTGTGTGTGTGTGTCTGAGAGAGAGAGAGAGAGAGAGAGAGAGAAAGAGAGTATGTGTGACTGTGTGTGTGTGTGTGTGTGACTGTGTATGACTCTGTATGTGTGTCCTGCATGCACTATGCCTATAGCACTATGCCTATGTGTGCAGTGCATGTGTGCAGGCATGTGTGTGCATCCATCCACGTGCTTGTGCATCTCTCGGTAACACGTTAGTCCACTTGACTGCACTTCTCTAGGTGAATCAGCAGCATCTGAGCATCCGTTATATGCCACAGTCTATGATGCAGGCCTTTCTTCAGTCCTTACATCCCATCACATCACAACACAGATTAGGTCACTAGGAATGCATGAAAATGGCTTCTCCCATACAAACAACCACTACGCTGACCATATCAGTCACATCAGGCTTCCCAAACATCCAGCCATCATAATACTTTACTTGCCATATGTACAGTACCAGCATATTTTTCACTCTAAAATTCTCATTGGTCTATGGGTGGGTGATGGGTGAAGTAGTCAGACAACATTTGTTTGCCTGTACTCTGTCAGCAAGACATGAGTTTACAAAAAGACCAAGGCGACAAAAATCTACCAGTGTGGAGTAGCAACACAACACAGACCAGGGTGGTTACAACATGATAATAAATGGTTCTGCCAAGGTTAGAAGGAATAGCTCAGCTGCCACTAAGTAATATTTGGACGCGACAAATACATTAGCAGAATAGTTCTGGTGTCAAGATTGAATACAAAAGTTCACAGACATCAACAGGAGATTGTGGGGACTATCATATTACGTTTTCACTATGACGGCAAGGACACAAGTGAAAGTAGGCTGTCAGTAGAGAAGAATATCAACAAACGTCTATGAATTGATAAAACAGGCTAACAGCACTAATGCACATTTCCACACCTTCCAATATTATACCACTGACAGCCTATCTCGTTTCATACTTGACGTAGCCGACAATTTGGTGTTTGATATGCTAGTGTCGCTGATGCTGTCTGGCTCGCTTTGATGCCACTTCCTTGTGACGATGACTTGGGCACCGTGGAGGCGAAAGAAGTACGGGCTGCTCTGGACTAATGTGTTGATTGAGTGGACTCGTAAGATAACTCTACAGACATATCGTGAAATGACAATAGCCCACTAAATTTTTGATGTTGTCAAGGCTAATTTGTTCCCGAAGTAATTGCCTCCTGGAGCTGGCAACCACCCAGTCATGAGCGTACATAATAAGCTTCACAGACCACTCCATGCGTGAACGGGACATTTACGGTATTGGTAAACTTGACACAAAATATGTCGTCGGATAAGAGAAACCTCTTTGTTTTTTGTTGTTGTTTTGATTAGTTAATGTCTGTGAGCCGTTAGGATGTGTTATTCTCTCAGATATCACCTACCATTTATTCGTGCATTCTATCACCAGTTCCTGGTAAGTCGCAGCAAACTGAAACTTCGAAGCCCTCTTTCCGACTCGCTGAAGTCTTTTCCAAACCGAGGTCATGACTGCCGCCGATTTAGCCTTGATTTTCACGGAGACCCGGTGGAAGACATGAGCGAAGTCAGTTTAGCCTTGGAACAGCCAGTGCCTTGGGTGTCCTCCCTTTCTGGAACTAAGATTCTACTGCCAACAGCGGCGCTTCAGTTCGTAGAGCGCAGTTCACATGTACCGCATGTCAAGCAGGAGAAGGTGCAAAACATTAGCACGCCGCAGCGTGTCAAAGGAGGCGTTCACAGCTGAACTCGCTCTCCAGTTCCCTCAGTCCCCCACCCACCAAAAGAAATGATTAATTGATTGTCGATTCATATTTTTTTTATTCGTTTATTCTTTTAAAAACAAGCATGAATGGCATAGATAATCTACAACATATAATTGCTGTAGCCTATTGAAGAAACCAATCGAACTAAGGCCAAGGCTCATTGTCTTTGCCATGCTTGACAATAAAAAATGGCAAAATGTCTCGACGTGCCAGTATACGTACAGTGCTTATGTATGAATGATTAAGTTATGTGTAAAGGAAAGCCATTTTGACAGCATGTTTTGGTCCAAAGATTAAATGAAGAAGCAGCACAGACCAAACAGCCTGCATGCAAAACAGATGGAAAACTGCTCACAACCTGTGCTGTTAGTGGGATCAAAAGCAGTGCAAATACTTTCCTGGTTCTGCAGCTAAATGTTTTCGTGTGACTGCTGTAATTAAATAATGACGTCAGTCAATTCAGTGGAGCATAGGTTATAACCATACAGCAATTCTGGTCAAGTTCCAGTGGTGTCAAATGTAAAACAAAATGCTGCACTAGTAGTATAGAAATACCATACACGGAGAGAAGCTATTAAGGTGTTTATGATAAATCCTGCTGCTCATGTTGGTAGATGGGATTTTGCAGGTAGACATCATAAGGACCCATTCTCAGCGTCAGCATTCATGTTCCTCTGGCATCATGCATTTGTAAATAGCAATTTGTAGGCGCTATAAAAACGACAAACAAAAGGAAGGAGTCTGGCCAAAGACTGAGTATGCGGGGAGCGCAGCAAACTCACTGGGGAGTCTCGACATATTTTTGGCAATATTTTCTTCCCAAGGAAACTGCGGTCCTTCATCATTCCTGGGGCTAACAAAATGACCGTAAACATCCGGTATTAAACTAAGTGGCTCTATATCATCTTAGACAAGTGTGTTAGGATGAAGGCTATAGCCTATAGGCCTACTCCACCACTGCTGTGAAGTCAGTGTTAGAATGCTAAAAAGACAATACTTTGTAAAGTAATGTCAAGTTTAATTTTAAATCTTAATGTTGCTCTTGATTATAGAATAACTGATTCTCAGAGGAGCCTTGGATTAAGGACACATGTTCATCTTCAAAGTGCAACAGTTGGTAAGATATTGGCCCCAGTTAACGAGTCTTGGTGAGTGATGTGAGGCCTCTGCAGCTGTCCTTATTGCTGGAGCTACTTTTTTTAAGCCCTGGAGAATTCCAAACAACATATAGGAAATCAGACACAAAGAGGGTGACAAAGTTGGAAGAATGACAGGGAGACTGAAAGCCAGAGAAAGAATGGAACCCAAGCCATGTGACCTCACCACAGTATCCCTGGAGATGCGGGGCAGTTGGGGGGGGGATCATCTGGAGGCCCCATTTCCCTGTTCGTAACGGTCCACTTCCTGCGAGTTCGCGGCAGATTAACGGCGGGACTTCCTGTTTTCCAGCTGTAGGGAAGCAGATCCAGTGCCCCAGTGCCACCTGGGAAGGCAGCCCATGCCAGGATGGAGGTGATGTTTCAACAGCTGGCACAGAGAGGCGCCCACTGGCCTTGCCTCGCCTCTCCTTGCCTCGCCTCTGTCTGTCACACCATGACTTTTTTACGACATGAAGTAAATAAGGATTTCCACATAGTGAAAAAAGCCAAAAAAAAGCAACCCTAAAGGTTGCTAGATGACAGCCTGATGTAACAGTGTTTGATCAGCTGTTGTAAGTAATAACAATTTCAGGACTAATTGTTGAGGAGGATTTTATTGAGAATTATGTTTAATTTATTTATGGTTCACACAGAAGAGATTAAAATGGGTAAGTCTTAGAACAAAAGATTACCAAAATGTTCTGTGGCAGTTAAAGACCCATGTGTTTGATCATAACATGACTTTGTAGATCTTTTGTAAAACATATATATTGTTTTAATAGATTCTTGTTTGCTTTTGCCCATAATTAATCCAGCCAGGATAAGGATCTAAAAAAAGAAATACACCTCTGCTATATCCAAATATCAGCTTAAACATCTTTGAAGATGCAAAATCAACTTAATCAATGTAATAATAAACATGCATAATATTTCGGTACGTGAACATTTTCTCATAAACACAACAGTGGCCAGCAGAAAGAAAAGCCTCTAATCCGCTGGACATGTCTCTCTCTTCCTGTGAGTGGAAAAATACATTGTGGTGATGACATAACTGGGAGATCAGTGCCATGCTTCGAATGACCCTGATAAATATAGACTCGCAACGCCACACACCTGTCATCCGTCTGTCTAAATGAAGGGTACCATGGCTGTTAGATACAGACATAGGGGGAAATGTTAACTGGTTTGCTGAGAATCTCATAAACTCTCATAAAGTGCACTTAGTACAGTTTTACTGCATTTCACTGTATCAACATTTTGAATACAACTCTGTGCAGTTGGTCATAGTCAAAAGTGTGAGCTGTAACCCAGGCTGATATTGTGTACACTGATCGTGTATCCTATTTTTGCAGACCCAAGAGCAGCTTGATGGTATATTACTTGCTTGCTCAATACTGAATACTCCTCCTGAATATAGCAAGTGTGAAAAGCAAAAGCAACATGATACATGTCCCATGATGCAGTGCGGCAGGTCACGTGACCTGGGGACAGGGGAACTTCCCCGTGTGCCAGGAAAATGAGAGAGCGCCTTTGAGGACACGCTGCCCAGAGAGAGCTTCCTCGTGATCGCACAGCTGCTGCTGTGGGCCAGGCCGAGGGGCTACTCATCAGGCTTCAGCAATTTAGGTGACCCAAATCACCTGCCTGTTTATTTGTCACGACAAAATAAACAACCAAAAAAACAAAAAAGAAAAAAATCAACAACAACAAGACTGCTTTTGTTAAAAAACAAACATCTACCCAACTACCCACAGTCCACAAGGCAGCAAATGTGGCGTAGTAGTGTCATAAAGTTCAGTATGATATATTTGCATACTCCCTGCCAGTCCCTGTTTGTCACCATGGCAGTTGTGTTTGGACTACTGTGTATTTAACCCTCTCTCATAAGGATCCCTTGAGATAGTGTGGTGTGCGTGTGAGGGTGTCTTTCAGGCTGATACACAGAGGGTGAAATTGAGCCGCGGGGCTTTAGGCATAAGCCTGAGAGGGACAGGTGATCGGCAATGTGTTTTATCCCCCTATTTCAACACCTGGTAAAGCATGTCCTAAAAATGACTAGCAGGAGACCAGCGTGAAGGTTGTGAGGAGTGCTACTCATGCTAATCTACTTGTGGTGTCCGCGAGTGGTTTCACAGTGCATTCTGAGGGGAACTTATCTTCCTGTCTGAAAGCGACATTGTGGAGGTGAACAATTGCACTGTTCCCCTGTGGAAGGGGCTGATAAGGATCAGGGTGAATATTTTGGAGCCACTGTGTGGGAAGGTCCCCATTTTATTGATGGAAACAACACTGCACACAATATAATGGCTCCCCTATCTATCTCACATCAGCTGAGCATGCCATATGCAAGCTTGTGCAATATCAAAACATTTTCTCATTTTCTGTTAACAACAATGTTTGACAGTGTCCCCTGATTTCTAAACTAAAGGGAATGGCTTGTCACTCACAGAACTTTTTACGCAAATTTTACTTGTGAGGATTCTCATCCTTCATTTAAACATCACAAATTTTAAAACTGACCCAGCTTTGTAGGCATTAGGCAGAGTAATTTGCAAATGATCAATTAGTAAAATACTATATTTACTCACTATTACTTAGAAAAACTGTGAATACCTCAGCAAACTATTACTCAGAAAATGTAACGTCAGTATGATCAGTATGATTAAAAGCTACCCTTTTTTCATTCAAAACACCAACAATTGAGGTTGCCATGGGACCTTTCTGTTTTACAAGAGCGCCACTGAATGCCCCATTCATTCATACACACTTGTGTATTCAGGAGTGTGTCCGACACCTTTGACAGGAAAACCACAGTGCGTTTTTAAAGGGGCCTCCACCCACAAGCCCGACTAACACGCACAGACCTGATCAACCCAGGCCCTGCACTGCACTTCCTTGTGACCGAAGTGTGTGTGTGTGTGTGCGGATGACTGTAATGAGCACAGCTGAAACGGGGTGTTTATGCCTGCCCTGAGTGACAGGCAGGATGCCTGCCTGGGCGTTCAGCACTGGGCACACGGTCTGAGTCTGAGTCATCATTCCGGGCATTACAGCGCACTTACAGAGACAAAGAGCAGACAGTCATGCCATGTAACAACACAGAAACAGAAAGAGACATTGTGTGTGAGACGCAGATATACATGCAGAATTAAGTTGTGGTTTAACCCCATAAAGGAGAGGTCTGTAAATAAACAAGATAAAATAATATTTATCTGACTTGTTTTTTTTCTCTAAAGTGTGTACCTACCCTTTTAAATTAGCTATAGTAGTTTTTAATTATTACTTTATTTTAATTTGTTACTCACTTTCACTCACTCAATCAACTTTTCAGCAGAAAAACTGTACAGCAGAAGTACAAAGACTGTACAGCAGACGAGTTCAAAATCTTGACGCCATTTGAGCATATTGACTGCCCCCTAGTGGTAACATACTGAACATCTTATATCAGTCACTATGAAACTGTAGACTTACACTTGGGTTAAGTTCATTTTCTATTATAATAATACAGTATTTTATATTGTAATATATGGAAATGATAAGATCAGTTCTTATTAAACCTAATTTTAAAAATTATGAACCCCAACTAAAGTGCACCATATCTTATGAAGACAAGTACTACTACTACCATTAATGTGTGGAGACACAGTAAAAAGAAAGTCATATTATCTGACAAAAACAGACATTAGACATATATAGTTAGAAGAAGGCATAAATCTCAAGAACTGTATAGTGTGACTGGATTAGCTACAATCCTCTTCTGTTTTGGTATTGTTAACCCCTGAATATCTCATGTACATAGTCATGATGCTTGCAATGCAGGAACAAGCAGACCTTGTCATCATCATCACCAGTGCTAAATCCAGGAGACCTCACTAATCAATCATCTAAAGGATATGTTGGTTAAATCTCTGGAGCATATCTTTGTTCAATCAGACAGAAGCAACGGAAGGTACTCTGTGTTGTCTCTGTCAGAACAGCTCATGACAACACGTACATGTACAAAATTGCAATCATCTGGAGGATATTTCAAGTATCTGGTTTACTGACTGACCCAGATAGGTTCACTCAAAGTAAATGGTAAACCTCACAATAGCAGAGCCATAAGTCCTTGTTTTACTTGATAGTTTTACTTGATAAATAAAACCATAAGACTTCTCTATCTGGAGGTTAACCACTTGCTCTGAGTTAACATACCCAGGTAAGTGACTCAACCTGCTAATATCCTCCATGCCATGTAAACAATCCCACCATGAAAGTTTGTCAGTAGAATGCAAATAAAAACCCCAACAGTGTTATTAGTATTATTCCTTTGGGTCTGCAGGCTGATCAGGGGGCTGCTCCTCCTCCTCCTTAGCCTTCTCTGGCGTCAGCTGGGGCTCGGGAGGGGGCGGGGGCACCTCTGGGGGACAGGGGGAGATGGTGGAGATGGGGAGGGCGTATTCGGGCGCCTCGTCGGGGGAGTTGGGGCACGTGTGGTCCCAGCCCTGCACCATCTCGTCCAGGTCCAGCCCCTTCAGCTCGGTGCTGCGTGGGCCGGTGAAGACTCGGACCAGCGCCTGCACCTGAGGGAGTACCCAGAAGGTCTCCAGGACAACGAGCAGGACCACCAGACCCACGACAAGGTAACCTGGACATGCAGAACAACAGACAACACACGTCAGGAGGAATGCTTTCTCTCTCTTTCTCTCTCACTCTCTCTCTCTTTCTTTGTCTCTCTGTCTCTGTCTCTTTCTCTTGCTGTCTCTATCTATAGGTTGTTGTTTTATGGTATATTTATATCTACATATCTATATTCATCTACATCTATACTCCGATATAATTTAGTTTACAGGAAAAAACTTAAATGTAAAGCTTCAATCAACATTTACAGACCAATTCATGGACAATTAGCATTTTTGCCTAAGCAAAGTTCAACATGATTATTATGTCTGTGACTTAAACATTGCATTTGCATTTGACTTATATTTTCATATAAAAGTTTTTTTTTATATACTTTCACCCAAAACATCTTACACTGTGACCCAGATACATTATTTTTTCTTCAATGTTTCCTTGACTCAAAGGTAGACAAACCAGCATGAGAAAGTAAAAGTTTGTTCTGTTTGTACTCTTAACAGATGTGATTTCAATAGTTACCTTATCTACCTGGCTGATGAGTCATGCTAATTTGGATAAGCTGGTTCAGTGAATTTGCTGTAACACATACATGGCAGCACTTTTTCTTTTTGAAACCTTGGATGTCCATCTCTGCCTTGACCTTACTATGACCTTTTAGTTATCTGCACGTTGCGGTTCCAGTTACACAGTAGAGGCAGACTGCAACAGTGATGAAGACACCATTTCTACGTAGTTTCCCATGTTCCCTGACCCCTGAGCAGTCAGTTGCTTCTGAGAACGTCCCCAACACTGGGTGTCTGTGGGCCTGTGTCTGTTGACCTTGATGACCGGTTCACATGTGATTGGAGAAGGGCCATGGGAGACCTAATTGGGGCCGTCCCTTCTGTCATTAGCCACCAAGAGAGAAGTGAGTGTTGTTTACCAAAAGGGTTGGCTCACCATGTGACCACTTTAAAACCCTGCTTCAAGCTCAAGGGAATGCAAAAGAATCATTTAAACATACAGCTGAATGTGAATATGCTGGGTAAATGTTTGGTAACAAAAAAAACATTTTCCAAATTCCACAAATCGCTTATGCTGTAGAATTTACTTGTCACAACTGGAGCTCATACTGCATTCCTATATTTATATCGATTTTGAAATGCATGTTTCAGCCAATATGAAAAATGGATCTTAACAGAAAATATAATAAACAAAGCTGTAATTCCCTAAATAAAATTAATCATCGCCCTTCAGTAAAAACCACTTGTGGTGATCTCTGTTGAAGTACTCTGTTGGACCAGGACTGAGCTAAATCCATGTCTGGGAAACTAGCCCAAAGTCCTTCTAATGTTTCTAAGCTTATAGGCAAAAAAAACTCTGTTCTCTGGTCACAATGTTTGGGGCTGTCCTCTCTAGGTGAGCTATTTCACAGCAGCACATTTCACAACGCCAAGACTTGAACCCTCCTTCCTAAGAGCTGAGTCATGCACTGCCACTGTATTAGGTTTTTTAGGCAATCTCTCACCGAGAGGTTCACGTGAGAACTTCATAGCTGTTTTGAAGCCTGTCAATGAACACTCATAATGCTAAAATCTGATTCTTGTTTGAAAGAGAGGCAGATTTTAAGAAATATAAGTGATCTGAAAAGGAATTGGACTGAATGGATATGCTTTCTGGCAGCATTTGTAGATGCAGCCTTATAACATATCTTCTTAGTAGGTACACCTGTAGTTAGGGCTGGGCAATTAATTAACCGTGATTGTTGATCATGATAAAATTGAGGTCAATCACAGTGATCAGCCTTGGCTATATTTAATCGGACATTACTTGAAGTTATTCCCTGAAGCTTATGTCATTGTTGACCAAAACAGTTTTACAATGTCAGTTGTGTAGCAATGGTTTGGTTATAGCCAAAGCGACATGGAGCAAACAAAGCCATGTGAGATATGTTAGTAGTCTCTGCCTTCTGAAACAGGTCAACATGCTCTCAAACTTGCAGTATCAGGAGAAGACAATATGAGAAAATATGAAAAAGTATATTGTATATTGCTAAAGCCTAAATATAAGTAAGATGATAAGTGAGATGCAGATGTGTGAGACCACTAAACAGAAATATTGCAGGAAAGGGAATCATTAGGGTAGAAATGGGCATAGCCTACACAGTAATGCAAAATGCAGGAACAACAGCATCTTGATTTGCTGAAAACATACCTGACATGAAATTTGCAGCAGGGGTATATGAAGAATAGGCAGGACATGGGAATTGCCTTATTCTATTTTTTTGCCTAATTACATATAAATTGTCATTATAATAAACTCTGGAGCATATACACCATGCAGACCTCTTCTGTCATCTAGTTTGCTGCCTTTATCTGACACCTGTACGATTACTGCCCACTGTTGTCATTACATTACACTTACCAGATGCTTTTATCCAAAGTGACTTACAAAAGAGGACATAAACAAGCCACAGGCATACAGAGGAACACGGACGACACAGCAAAAAGACCAGTGTTCAATTAACTCCCACAGACTGTATTTATATAGCTCCACACTCTACAGTTTAAAATGATCACTTTCAAAATATGAAGTAACTCCATACACCATTTAAATCCAAAATGTTAAAATTACACTTTTAGGAGTTACAATCAACTCCCAAATGGTAAACCCTGAAAATGTAAAACTCCATTTTTTGCTGTCTAAGCAAAGGCATAACAGAACAGTTAGTGCAGGCAGGGTACAGGACAGTTTTTGAGGGTTAGGGAAGGGAAATACTCTCAGAGAAGAAGAGTCTTCACAAGCGTCTTTGAACTGTTAACTACACAGTAGTACAAGGATACAAGGAGGATAGCTTATTGTCACATGTATAGACATACTGAGTAGGGCACAGCATGCAGTGAAATTGGTGATTGTTAGTCTAAAACTGCACATGGGAAGGGGGAGTAAAAGTGCTGTAGAGTAGTACTCACAGGAGGTAAGGGTACAGGACAGTGTTGGAGGATGAGTGTTAGGAAGGGAAGTACTCTTCATGAGCTTCTTTGAACTGTTAACTACACAGTAGTACTCACAGGAGGTGGCGAACTCCAGCCCCTTTCGGGCCGCCTGGTTCTGCGCGCGTCCCGGCAGGTAGTCCCCGAGTCCGATGGTGCTCAGCGAGATGAAGCAGAAGTAGAGAGCCTCCAGGAAGTTCCAGTCACGCTCCAGCAGGGAGAGGACGATGGCGGGGAGCAGGAAGAAGACCACAGCGGTGACGCCGGCCAGGATGCACGCGTAGGTGAGCGCCGCACGGTTCTTGGAGAGGCCCCAGCGGGTTTGCAGGTGGAGGACGGGCCTGCCGGTCACCCAGGGGAGTAGAGCGTGGGTCAGGCAGGACAGGAGCAGCAGGGTGACCGGGATACCCAGCATGCAGTAGAGGATGCAGAAGAGACGACCGCCGTCCGAGAGGGGCATGGTGGTGCCATAACCTGGGAGAGCACAGGTGATGAACACAAGACATGGTAGAGGGTAAGAAGGCGTAAAGATATCACCAGTTCACTAAACTTTCTTTCTCTCCCTTATTTACGCGCTCTCGCATACACAGGTGTTGTGGATGGGACAGTAGAGGGCTGTTGAGGAAACACATGGACATCCCTCCCCGAGAGAGAGAGAGAAAGAGAGATAGAGACAGACAGAGACAGAGACAGAGAAAGAGAGCAAGCGAGCGAGCAAGAGAGAGAGAAAGAGAGAGAGAGATAAATCTGCAGGGAGGCATTCACAGGTATATACCCAAACATCATTTAATCTTTCCACACCCATGCAGGCACACCCGCAATCGCCAACAAATTCAGCATTATCAGCACGCCTTCTGCAACTGACACACGGGAGTATGTGTTCATTGTGCAGCACGGCTCACCTATTCTACTTTGAGAGCTCCTCAGACTCTTTCTAACTTTGCAAACCGTAGCCAGTACCAGTACCAGTAACAGAATCCAGTAACACAGGTCAAAGGTTAAGTGCATATGAATTTAAGGACATTAAAGGTAAAGGCTGATTTTGAAGGTGATAGGTGTGCTGGGTCATACAGAAGCAAGATTTAGGTCCCTCAACTTAGAAATTAAAGTTAGCATAAACATAACTTCTGATAATTTTTTTTGGATATTTGGTTATTCTGTTCCTTCTCTCAATGTCAATGATTGAGACTTGATTTTTTAATAACTCAAAGCACATTTGTAGCCTCGTGAAAAAGAACATTCTAGGCCTTACATCTGATAAGAGTCTAATGAGCCATGCCAATGTTTAGTGTTTGCTTCAATCAGAACAGACGAACAGGATGTAGGCTCCACACCCTGTGAGATAACTACTTTCCTTTTATTTCTTCCATTGCGTTATAAGCCGTTTGAAAATGAATTAATGTCAGCATATTCCTATATTTAATTAAGAGAAACTACTAAAAGGTTCATGTATTTTCCACAAAGTAACAACTGAATTACGTTTACAGATATATTTATCAGGTCAACAAATGTCAAATGATTTTGTCGCCTTACATCAATCTACAATGCAAGCTTCATAACTGCCTAAACTATTTTACTTTACTATCGTAAGTTCCTGAAGCTAGTGATCGTGTGCACCATCATCTCTTACCTGTGGTTGTGAGAAAGGTAGTGACGAAAAAAAGCGATGATGTGAAGTCAAAGTTATATTGATCACTGTCAGCTTCAAGTACCGCAACACCGCTTTTCCCAGCCGACAGGACCTCTCGTAGTAGAATATCCAGCCGCTTCTCTTGAACACAGTGGTTTTCGCTGAGAAACGTTGTTCGGAGATCCTGTACCTCGGTCACCAAATAGTTCTCACCAGACTGCTCAAGTGCCATAAAAACAAGTCCGCCAAATACAATAAAAAGTATGTATCCAAACAACAAAAACAGAAACGCGTGTTCTCGAAGAATTTTTTGAGTGGACTCCACGCAGCGGGCCATATTTCAAGTCACTTGAAGACGAGCGGCAGAAAAATACTAGTGTGCATCCAAGTTCCGCCTAAAGTAACCAAACACCCAGTCGTCCATGAAGCATTCATCAGCCTTTAAAATTTAATTACAGCAACATACCATGTCATCAGCCTGCAAGCCTTGGTGAACCAGCAAAGTTTCTTTATCAGAAAAATCTGCAAACGCATTTCCTAAACTGGTTTCCAGGTTTTAATTCTATGTTTCTACACTCTTTCATCGCATGCAATTAATCCAGGTGATCTCATTGGTTCGCTTCGCAATCGCATTTTAGATCCCTAACGTTTTATTCTACTTAATCAGGGAAGAGGCCAAGAATCTGGCAAGAAACTCTACCAGAGCCCTAGTTTAGTTGCAATAGAACAGACGCGCAGGACTTAAGCCGTATTTACCCTCTCTGCTAATGGAAACAATACTGGCAGCATATCAAATAGGATTGGTGCTTCATACAAGAAATTAAGCTTCAGCAATAACTCTAACAAGTGCAAACAATAAAAAGGGCAAAGTCCATAACTAAATGATACATAACCAAAAATGAAAAAGAAAGGAATAAATGAATCATTGAATGAAAAATACATTTATTGACATATAACAACTTGATTTTACAATACATCCTGGAAGTCAGAACTGACACATGGTGGAATTTTTTTTTTCCAAGGGATAAAACAAAACTACATGTTCAAAGACACTGCAGATGCTGTCCTTTAGAACAGCACAGACCATTTTCTAAACTAATTAGATCTGCGTCGTTTTAGAACAACTGCCAGGACTGTTGTGCTGCCGTGTTCTCTAGCACTCTGCTGTTCTGCAGTTCGTCTCCCCTGTGAAGGAATGCAGCCATATTTGCTTCATGGGGTTCCTTCAGCATGAGTACGATGATGTTGGAGGGTTCTAAGATCTAATGCACACTTTTCACCCATCTGGGTTCCACAAGCATGCAATTTCTGTGTCCGTTTGAGTGCATGTGACAGAGGAACCCTAGAACCCAAACTCAGAGTTCTACTGCTGTCGACTGCCTCTGTTATCAACCAGTTCTGCCTGGCCATATTATCAGAGGAGGTGTCAGAGGGCATTCTGGGTACCCAGAATTCCCCTCTTTTTTTTCTTTAAAGCGCCCTCCTCCTCCCCCCTCTCTCTAAAAGGCAGGTGCAAAGAGTAGTGGGAGTATAGGCCACTTTATCAGAGGAGGTGTCCAGGGGCATTCTGGGTACCCAGAATCCCCCTCTTTTATTAAAGCGTCCCCATCCTCTCAAAGAGGCAGGTGCAGAGAGTAGTGGGAGTAGGTCCAGCGGCGCACGGGCTTGCTGACGCGGCCAATGACGGGCAGCTTGTGGGCGTAGGTGCGCGGTGGCAGCGTGGACAGCCCCGGGGGCGGGGTGAAGCTGGTCTGGAAGCGTCGCCCCTGGCAACGGCGGCCCATCTGCCGTCCGCCGATGAGGAAGGAGAAGGCGGGCGCGCCGCCGGCCTGGGGCAGAGGGAAGCGGGCCTTGGGGAAGATGTCCCGGGACGCCCCCCCCGCAGAGCGCTGGCCTGGCCGGGAGGAAGAGGAGCGGGAGCGCTGGACCGAGGAAGAGGATGAGGAGCGGGCCAGAGACCTGAGAGACAAGAACAAATAGACAGAACAGAAAGAGACAGAGAGAGAGAGGGAGAGGGAGAGAAAGAGATGAAGATGAGAATAGAGACCTACATTTAGTACTTAAATGACTGTGTAATAAATAACTAAATTCAGTTAAAAAAAATAAAGAAACTGTTGTGAGCATTACTGCTGTGTACTTTTTACAATGAGATTTAGAGTATGTGTATAGCATAAAACCACAACGGTTTGAGTGTGCTTCTAAAACAGTTTTTCAATGCAGACATCCCAAGCAGTTGTCTTAAAATATATATATTTTTTTACCTTTCTTAGGCTACCTATGCTATGCCTAATGTCTTTAAATGATATGAATGTTATCTTCAGGTCATTCCCTAACTGTTCAACCGTGTATGGGGCTACATGTCCATGACATAGATCTGACTACGAATACACACCTCCCCGGGGCAGTGGCGGCCAGGCTGGGTGGCGCGGGCTCCGTGCGTGGGCTTCCGTCCTGCCGTGGGCTGATGCTGAGGCTGGCCGTCAGCTGGGGCATTTTCCGCGCCGTGTCACTTCCTCCGCTTCCTCCAGCCCCGCCCCCTCCCCCCGGAAGCTCCTTCCTGCCGTCCGCCGCCGCCCCGCTCTGGCTCTGGGCCGACGCCGGTCCGGATCCGATCTCCGGCCCCGTGCTGAAGCGCACCGCCAGGCTGTCGCCGAAGAACGAGTAGAGCTCGCTATACATGGCGGGCAGCGGGACCGGGGTCCAGTCCTCCCAGGGGCAGCCCGCGCCGCCGGCCTGCAGATGGCTGGCGATGCCCAGGCCCGCCTCGGCCAGCGGCTCTGGTGGGGGGCTGAGGCCCGGCGAGCTCTCTCGGAAGCCCAGCACCCCGCCGCTGATGCCCTGCTGAGCCCCTGCCTCTCCCTCTGCAGGCTGGGACAGACTCAGCGCTTTCATCTTCAGTAGACGCTCTACTGCCACCTACAGGATTCAGGAATACAGAGCACAAAATTGGACATACAGACATATACTGTACAGTGTAGCCAAAAGGTTACTTGTACACTCTGACACATTGTCTGAAGTGGAAATGAAATTGTTAGATTTTCAAAATCTGTTTAAACTATGACAAATATGTACTTCATTACTGCATTGTTACATTTTCCAAGATAATCACCCCAAGCACACAGCAAATCATGTAAAAGCCTCTCTCACCAAGAAGTCAGTAAGAGTAGAAATAGCTACACTGTAGCACCTCATACACCTTTTATTGTTTACTTTAAATTAATATTAAAACATCTAGTAATGATCAATGGTAAATACTTTTACAATGCTGGTGGCATTTTACTGTAAATATTAAGTACAACCACTATAATTGGTTAAAGACTTTAAAAATAACAATAAATAAAAAATTGTAAGTTTCAGATTTCTGAAAAAAGAGGAGATCCCTAGCGGGAGACATGATGACCCTTTTAGCTCACCAGGATGGCTCCATAGACTTTGTGTCCATCTGCCTTGACCTGTGCGTTGGAGACGGAGTAGTCGTCCAGTACAGCCTGCAGGTTGGCCCAGTAGGCTGGCAGGTGGGGGTACAGCACCCTCTCCACAGCCTGAGGGAGACACAAAGATTCAGATTCAGATTCACTCGTTATATGTCCCCTCTACCCAAACTTGTGTTCATATATTTATACTGTATTTATAGATTTACAAAACACACATTTAAGTGGTTAAGAGTAAACACTAATCAGACAAAATATAAAGCCAACACCTTTCTAAATATATGACAACCCAATGCTAAAACAATGATGTAGTTTTAAACTGTGAAATATGCTACGTAGTTGTGGAACTTTTTTTTACACAAAGAGTAAATACATGTACTTCATTTTCACACACAACCTGGGCAAGTGTTGTGACTATACAAACTGTTACCCAAACTTTAGTCCAAGATGGCATCAAAAAATAAGGCAGTAAAGCAGAGGTGGAGAGAGAGCTTCCATACCTTCCAGCCCAGGGCGTGCAGGCCCACTACGGCTCCATAGTGAGAGCACAGGGGTCGGACCGGGTCAGACAGAACCTTCTGCAGAGACAGCAGAATCTGGTGGTAAAGCCCACTCACCAGGTCCCCGTGGGTCCTGTAGAAAGAAAGAAAGAAAGAAAGACACACAGACACACACACACACACACACACCACCCACAGGTTGAACACGGGTGTGACGTCAACACAAAGCCACTACAACCGGGCATCTGAACTTACTGACACTTGAGTTAGATTTGTATGCATTCATTTAGCAAATGACTTTATCTAGACCAACTTTCAAGTGACATATCTACAGGAGCACAATTACCTATTATCTACTCAAACAGTGGCTATACACCTCCCTACCACTATCCCTCTCTCTCTCTCTCACACACTCACACACACACACACACACACACACACACACACACACACACACACACACACACACACACACTTTACGAAGTGTATAACAGTAGTAGTACAGTAAATACAACAATTTGGATATGGAAGTGCTTATGGTAATATCTCCATTATAAATTTCCGGACAGACGGAAAGAGGTATCCTTGTTTAGACAGACGTGTTTCCTGTGAGGTTTCCCCCCACCCCACCCCACCCCACCCCCTCACCAGAAGATGTGGCTGAGCAGGAGGGCGGCGTAGTCGCGCAGTGTCCAGTGGTCGTTGAGCGGGTTGATGGAGGCGGCCAGGGGCTCCAGGATGCAGTACATGACGCTGGACACCAGGCTGCGGACGTAGGAGCCCAGGTACAGGTATGGGTTCTGGACCAGGCTCCGCACCATGTGAAGCAGCCGGTTCAGCTGCTCCAGGTCATGGCTCACGGACTTTACCTGCAGCGCGAGCACAGGTATATTAACTAACATAACAGCACAGGTATATTAACCAACATAATACATAATATATTAACTAACAATGTTATAATTAGCTCAGTCCTACCAACTTCAGTTCAACTTGTACAGTGTCAAAACAATTACTTGCAAACTGTGCAAACCTCAAGTAGGTTACATCTGGTGAAGAGCGCATGCTCCAAATATCATGAATAATTTACAACTTCTTGCGGACTATGTTTCTGCTTTTTACAATTTTTTTTTTTTTACAATTTACAACAATTACTTGCAATCAGCAGAAGGTAGGCAATACATCAGATGGGATTGATTATATGACATCTTGACGGACGTATTGCAATTAATTGCCTTTCCAACTGGATTAAATCTTTACACATTAAAATAAAAGTATTATCTGATTTGCGGCAATGCAACAGCTTGTCATATTATGTCATGCCAAGTCTTAACTCAGGGCAGCTGGTCCATACCAGTATTTAGTTAATCAGCAGCAATGTCTCATCAAGCTACTTGGACACTACACACCATCTCTCAATATGGTAGCAATTCCAAAAAAACAAACAGCAAGGCAAACACGTACCCCACTGATGACGTACACAAAGTACGGCAGAAGAGCAGCTATCTTCGAATTGGACTGAAGATCCAGCAGAGCCACCTAAGAGCAGCAAAGTCCTTGTCAAATCATATAAACTACTGAACAGTCGTCAAACAAAACTGTATTAGATTGACTAACTGACTGACAGTGATGCTGGGAGTTGTACCTTCATAAGGTGTGGGTCTTCACCCAGTATAGCACGAGTGATCTGCTGGTAGTACTTCAGGAGGTCTTCAGACAGAGACTGGACGGCACCAGGTACTAAGAGTAAGCAAGAGAAACAGGTCTCAGAGTATTACTTAATGACATCTATACGTCTTTTATCTGGGCTATGCCATAAAACCACCAGCTGCATGTTAACCTGACTGGCTCAGGGGACACTTCTTTAAGAAAAGAGACAGAAGGTGAGAGATGTTTTTTTAGGGAACAGGTTAGAGGTTAGAGAACAGATTTCTCTTACCTGTCCCTTGAGGTTCCAGGTTTCCCTTGCCATCTAGGTAGGACACATGCACTATACATAGGACAAGAAATAAATTAAATTTACCACATCTATCTCACTTTGTTCATCAGAATTTTAAAGACACAATTCGGACCCTGTGGGAATGAATGGCACACATACCTCGCACCATGGTTTCGGCACAACCTTTTGGGATGTTGGTGGCAAGGGCTAACTCCACCAGGTTCACATCCCGATCCTCAACAAAGAAGAGCTCCCCCTCTTTGGCTGGACGGAAAGACATGGGTTCTTGAGAGCCATAACCGCATACAGCCTGTTGAACGAGTTGTGTGGGATGTGGGTAATGGACAAACAGGGACAAACACACACACACGCACACAGTCAGCACTGGTTGGAACAGTGGGGAATTACTCATAATAAAAAATAACTTCTAAATGGTTGTTGAGTTTTAGTTCCTGTACTCACATCTACATTTGCCCAACGAAGAGCTCTATTGAAGTCCTCTACTGTCAGCTTCCGTCTCTTGGCGTGCCGCATAAACTGGGAGCTACTCTGCATCAGAGAAGCATATATGTACCTAAGGGCCGGCAGTTGTCTTTGGACATATTTTGCAGTTGCATTCAATAATGACAATATGGATATGGAATGGAATGGAAATTCACACCAGCAACCAGCCAAATGCTGGTAAAACATGAAAGTGACTGGTACATTTCAGACACAAAATAATAATTTACTATTGAGTGGCTGGTGGATTTTATCACTTATCCGTCAGTGACTGGTACAGACTCAAATGTTGCAAAGTTAATCTCCATCCCTGATACAATGGCAACCAATGCAATGACAGTCACTTGATACATTCGATGGCAGAAAAGAGGACTTACTTGTGCGGCCTCCCTGAGTCGGTAACATACATCTTCGGCAAGAAGAGCTGCCACTTCGTCGTTGAGCTCAACCCCCGAGCTCTCAGCCATCAGTTTGACTGATTCTCGGGATACTTCAGCGAAACGCCTCTCCTCTCTTTCCGTCATTGTCGAACAGCTGGCCTGATGCTTCACACCTGGCAGGCGACAAACAAAAGACAGAAGTTAACGACCAAAACAAGACGACCCTTTTTATCCGTGAAGTTTGACATGTTTGAAAATGTAGTTGCAACGTAAAGGCCTTTGACAACATTTACACGGCATATACATTTCTTGCGAGATCTTCTGGTGTTAGCACTCTTAGAGACATCATTTTGACACGACTTCAGCATTGTATTTCTGACAACGAACCGTACTAGTTTCAGTCTCTGAGGCTAGCATTGCCTGGTATGTCTAAAACTAAACTAACGCAAGCCTAATAACAGACTAGTGTACACAGCATTTTAGTAAACTATGGAAGCTTCAATTAGTAAATCAGGATCAGTGGTTAGGATATAGAGTGTTGCCAACATAAATGCAGATCTGTCTACAAGCTATCGACAAATTTAGCTTGCTAATCTAAGCTAGGAGCATTTGATAGTTTACAAAGTTCACAAAGTGCATTGGCTAATGTCGTTGGTGAGATAAATAAACAGGCTTAGCAAAGATAGACGACTCACCTCTAAATAGTTAGTTGGAAATGTGAAGAATTTCCAAACAAGAAGTAAATAACAGCACTAGCTGCTAGAGCGTGCTCATTTTGCTCAACTGAGACAGAAAACATAACCAATAACAATGCTGGGGATTGGCCAGGCAGCTTTTGGGTCATGGTGTTCAACGTCCGTGATTGGATGGGTGAAAAACCGTAACAAAGCCCGCCTGCTAGTCGTTCTTGAGTCGTTTGAGTTTCCTACATACATCTATTGAAACCATAAACAGTAGAAGAAATATAGTAGTGACTGAAAATGTACCATTGAATAAATAAATAAAATGAGAAATAAATAAAATGGGGAAAAGATGAAAAAGAAAGTTTGTATTTATATGAAATATTACCTAATTATGTATGTATGCAGGCCTATTATTTATTAATGTCATACATTATTCATTCTTTATTTATTAAATCATAGTAGCTGCAGTTTTGCACTATGAAATGTAGACTTAATCTGTCAGAACCACAAATCAAAATAACTGGGCTTAGCCTGATTGGATGTAGCATAGTAAAAAAAAAGTATGCATGCCTTTTGGCCTTTGGGGGTAGGCTAAACTAAGTTATCGTAACATATCAAAACCCTCTTTGGGACACTCATAGCCTTAATGTGAAACCATCCCAGACAAAGGTCTTAAACTTGACACAAAGCCTGTCCCTTTCTTGTTTTTATATATAATTTCAATTATAGAAAAATAGAACAAGGTTCTGTTGGTGATGTTACTGTAGTTGCCAAAGTAAGGTACATATCATTGTGCTACCTGCAATAGTGTCTAGTTATTTCTGCGTCGAAGATTCAGCTTTTAACTGACAGTCCTGACATGCACAGCTTAAGAGCATATATGCTATATATGGCTGCTCCCCTCCCCTCCCTTAATGAAGGTGATGCACTGGCTGCTTTTCACTATGTTTTCTTTGTGTGCTTTCTCTCTGTCCTTCATCTTTGTACCTATGAAATGGTTCCAAGGTTGACATGAGTGAGGATGTCTCATTTGTCTAATTGCTCACAGACTAGCCTATGTGAGGACAAGGCCAGGGGAGAGATAATCAACGATGAAGTTTTTTTGTTTTTTTAAGAGGCAGGTGGTCCTTGGTATGGAGGATGATGCGTCCGGAACCTTTTAAAACACCACCCACACATGATGTTGAAAGTTTTAACATGGTGCTTGTGCAATCAAGGACATCTCATTTCTTATACAAAGTCATTCCACCATCCTCAAGTAGTTCCTTCCTTGTTTTATTCAGTGAAGAGGGGCTAGGAACAATGGAAGGATAGGTGGATGGAAAGATTAAGAAATAAGGACCCACTGCCTTGCCACGTGTTGCTGCCTGTGTCCTTATAGTTTTGATAAGAAAAAGCTGAAAACAGCTAAAATATTTAAAGGGGAACTTCCATCGTTATTTTTATTCATATTTCTGTCGCCACTATGGTTGAATGCATTGTGCGTCATTTCTGTGAAAAATTATGTCCTAGATCTCTTGTTTGACGCTGTTTTCTGTAAGCTATAACAGGTCTAGTGGTTGAACGCCTGGCTTTTCCGGTGTGCCTCGTGAATATCCATGACGTGTCAATAAGGCACCTCTGATTGGGCAAATTTGCTCTTTCGCTCACCTAGCTTCTGTCCACTGTTCTTCCTTTGGGATGTGGGCTAGGTAAGGGTAGGTAAGGGTAGCTTGACCCTTCAATGACCAGTAAAACCATGAGGATCGAATTTCACGTCTTGGAATGCTGCATGCATATACTGCTTGTTGGTTTGACGGAAGGACCCCTTTAAAAACATACACAATTATAGTGTTGACACTAACCAGAGGCGATATCAAGTCTCTAGTATTTCCATCTGTTGCCAATAAGTGTTGCCAATAAGTGTTTTGACATGAAAATGTAAGGCAGCCAAGTATATTAAATATTTTGAATTGTCTAACAACCCAAAGATTGGTGTTTTGGAGTTCTGGCATGATTGGAGTTGGTTTCATGCCAGAACCTTTGCCATATACCATCAGACTGAAAAGGTTGTGTTGCTAAAGATTTCCTACATTTAGTTCGTCCAAGTGGGTACTTTGCAAAAAGCAAGTCTTGTCTCAATTCACTGAAATGTCCTTACAAAAACTGGAGTCATCTAGTGCATGAAAACTGAACACTTCTAGTTTGAAACACTAGAAAAGCTTTTTAAAAGGATGTTTAAGGCCTTCTGAAGTTGTGGCATATAACCTGTGCTTGGCCTGTACATGCATCGTCTTACAGTACTAGTTTCGCCTTGCAGAATTAGACTGGATTTTTGAACGTCAAATAAGCTATCCATGTCCCAAAACTTTTGAAGAATTCAGGTAACTGCAAAGGTTAAGGCAATCTTTTTGCCTGCATCACTTTGGCCTTGTTCAACAAGTCATATTGGACCAAATAAACCGCTGACGGCCATCACCAAGTGAAGGTGGTCAGCCCATTACGCTTACATCGCACCTGTGCTATAGCCTTCAAAAACGAAACAAAACAGGATTGTTGTTTATTAAATTTTATTGTGTCACGAAGTTAGAAGGTAAAAAATAAGTTATGTCACTTTAAATTACATTAATAAACAAAGACATGCGAGTAAAAGATTAAAGTGTTCCGCTGGTGGCTACACAATTTAGCCCAAGTAAAAACTATGTACAAGGTTAGCGTGGTAAAAGACTTGCCCGAGTCAAAAAAACGCAAGTTAAAAACACCCCAAAGTTAAAAAGGTAAGTCAGTACAGGAGTCACACAGAAAAACACTAGAAACAAAGGCACTTCAATTCATTAGAGCAAGGGCTTTCCCAGCGCCTCTTTGGCTTGGCTGTTCTCCAGCTGCTGAAGGCGAAGTGCTAGGGGGAGCAGGAGGTCATTCAACTGCTGGCTGGAGAATGTGAAGGCGTTGTGGGCCATAGGCTCGCTGGAGAGTGGCGGGGTGGGGAAGCCATCGTCTGGATAAACTGGAGATGCCAAGGCAGATGGTGGCGAGGAAGACGAAGACGACATGGGGGACGAAGAGCGCATATCCGAGGCTGGGGACACCGCTCTTGTTGGAAGCTGGGTCAAGGGAAGAGAAGGCCACATCGGTTGCGGAATAGAGGATGGAGAAGGCAGGGGCAACAAGTCCGCACCTCGCACTGACTTTGATGGGCTGTGCTGGAAGTGACAGCGTGTACCGTATAGACAGAAACCAAAAGCACTAAAGGTACGGCAGAGTGCGCCCCGAGGTTTGTACTGTGAGCGGGCTGGGGCCTGGGGGGCTGAGCCGGGTACAGGTGAGGCGTTCAATGGGGGCCAGATCTCCTCGCTGTCTGTGGAAGCCTCAGATCCAGCGTCTTCCACGTGTAGGAAGTGGCAATGGTTGCCGAAAGGACAGACGCTGTAGGCTCGGTAGTGTCGACAGGGCGTGGTACGTCCATAACCAGGCCTGCGCTGCTGGCGAGCAGGCGGCCTCTGCTCGTGTAAGCCGTGAACGAATAGGCAGCGGGTACCATACACACAGAAACCAGTTGTGTGGAACGTGCGGCAGAGCTCCGTCTTGTACTTGGGGTGGCGAGAGGGTACGTGGAGGTCATGCAGGCCGTGGGCAAACTGGCAACGCAGCCCATACTTGCATACACCCGTCTCGGCATAGCGGATACACAGCTCGGTCTTGTAGCGGGTTGAATACAGCAAGGATGAGGATGTAGGAACAGAAGACTGTACTAAGGGAAGCAATGCCTCAGCAAGGGACAAGCCCTGGCCTTGCAATCCCTCTCCGTCGCAGAGCAGGTCGTGTACGTCCCCATCATCTTCTACGGAGGGGAGCAGCATCAGGTCATCGTGGCTGGTCTGCTGAAAGGAACAAAAATGGATAGCCGATTCAGTGAAATCAAAATAAAACTCGTTGCGGCAAAAGGTATTAGACTAGAGGGATTACAGGCCAAACATTACAACAGTAATTAGTCTAGTTAACAAAACACAGTATGAAATAGTATTGGCATGGAAAGCGCTAAAACGTGAACTATTGACAATCAATGGTTAATAGACTCACCTCAAACATTGTCGCCCTTTTTAAACTGATGGTTCAAGATTGTTATAGCCAAATCTGGTGGACAGAAGGTAAAACTAAAACTGCTCAAGCTCCCTGAGAAATAGAGCAAGACTTATAATAAATAACATGCAAAGACGAATACAGACAGACCTAACCCTCCTGTTTCTATTCCACTGTCATTGTCATTCCCGCGTAGCCTTTAAATCTGAATCAGCTGTGATGGAAAACAGTAGAGGGGCGTTCGAATGCGCCAATCGGATTTCCCTGAGGCGTAGCGTTCTACAGCTGCCGACCAATGAGATTGAACCCTTATAATCAATTTTGTTGTTTTCCGCTGTTCATGAAATTTGCCAATTCGGTCGTGGACCAATAAACATTTGTCTATTAGCCAACGCTACTTCAAATGGATCTCCTCTCTGCTAGACAAACATGTCCCGTGACAATTCACACCTCCGATTGGAGCGAGTAGCCTGGAAAGCACTTTACTAATCTGCTAATTAAACGCTGTCTGTTCCGCCCAAATTCAAACCAGTCAGTCTCATCACTAGGCCTACGCTACAGCGGCAAATAGCAACAGAGGCTGGCCTGTAACAATAGTGGAGCAACTTTCCAGCAGAAGATTAAAGACTTTGACCCCATATTAAATATCTATAATTTCACGAAGTCATTGTTACAAGTTATGACTTGAAAAAAGGTCTCAAGGTGTCAGGAACACACAACATGCAGTCACTGCTGTGCAAATCTTAGACCAGTGGCTATATTTTAGATTACATGTAAAAGTTGGTGCCCTAAGCGTCATATTGATAGCAAATTAATTTCCAACCATTAATAGTCACATTTCATAGTGGTAAAACAGAGAATTTATTCATATCTACAAAAGGAAAATGTTGATTGGTGTAAATAAACTTATATGGGCTACTAACTTATAAAGTAATTATTTTACATTTTCATCAAAACCGGAGTGATCATAATGGGGCAGTGAAGTTTCACGCCTGCAAGTGGAGTGCAAGCCAACTTAAAAGAAAAAAAAAAGTGAATTGGCTCATCATCGCCTTAAGAAAGTGCCCTCATTACAGCTTTGATCCTTGTCATCATTTCCCGTAACTTGCATAAAACTCTTTGAGATCAGACCAGCCTCCCATCACAAACTGGAATACACACGACACAATGAAGCAAATATACGACCACAAAGAAAAAAAAATCTTTATTTCTTATCAAGATACATTAAAGGATACAGAGACACTGGAATAAAAAAAAAAAACACCAGAAAAAATTTAATTGAAGCAGATTTTTCTCTCCAACATACAAAATCCTACCCCTTATTATATGCCCTAGACTCCCCTCCTACCCACCCTCCCACCCCTTTTTCAACTACCTTCCCAGTCCACCCTTGGGAGGAACCATGTTCACATGTACATTTTTATTATTATTTTTCACTTCTCCACAACAAAGAGAAAAAAACAAGCTAGAGCTTTTATATAAAAACAGTGGAGAGTCCAATCTCGCTGAATCGTTTCTTTTTTTATTTTCCCATAAGTAAGTGATTGCTGTGCATGGGGTATTCTATTTGATTTCTTTTTCCCTAATATGAAATGTTACAAAAACTCCACATAAATTTGGAGCAATTCGGGTTCAACTAGGCTACCATGTTTTTATCGCATCTTCACAGATTGAAAACTTCTCTACGAGTCTAGAGAAATTCTCAAAGAGTTTCAATAAGTGTCCAAATTTTACCCACACACTTTTAAAAAAATCCAACATGAGGGAGGGGGGGGGCTTACAAAAAGAATTCAGAAAAAAAAAACAAAAAAAAAACAAATGCTTCAACCCACTGCTGAATTCATTTTCACCATCATAGCCACCAAACAAATCACCTACTTAGTCAATCCCTACTGTTACAATACACACTTCTTCCTTATGGCCTCTGCATAGCAGTTTGGGTACCGTATACGCAGATGCCCTTTTATTTGATGTTGAGCAGGGTACGCCTCGATGTTTGCACAATACTGTTTTCTTATGGCTTTAAAATTTGTGTTAACACGCACAATGCCACAACCAAAGACGTCTGTAACTGCACTACCAGGATGTTATTCAATTTCATTACTAAAGGAGGCCAAACAAACAAACCCACTATAGCCAGTTGTCAGTCAGACTAGTCTGAGTAGCATTCATTCACCCGTTAGGCTCACACAAATTTCAGCACCCATTCGAGTTCATACATTCCTTCGTTTTTTTTTCGTCCATTCCTTCAATTTCTATGACACGAGGGGTCAGTATGATCGACCATCCCTACCCTGTTTCGCCTCGTCACTTTGGGGAATTGGTCATCGCTAGTTTAGATGAACAGGAACCTGTGGAGGGGGCCAAAGTGCCTTTGTATCAGTTCACACTCCCATCATGCCTGGCCAAACGGAGGTTTATGTATGACAAGGATGACACACGCCATTCTTCCGCCCCCAAAAGGGAAACGGGTCATGAGTGTTGCCATGGCATCATGGCAGAAGAGGGATGAGGATAGGAGAGGAGAGGAGACTGCCACACTCAAAACAATGACATTCAGTACTGCTCAACACGGTCCCATTATAAAAAAAAACCAAAACAAAACAAAACAAAACAAAAACAGACACTGAGGAACACTCGTACAGAGACCTTGCCTGTACAATCCCCTACACCTTTAACCCACACTCTGGTCTGAACCATTTATTTATTTTAAAAAAAAATCAAGGACTGCTAGGGCATCTTTTAAAACATCCCACCAATTTTATTATTATTTAACTTCCTGATCCAGAGACCTATGAGCGTGTCCAAAGCTACTTGCATCCAGACTTCCTTAAATGGACTTCTTGAAAAGACACCTGCTCATGCCGGTTGTCCATTTTCTTTATTCAGTACTGCATTGGGGGGGGGGGGGGGGGGTAGACATTAAAAAACTCCAACTGTTAAGTGGAGGTGTAGGTGTGTGTGTGTGTGTGTGTTTGTGTGTCTGTAGACAGTAGAGTCTCAGGCAAGAGGGGCGGCCATTTTTTTGTGTGACTGACTGACAGCATGGCAGTGGGTGGACAGACAGGCAGGCAGGCAGGCAGACCCATCGAGACCGTAAAGAACATGGATGCCGATCTTTCCTGACCAAAATCACAATCCCCCACCCCACCCCCACCCCCCACCATGACCACACCTTTCCAGGAAAAACAACAGACGAAAAAACAAAACAAAACAAAAACAGTTAACATGCCACAAGTCTCCCCCCCCGGACTTGATTTGGATACTCTCCCACACCTAGTTGCCATCCCTGAGCCCACTGCTTAAGAAAAGAATGGAAAAAAATGTCATATTTACAAAGTTCAGGTAGATTCAGAGGAAAAAACAAAAAAACAACAAAGTGTGCTTGATCACCATAATTGAGGATGAGCATTACTTGATTTAAATTACACAATTAAAAATATTTGCCATTTCTTTTTTTTAAAAAGGGATGTTTTAAGGGAATAGAAGATGTAATTAAACAACAAAGTTGGAATAAAACTTCACTAACTCTGGAAGCCGAAGTGTGTTGGGATATCTATAAATTCTAAATGTGTGTTTAAGTGAGAGAGAGAGAGAGAGAGAGAGAGAGAGAGAGAGAGAGAGAGAGAGAGAGAGAGAGAGAGAGAGAGAGAGTGTGTGTGTGTGTAAGAGACAAAGAGAGAGGCAGAGACAGAGACAGAGAGAGAAACACAGATGATCTATGTGTATAACATGTACACTACTTGTGGCTGGAAGTTGATGGGATCTGGGGCAGCAAGGATGTGGGAGAGTGTGTTTGTATGAGCGATGACGGTCTAAAATGATCACATTAGCTTTCGGAGAGGTAACAAAACAACTAACGGAGCGGGGAAAAAAAACAACAACAAAAAAACAAAAAAAACAAAGAAAAAGTGAATCGGGGGAGAAAAAAAACACAAGGTATGTGAGAGAAGTCATGGAGTGACCGATGAAAAAAAAAGTAAGAGATGAAGAACGGAGAGAGAGAGAAACGAAACGAAACGAGAAGACTGTGGGAGGAGGATTCTGCGAGAGGGAAGAGCTTCAGTCCTCCAGGACGATGGGCTCGCTGGTGCTGGAGGGCAGCAGGGGCACGGGCAGGGGCAGGGGCAGCGGGCGAGAGGGCAGCGGCAGCTTCACCCGCACCATGGTGTGGGGCTTACGGGCGGCGCGGCGCATCTCAGCCTGCGTCAGGTGCTTCCTCAGGGCCCTGCGGGGGAGAGGGAGAGGTGAAGAGAGAGGGAGAGAATTGAATTTCAAAACACCTTTATTACAGTTCTTGAAATGGATACACGAGCACAGTTGTGCCATTTGTTACAACAAAACTGCAAATAAATAAATATAATCACATCTTAGCCAGGTGATAAAAAATGTGCAAAAAGCAGTTCATTGAGAGAGAGAGAGAGAGAGAGAGAGAGAGAGAGTGGGAGTGGGTAAGAGTGAGTGGGGGGGGGAGAGAGAGAGAGAGAGAGAGAGAGAGGAAGAGAGGGAGAGAGAGGGAGAGAGGGAAGGATAAGAGGAGTTTATATAGACAGACATATGGAGAGTCTTTATTGTCCTCATAGGGATAATCTTTTTCATGCAGCGCATCATAGTGCCAAGTGGCAGGTGTGAGAGACATATGCAACAGCATGAACAGCATTCTCACATTTCCCCCAAGATTTCCCCACATACACAACCACACGGACATATAACATAACAGACATACGTAAACATACGCAAAACATGTTATACGGTGTACACAGTAGACAGCACAAGCACAGCTGAATACAGAGGTAAAAAGGATGATTTGTCCAGAATTTGTAGTTTCTCATAGCAGGAATGATGAGAGAGAGGGTGAAGGAGAGGTCCACACACATCAGCTCTCTGACTTATTCGTATCAGTAATGCGCATTTATAGTAATTCAGCTTAGACCAGAAGAATGATTAATTAATGCGCATTTTAAGTGTTGTGGAGTGAGGATTTCCTATTTGAATAACTAAACTGTGCATTAGTAAGCTGTATGGAATCCTGGTTAAGCCATCTACACGCACACAGACACACACACAGACACACACACACTTATAGAAGGAAAGTAAGACAGGGGCACTTCCATGTGACTGAAAGGACAAGCAAGGAGTGTGCAGGAGAGATGCGCCAAGTCCCAGTGTTGATTAAGGTGATGGTGGCCAAGCAGGGAGTAACTAATTATTTTTAGATTGAAGTGGACGACTGTTGCACGCTCCAAAAGCTCTTTTTCATTGGCCCCTCATTTCAACAGGCTGGGCTGCTAGATGAGGCTGCACCATCAGCTAAGTATGAATCGCTCATTAACTTAAAAAGAGTAGTCCAATTTATCTTGACATCATCAGCACATTAACAATCCTGGGGTCCATTATGTTTCCCGCACTCAAATTACACTCAGATGGGGAAGAAAAGACAAACGACACATAAAATGTAAAAAAAAAAAAGAAAAGAAGAAGAAGAAAACCCTCATTTCCCACCCTCCCTGCCTCTCCGCCCCCCTCCTTGAGGGAACCTTCTCCGTACCTGGTGTCTTTCGTGGCCACGAACACCACAGGGTTGGGGGCGTCTCCCTGGCTGACCTTCTGCCGCTTGATGACCGACTGCGAGGTTGTCCTCATGCCCGACGCAAACGGCCTCCCGTTGGCCGAGAAGGGATGACCGCCCACCTACAGGGGAGAGACAGAGAGAGATGGAGAGAGAGAGAGAGAGAGGGGGGGGGAAACAGAAAGAGAGAGAGAGAGAGACAGAGAGACAGACAGACAGACAGACAGAGACAGAGAGAGGTGAGAGATGGAAATAGGCACAAACAGACAATATTAATATTTGTGCACTATTTGACCCCTTTATTATAGGTTGTCTCATGTGACACTGTGAAAGGTTATGGGGGGTTGGGGGTGGGGTGTGTGGGGGGGGTTGTGTTCACAGGTAATGAGACAGCTGCTAAATCACTGCGGTGGGTTGGCTAACAAAGACAAAAGAAAGAAATCCATTCAGTGTCATTGAGCTAAAGACAAAAGAGGGATATGAAATTGTACAAAGGGGGGGGGGGGGGGGGGGGGGGGCTGAGGGGGCACCCTATTTGGTGGCACAGACAGACAAAGAACTTCAGTGTAAGTGTATGTGCACGCGCACACACACACACACGCGCATCAGGGTGGGAGGGTGTGTGTGTGTGTGTGAGTGTGTGCGTGCAAGCGTGTGTGCGCGCGTGCGTTTGTGTGTGTGTAAGGAGGAGAGAGAGTGTGAAATGGGCGTGGCCACTTACACTATCAAAGGGCCTCTTGCCCAGCAGGGCGGAGGCGCTGCGAGACTGGTTGCCCTGGTTACGGTTGATGGGGGTGGGGGCGCTGCGAGGGGCCTTGAGCTTCAGGGGGGCCTGGACAGCTGAGGAAGAGGAGGGGGAGGAGGGGGATGAAGATACAGCTTCTTTAATTAACGACACAGCACCACAAGACCAGTCGTAACAAAGCACGGTTGCTGTTCGCCATCTTACACTGCTTGCTTGCCAAGATTGCTTGCTTTGTTGATAATTTCAGCCTAAACTGGGAGTATGGAAGGCACATGGCCACATGATTATATATATATATATATATATATATATATATATATATATATATATATATATATATATAATATATATGGTATATATATACATACATAAGATATACAGTTTATTCTGATGAACATCAACAATGTAAACACATATACCCTTAGACGCCAACATTCCCTATACTTCATAAATGCAATAATGGGATCTTTATCCATCCTACACACACACACACACACACACACACACACACACACACACACACACACACACACACAAAACACACACCCCTTTTGTGTTGCCTGTCTGTCTGTATGTATGTATGTATGCCAAGTCATCTTACCCAACTCCTTCACGATGTTGTGGAGGGACGGCCGGGGGATGGGACGGTTCTTCACGGTGGCCTTGGAGGCTTTGGGTAGCCTGATCATACCTGCAGCCCACAAACACACAGGGGGAAATCAGAACCAATGCCATCAATCATCAGTATCAATAACACCAATGGTAAATTATTCATCAGTAATCACTAATATCAATCGTAAAAGTCAGACCATAAGCTCTTATCCGTCTTAATAATAAAGGGTACCGATTTGGACAGAATAAGATGTGTGTGTGTGTGTGTGTGGGAGGGGGGGTTATGTGCTGCACTGCCTGGGCTTAGGCAGCAGCAATCACATGAACCAGCACACACACACACACACACACTCACACACACTCACACACACTCACACACACGAAGAGCTGCTGACACACAACCAGGGATGCTACATGAGACACCGTTTCCATGAAAGCTGCCAGTTCAGCAAATGGGAGTTTACAGGCCATGCAGTCTGCAACTGGCAGAAGGCAGAGGACAGAGATCGCTCTCCAAATCCAGATGAAATCAGGCACAGATCATGATAGATCAGTGGTGACATTGTCAGGTCTTTGTTTTTAGTTAAGAGTTTGACCGTGTTCAGGGTCCAAAAGCCAATTTATTAAGGCACAGTTCTCTACTGTGGACTAAAAAGCCAGTTAAAATATAGCCTCATGCCTTTTTGTGTTCCACAACCCAATATTACTTATTTGCTGAACAGCTGTTCATGCTTGTCGTTCCAACACACAGGAGTGGGCACATGGGGCACACAGAAATATCAATTGCGAAACTGTGGACAGATCTGCTGGATTAAAAACAAACAACAACAAAAAAAATAAACAAGGAATGTAGCATAAGCAAGCCTGTTATTGGAAGAGTAATCTATTATCAGCCACTTCTGTTGCTGTTCCACTTAAAATGAGGATTTACCTGGTCAAAAGAAAGTCATCCTGGGTTACATTATGGAAGCTTGTCTGTTTTTCTTTTTCAGCGAGAAAAATCCTCATTTCATGTGGAACAGCAACAAAATGGCTGATAATAGGCAATATATCCATAACAAGCTTGTAAACACTACTGCTTTGATTATTTCGTCTCAAAACCGAAGATGAGCGGCCCCTGTAACAGAACAGTGTTCCCCCACAGCCCCCTCCACTTCCCCCCTCCATCTCCCCCCCTCCCTCTCCCTTCCTCCACCCCCCCCCCTCCATCTCCATCCCTCCATCCATCTCCCCCACTCCATCTCCCTCTCCCTTCCTCCATCTTCCCCCCCTCCATCTCCCTCTCTCAATCTTCCCACCCTCCATCATCTCCCTCCACCTCCCTACCTCCATCTTCACCCCCCCTTCCTCTCCCTCCCTCCATCTTCCCTGCTCCCCCTCCATCTCCCTTTCCCTCCTTCCATCCATCCATCTTCCCCCCCTCCATCTCCCTCCCTCCATCTCCCTTCATGCTACTCACACTCGGCCTTGACGGCGTTGGCGTTGATGGAGGCGTAGGGGCGGCGGGCGGCGCGGCGCGGCTGCAGGATGTCCTGGCACACGCGGCGGGCGATGCGCGTCAGCTTGGTGGTCTGCAGGATGAACGTCTGCCGGTTCTTGGCCAGCAGCTTGGCGCGGCCCGCCGTGCTGGTGAACGGGGACATGCCCTGCACTTCCTGGCGGGTCATGTGGGTGCGCGGTGGCGCGTCCTGATTGGTCGAGGAGGAGGAGTGGGAGGGAGGGAGAGGGAGGGAGGGCAGAGGAAAAATGGCAGCGTTGAGAATGTGGAGAACCAAAGACACACAATGTTGAGTGAAATCAATTGAGACACTTGAAGCTATGCTGTGAATTTATGAATTCTCTGTAATCCTTAAAATATCTATATGAACAACAGTGACCTCTATCTATTATATATGTATTATGGACTTGAGCGGATCCCGTTGATGCAGCCATGATGTGTGTGTGTGTGTGTGTGTGTGTGTGGGGGTGGGGTGGGGTGGCTACAGTTCCCAGAGTGACACACAGACAAAAGGCAATTGAAGCTTGTTTTACTGATATATCTGGCATTTGTTGTCCTAATATATCTGATATATCTGGCATTTGTTGTCCTAAATTGGATATATATATATATATATATATATATATATATATATATATATATATATATATATATATATATACACATACCATATATTTGTATATATGTGTATGGTGTAAGAGTAGGAGTGGGAGGATGAAAAAAGATATTACTGCTGCTCTCGCTCTCTCTGGAGAAAACAAAAGACTTGCACTGTTTACTGTAGTTAATGTAGCTGTAATGTACCTGAAGCTATGCTACGAATTTCACAAACTCTCTCTCACACTCTCCCTGAATACTCTCTCTGTGTCCTTAAAAGACCTATAAGAGGAACAGTGACCTACATCTAACAGGGATGTCCCATAAGACTGGACCCATATGGGAAAACCAACATCTCTGCCACTGTGTGATTCAGAGAGTGCCTTGCAGTGGAGACTGCATCTTCAAAGTGTCACACACACACACACACACACACACCATTGTGTGGCACACATAACTCATTACATTATGTAACAAACTTGAGACACATTACGTAATTAAATGTTGGGACTATTTTTTTCCCCACCCCAAGGGTCCAGAATTATGGGACACCCTGTACTGTATGCTTTACAGTACACTGGTTGTCAAAAGGGAAGTTGCAACACTGAATTCTGGGTGCGATGCGTGATGTGCGATGTAACATACTGTGCTGGCTCTTGTAGCGCCATCTAGCTGTGTGGGGGTCTTCAGGCCGCCGTACTTCTTCCAGTAGATCCAGCAGGAGGCACACAGGCGGCACTGCAGGTTGGCAGGACCCCAGGCGTACCACTGAGGGGACTGGGCAGCTGCAGAGGACAAGGGGCCTGGCTGTTAACATACATGAGGCTATGCAAGCACCAAGAGACTTTTATTTTTTTCTTTTCATTTTTTGCATACATGCAAATAACAAGCGTGAAAATAACAACAAAAAATGCAAAGTTACGGTTTTTTACCCACATACAGACATGCACTATAGACATAAAATCATGCCCAACACTTAAAAAAATGTGTAAAAGTTACTTTTGTTTCAAAGTTCATTATAGTGGCCAAAACTACAGAGTGCAAAGTTATGATAGCCCTGCTGTAACACACACACACGCACGCACACACACACGCGCACTTACTGTGACAGCTTTCGCAGCTGAGTCCTTTCTGGAAGCCTGCTGCTCCGTTCATGCCTGGCTTGTTACCAGGAGCCATGATCTGGTTGGGGTTGGGTTTGGTGCTGAAGGGTGGACAGAGGGTGTAAGGTATATTTTATTACATGTATACTACTACATCTATATGTTGAATGTATAGAGAGCCAATATCTGCCGGAGTCAAATTTCTTGTATACGTAACTGTACTTGGCCAATTAAACCGATTCTGGTTGTTTCTGAGATGCAGAGAGTGCAAAAAAAAATGTGCACAAGCATGTGTAAAACTACACTTTCATGATCATACTACATAACATGTCCTTTTATTTGACGAAAATGGATACAATTTCAGAATTGTATAAAATTGTTACAGAATGTGCAATACCGCTAAAACATAATCCAGCAAGAGATTTTGTAACATAGTATCTCGTCCTTATTTGTTTTCAGGCTCTAATTTCAAGGCTGAGGTGAGGTCTATGAAGGGCTCATGTGCTGTGTGGGATGTGCTGTGCTGTGACTGAACACTCACTAGGTGGGGATGTAAACTTGCTTCAGCTTACTGTCCGCCTCCGCTGCCTTTAGTCGCTTCTGTGGACAAAGCACACCAACCAGGACGCATTAATAATAATAATAATAATAAGCTTTACTTGTATAGCACAATTCATACATATAAGATGCAAACAATGGAATTCTCTTTTCTAATTGGCTGATGAGGTGGGAATTAACTTTGTATAACTAGCTACCTTTGAGGTAGAGTTCAAAAAATTAAACCATGGTTCATATATCAATGCCCTTATGAAAGGTAACCATGACAACTTTTGTAGCCAAAATTAACAGTTCAACACCTTTTTCTTAACAAATGCTATAAAGTAGCAAATCAGCCATTTATTTCGGAAGTTTATGCATATAAAATCAGATCATAAGATCACAAATGGGAAATAAAAGGGATAACGGCCTTCGAGGTGACCAGTTCTGTGGAAATAATGACTTGGCGGAGTTCTTCACCTCCACCTCGCCATTATGTCCACAGAACTGGTCACCTTGTCGGCCGTTATCCCTTATTAAAGAACTTAAGCCTGTTGATTAAATGCCCTTGTGGTTGTTCTGCTATTACATAAACTAGGGATGTAGAGAGACTGTCGTTACCTGCTGAATGTAGCGGTCAGTGGTCTTCCACATGTAGTAGAACTGGACCACACTGGCCAAAGACTTCCACGGCAACTGAGGAAGACAAATAAGATAAGCAAAATATGTTAAACTGGTAAAGTACTACTGACGAGGGTTTTTTGTTACAAAAAAAGTGAAAAGTTAAACATTATTGTTTCAAATGGGTCACGGTATCAGGATAATTTCTAGAATAAAAGCATGACCCTTTAAAATCTGTACACCGTTGACATTTGACTGTTTGACTCTGAAGAAGACGCAGTGGCGTCGAAACGTCAGTCGTGTTGTTTCTGCACCATTAAAACTTTGTAAACGGAGTGCTCCGGTCTTGCTCCTTTTACCATAATACAAAACATAGGACTTTTCATTTTTCACCAAGTTCATTTTTAAATTCAATAGCTATTTAAATTCAATTGCTGTGTGCGTCTGTGTGTGTGCGTCTGTGTGTGTGCGTCTGTGTGTGTGCGTCTGTGTGTGTGCGTCTGTGTGTGTGTGTGTGTATATATGTGTGTGTGCGTGTATACGTGTGTGTGTGTCTGATGGTGCGTCTCATTCACGAGATCACTCACAAAGTCCTGGCGGATGTCGTTGAAGTCCTTGCCGTACTTCTCGAGTGCCTCCTCGAACAGCATGGCCTCCGAGGCGCTCCACTCCTCCATCTCATCGCGGCACAGCACCGGCCCCCCCTGGGGCACCAGCGTGGACATGGCCTTGGCCAGGTCATAGCCGTTCTTCTGCAGGGTGTCCATGGCATGGAACTGGATAGGGGTGGGGGGAACGGTGGGGGAGAAGAATACTTTGTAAGAAATGTATATACAGTGACTCCCCACTATATCGCTGTTCACTTTACGCTGTTTTGTTATATTGCAGATTTTTTTTAGTTAAATAGAGTTATTTTGACAACATCTTGTGTTTTTGTGGGGTGTCCATGGCATGGAACTGTATGGGGGATTGGATGGGTGGAAGAAATACTTTGTAAGAAATGTATATACAGTGATCCCCCTGCTATATTGCTGTTGACCCTTCACAGTTTTGCTACATCGCAGATTTTTTTTTTAGTTAAATAAAGATTTATTTTGACACCGTCTTGTCTTTTTATGGGGTGTCCATGACATTAAACTGCATAGACATTATAGACTGGTAAGAAATAAGGGTTTTAAATTGAAAAACTGTAATACATAGCTATACGGTAATACACCGTACAGAAGAAAGGAAGGTCAGACAGTAAATTTATTAACATATTGGTTAAGTGTTCCCGTTAAAAAGAAAAAAAAAATTGTATGTATAAAGCAAACAAAAATGCAATCTTAAGAGGCAAATACTACAATAACACTAAAGCAGGTGAGGTGAATGTACAGAGGATCTGTTGTTGTAAGAGTCTCACAAGCACAACACCAGTGAGAACACAGGTCATGAGACTGCTTTGTAAGCATCTTGCATGTGTTACACTCTGCAAACATTTAACACAAAGAATCATTTTAACACGGTCTGGTCTGTGCTTGAACTGCTGTGGGAGAGTGGTGTGGAGTGTTTGAAGCCGTATTGACACGACATTGACATTGCGGTTGCGACAGTGTTTGCGTTCTGTGCTGTGTGATAGACCTTCTGTGTAGGTATATGAGAAAACGATGGTGTGGTGTCCGGTGGCATGGGAAGCCTGGAGGTGTGTAAACCAAAGTGTGCAAGCTTGACACATATGTATATCTCAGGCTCTGTGATGGTGTCTGTGTCTGTGTGTGTGTGTGTGTGTGTGTGTATCAAAGTATGCAAGCTTAACACAATGTGTGCATCTGAGGCAGTGTGTGTGTACCAAAGTATGCAAGTCTAACACAATGTGTGTATCTGAGGCAGTATGTATGTGTACCAAAGTATGCAAGCCTAACACAATGTGTGCAGCTGAGGCAGTGTGTGTGTGTGTGTGTGTGTGTGTGTGTGTGTACCAAAGTATGCAAGCCTAACACAATGTGTGTATCTGAGGCAGTGTGTGTGTGTGTGTGTGTGCATGTGTGTGTGTGAGTATGTATGCGTGTGTGTGTGTGTCTCACCAGTGTGATGTCCCTGGATGCAGCTGCGGCACTCATGTGCAGGCTGGGCTGGCGGATGGAACTGCTGCAGTCCAGAGCTCGCGCAAACGTCCCAACAGCCCTGAGAGAGAGAGAGAGAGAGACAGACAGAGAGAGAGAGAGAGAGAGAGAGAAAACACACACACACACACACGTTACCTTCAGCCCATGCCATCTACTACTACTGCATTCAATCTAGAACACACTACTACACACACACTTCCCAACACACTACTACACACACACACACACGTCCCAACACACTACTACAGCATACATGGACACATCTGTGATCTCTCCAGACTAATACACTAGGCAAACACACATCAGGCAAACACCCAGACAGACAGACTGGCTGACCTGCAACATACTACTTTTTTTTTTAATTACCTCTTTTTATTTGTAACAATCACCATTAACCTTAATTGTAAAAGCGTTTTGAGTGGATTGACTTAGTGATGTTGCACTTAAAGCAATAAAACTGATTGACTGATAATCGATTGATTGACTATTCATCTCTTACACGCAAATACACACACACACACACAAACTGGGGAACGTTTACGTACACAATTATTCCACCCTAATTAAACTATTAAAATCTCCAGACACACAGATGCACAACCACCCAACTACTCCATCAGACTTCCACAATCCCGTAAATACGTCGCTACTCACACACAAACATAAACAACCACTGAAATAATAATGTAGCCATATTAATGCACATTTCCCATCATACACATCACCATCCATGTGGTCCCGTGACACTCTGTGTTAAACTCACTGAATACACAATTATCATTACACAATTAAACAGCTTTGTAAAATACACATATAAATACACACACACACACACACACACACACACACACACACACACACACACACACACACACACACACACACACACACACACACACACACACACACACACACACACACACACACACACACACACACACACACACACACACACACACACACACACACACACACACACACACACACACACACACACACACACACACACACACACACACACACACACACACCTAGTGCAATGAGCGACTGGTCCCTGGAGTGTCATCAACACATGTACACACCAGTCACCTTCAATACACAACCATCCATTCAACTCCTATCTGGGGACTAGAGTGTAAGGCACACAGGCCTAGGTAATGAGCAGGCATTAACACACACACACACACACACACACATATATACACATACGCGCACACACACGCACACGCAACATATCTGCATGATAGGATCACCTTGGCCTTATTTTTTTTTTTAAATAATAATAATAAAACTTCTCAAGTGTACAGCCCGTCACTAGCATTAAAATCTAAAACTGAAACAAGAACAAAGTTATAATGCAAGTGACTAATTAAATAAAGGTTGTTTTTTTAGTACACACACAACATAACTGATCAGCAGGACTTGTATGTTAGTGGTTTTTTTCCCCCCTTCCCTCTGTAGTCTTTACGCATGTTCCATGTCCGGACACAAGGGGGCGCCCAATAATGCGGTGGTCATGGGGAGAGAGTTCAGGGAATGAACCAACCAAGTGCACCGTGAGCAATTAAATGGAAATAGGCAAGCAGTGCTGATAAAAGCATATGGATTTTTTTTTTTTTTTTTTTACCATTTTACTCATCGTATTACTTGAGTTAAGATTTAATCCAGCGCAAGCGTACACTAACGATTGTAGATTAGGAGCCAAAGGCCAATCATCTCAAAGGGGCAAAGAAAGGAAACGCTTTTAAATGCTTCTCAGATCAGCCAAGACGGCATCTGTGACAAAGGGTGGGAGGGAGGTGGGGTGGGGGTGGGGGTGGGGGGGTTGGTTGGGTAAGAGGAGGGGGGTGAGGGTCTCTATGGAAACAGTCACAATCTGTGATCAGGTCCTAAAGGTTCATGTAGGAAGTGAGAGACACCAGTAACAGACAGTATGGAGGAGAAGAGAGCAAGAAAAGGAGAGAGGGAGAGAGGGAGGGAGGGAGAAAAAAGAAAAACCGAGAAGACGGGGGTGGGGGGCTGGGGGGCTGGGGGGGGTGGAATGCGGGCACAAGGTAAGGGTAGTCGATTTTTATCTGAATCCAATCTGATTAATTTACACAGGCCAGTTTCTTGCACAATCATTAAGTGCTTGGGTTCTGAACCAAAGGACAGCTTCGATGGAAATCTCCATTAAGAAAAAAAAAAAAAAAAAAACATTTTAGTCTGGGACTGTGGGCTTAAACTATGTACAGCAAACCGCCACATAGTGCCATTAAAGACCAACAAGGTGGCCAAGCACTTTACAGCGCTCGAGGCTTAAGGGCTGTGGGCCGCGTTCGAAAGGTTCACACACTCACTCCATACTGCCCTAACAAAGGGTGTGAGTTACAGTGTTTCTGTACCATACTTAGTGCACTACGAAGTAAATGAGTTAAATAGATGGAACAGAAAGCTTTTTATTGTCACTATACACATATAGTACAATGAGATTAAAAGCAGCTCCTTCTCCAGTACGTAAAATATTTACAACATGGAATAAAATAAATTTAAGAAAAGGTTAAAGAATAAAAATAGAGGGTAGAGTGCACAGTTCTGAGGTGCTACACACATGTGCAAAAAGAATAGAATAAATGAGGTGTTAAATACAGTGTGATATGCAGTGTGGGTTATCGCACAGTGACTAAATGCTGCACAATAATCATGATCCTTTGAGATAACATTTTAGATGTGGCATTAGAGCACATTAGAGTAATAATGGGGCCAGTACTGGTTCTTTAGAGCGATGCCATAGAAGAACCTTTTTTTTTAGTGCTTCAAAGATCCATTGAGGAAACAGTTCTTTAAAGAACCATTTGACACCAGTTATGAGATAGCATATCCCATTATGATCTGAGACTCTGAAGAACCATTTCTACTGTGAAGGACCTTTCACATAATGTAATGGTTCAATACAGTTTTTTTTACTCTCCATGGAACCATTCAGAGATGTGAAGAACCATTTTAAGCATCTTTATTTTTTAGAGTGTCATCACAAGGTGAGGACTGGCAGAAGGTCACACACTCACCGAGCCACCACCAGGAACTGGTCTATCTGTGAGTCCTTCAGCTGGTTGTTGGGGTCCCACACTTTCGTCTCCAGCTTCTCCTGCACACGGCTGTCGGACTCGCCTGGTGGAGCAGACACACAACACAAACACACAGGAAAACAAAAACACACAGGTAAGTAAACAAACAAACAAACAAACATTAGCAGACTCGACAAAATCACACAGGCAGTGATGGGCAACCTGGCTCCGGAAGCTATAATCCAATAGCGTGTGTTTGTTCCAGCCATTCACCAAATAAGTGGACTGCAATTATGAGCACAACTCTTTAGCCAGGTAGAGAAGTTTGAAATCACCTGTACCAGTACATGACTAAAATCACCTGTATTTAGTGTGCAGGTAGAACAAGATGCTTTAGAATATATGTGGTACTAGATTGTAGCTTCTGAATTCAGGTTCCGAATCCCCGTCACACAATCGCACACTATATCATCATCATCATCATCACGTATCAGAACAAACACCCCATCACACACTCAGGTCTCTGTTTCATTTGCACAGGGTAAACCATTATTTTAGAGCTCCAGTGTACAAGCACCATGAGTGTGTGTGTGTTTGTGTGTGTGTGTGTGTGTGTTAACAAACACCCTCATCCCACACTGCTCTCCGTGTTCATTTGCTTTGAGTAGAAACCATTAAGTCCTGGAGCTCTCTCGCGTGTACAAGCAGCAGTAGCAGCACCATGAATGCATCTGAGTATCTGAATAAAAAAGCCTCCCCATCACACACACTAGGTGTCTCTCGGTTTTGATGTGCACTGCATAGATCATTAGTGTAGACCTCTCCAGGCACTATGAATGTTAGTGCATCTGAACAAACACCCCATCAGACCACTCAGGCTCCAGAAATAGCCCCCGCGCTTAGGATGAGACCGGAGGACAGGAGAGGAGAGGAGAGGAGAGGAGACAGGAGGAGGCAGCATGACTAAGGAAAGCAAGGGCAGAATGGAGGAGGAGTGCAGGAGAGCAAGTGAAGGAGGAGAGAGAGACAGAGAGGGAGACAGAAAGGATAAGAAGGAAAGTAAGAGCCTGTAACAGCCAAAGGTGACTCATCAGTCAGGGGCTATGGATGGACAGGGACATGTCACCATGATGAACAGACACACACACACACACACACACACACACACACAGACACAGACACAGACACAGACACAGACAGACACAGACACAGACACAGACACAGACACAGACACACACACAGACACACACACACACACACAGACAGTGTGGCTTCACAGAGCTGGCTGCATAGGGCACCTTCAAGAGGACAGATATGGAAAATGTATGAGCCATTTATGCCTTGTCATTATGTCGGCTAGCTGCAATCAGCTCGCTATGGAAACACAGTTAGCATCACCATACAGCGTCGGCACCCCCACAGACACACACAGACACACACACAGCTTCCCCAGAACAGACAATTAGAACTCTTTTGATTGCATGCACAGACAAGACACACATACACCAACAAACACACACACAGCTTCCTATGCAAACACAGTTAGTTCAACCACACACTGCATGCACACAGGCAGACACACAAACACCCAATGACACCCTCAAGGGCATCCACAACAAGCCACACACCCACACACAAGTCTCTCTCTCCTTCACTTTAGCTAGTACAGGCTCGGGTTTGTAAACGAAGCCCGCAGACATGCCCGCACGCACAGACACAGACACACACACACACATTCACACACACACAAACATGACATGACACATATGACATGCGGATAACTGGTGACTCAGGTTTTGACAGTGGCTGCGTCTTACTAGTGTGTGTGTGTGTGTGTGTGTGTGTGTGTATAACGTCACCGTCGCTGTATTACTCACTGCTTGAACAGTCGCTACTAAGTCTCGCCGAGGAGCTTAAGAGCAGTACACGCTAGCTCAGCATTTTATTCCCGCTGCCTTATTAGCATCATCCAACCTGTCACTCAGCTGAGAACCCCACTCTGATTGGCTGGCTGGAGGAGGAAGTGGAAGTGGGGTAGGTGGAAGGGAGGGTTCTGGCTGCTGGTCACAAGTGCTGAACTTTGACTGCTCGGGGGGCTTGAGGGGGGCTTCACAGAGGGCTGGGTCACGAGTTGAGTTGAGTTGACCTGACCTGACCTAACCTAAACCTGACCTGAACTAATAGACCTGCTTATAGTGAACTGGTAGGGAGGCCATGGTGCAGTTAGGCAAGACCCCTAGAACGCCATCAACATGGGGACCCAGGTATGATATCGACCTGGGACATTTTCCGATCCTTTCTCCATCTTTCTTTTTTTGTCATATCTACAATGTGCTTTCAAATAAAAAGTGACAATGTACAATGTGCTTTCAATTAAAAAGTGAGGCAGACTCACCCTCGCCCAGTTTGTCGGGGATCTCGGCCTGGTACTTGGAGCCCACGCGGATCTCTCCCTGGTCGGCCAGCAGGGTCTTCTGGACTGGGTCAAACACCAGGGAGTAGAAGAAGCAGTCCTGGGGGGAAAAAAATGCACACAAACACACACACACACACGTTACACCTTTTTTTGTACGTTTTTTGTGGATGCACGCTTCCGTTTATTGGAAAGGTTTGTACCTGATGACCATTCAAAGTTGATGCTGGAAAATATTCAACAGTTAGTGTGTGTGTGTGTGTGTGTGCGCTGCTTACCTCTCTGTCCAGGTAGCCTGTTAAAACGTCAGTCTCGTTCAGCAGTGTGACATTGCATTTTCCCCTGCAGAATGGAAGGGTAATATAATATAAATAACCTTTCCATTGCTTAAATCCTATTAGAAATAATTATATCGTCAATTTTATTTTTGACAACAAAATAATGGACCCCAACAGAGCTGAACAGTTTTTGACATAACTGAAAAATGAAACATCATTCAAGATCATGAAACAGAAATATATACATATGTTAGGATATATTTTATTGAAATATATAAGAAACCCATTTTTTGTCAAATGAGATCAATACTAATTCATATGCCTCAGACAGACTCTGAGTGTGTGTCTTTGGTTTGAATGCGGTCGAGTCGAGAACAGAGTGTCTGCATAGGCGAATGCATAGCGATGTCCCTGAGGCAGTGGGACGTGGGAGTGTGTGACAATATGGGGCTGCTTGAATGCACTAAGCACTGAGACTCGTCACTGGATATAACGAAGGACATGAAATAACAATCTCAGTAATAAACAGCAGTGCGATCTCGTGTCGCATTCGCCTCGTACTATGTGGGTAATAATATTATTATTATTATTATATGCTCTTATTGAGTAAATCAGAAGTTAGGTTTTCTTTTTCTCTATTCAACAGGGGCAAACACCCTACTGTTTGACTTCAGAAGTCAGGCTTTTACTGTACTGTACCGAGACACAATTTTGAATCACTTGACATTTATGTGACTGCTGAGGCCCTTCCACTGTGAGCAAGTCATTTAAGTGGGGGCTTAATTCTAATTTATATTGGCGTGTGTGTGTGTGTGTGTGTGTGTGTGTGTGTGTGTCAGTGTGACCTGTACAATGGGCTAAACCATACCGGTCATTTAAAATGTGCACTTGGGGGACACCAGAGCCACTAAATGAAACAGTAGCTGTGTGTGCATGCGTGTGTTTGTGTGTTAGTTTTATCAGGTACATATTTGAATACTGTGTACAGGCTATTGCGTGAAAGTGTATGTGTTATTGTACAGTGACACCCCTCCCCATATCGTGGTTCACCTTCCGCGGCCCCGCTTCATCTTTCATTTTTTCCAGTAGTGTATGCATGCAATGTCACTAGGCAAAGGCCCTAGGCATTTTAACTATACTGTAACCTAAACATTAAGTAAAATGCAGCAATAATTCAATAATACAGGCAGTAAATGTATTAAAACGGCATGTGGAAGGGGTATTTTAAGACTTAAACTGTAAAATAAATTGTTTTCTATATGGTCTCATTACATTGTGGATTTTCACCCATCACGGAGAGGGAGTCTGAAACATAACTACCATGATAGACAGGGGGTCACCGTATACACACATGAATGAAACCATAGCAGCAAGCGTGTGTGTCTGTATTACCGTATATGCGTGGCGGGGAGAGACTCGAACTGTCGAGAGAGGAAGAGTTCTCTGTGCTTCAGCTGGTGTTTCTGCTGTTCTGACATGGAGGGCTGCTTCGACTCCTCCTCAAAGTCTCCTAAACACACGGCACACACAAACAAAAACACAGAAACAAATATGATCAACAATTATTGAACATAAAAATGCAATGTATTTACATCTTACATTAATATCAAATTAAAAGTGTATCAAAATGTTAAAATTACCCAATTACTAAATAACTTGTGAAATTTTAATAACCAAAATATCACATTAATCACCACACCTTCCTTTGTAATCTTATCCAAAAATGTAAAAAGCAACAGCACTTTGTAATTTAATTAAATCCCAGAAGTTCTAGTACACAAGCACATTTGCATCCTTCCATTTGTGTTGTGTGTATGAAACATAAAATGTATAAAAGATTAAAAAAATACTAAAAACAGTAAGAATTTGTGGGTGTAAGTCCCCATGCCTTTACACAGCATCACAAACCCTTAAGAGTGTGTCCCAAAACACACAGTGGGGTTAAAGGTCTTAGCAACTTTACAGCGTAGCACAGCTCAACACACAGATCCAGGGTCAGTCATCATGTCAAACCCTGTACAGTACACATCTAATCAGCAGCAGTGGTACAGCGCACTGTTAAAGCACAATGATGTGGAGAGTGAAAATAAAGGCAGTATGTGTGTGTATTAGTGTGTGTGTGCATGTGTGTGTGTGTAAGAATGCGCGTGAGCAGCGCACAGTTAGAACACTGGGCCAGACGACTATCTCTCCTCATCTCCCAGGACTCCGCCCCTGCACATCGCCACAGGAAACCCTGTATGTGTGTATGTGTGTATGTGTGTGTGTGTGTGTGTGCGCGAGGACGGGACCTCAGGCCACACCCCTTTCTGTTAACCCCTCCATCCACCCCTCCCTTCCCTCCCTTCCCCCTCCCCCTCCCTCCCTCCCTCCCTCCTCCTCCTCTCTCCCCGTGGCCGGCGAGTCCCTGCCCGACTTACTGGGAAACCCTGTACACCAAACCTGAGGCACCCATCCCCCCACTGAGTAACAAATCAACCCCCCCCTTCCCTCACCACCACCACCACCACCACCACCACCACCACCCACACACACACACACACACACTCACACACACCATCTTGAAAAAAAAGGAAGCAAGACTGCTTATAGGCACACATTAACACAGACATACAGAAACAGAGAGAGAGAGAGAGCTGAAAGAGGGAGAGAGCGAGTGAGAGAGGGAAAGAGAGAGTGAGAGAGTGAGAGAGGGAGAGAAAGAAAAAAAGAGGGAGAGAGGGACACACGGACACACTCAAAAGCAATATACACGGGAAGAAGCGGGCAGTCTTAGGCTAGCATGTTTACTTAATATATGTGTATACGTGGGTGCGTGCACTCACTCTCTCTCCCTCTCGCACACACACGCACACACACACTCAAATACACACATACAGAGGTCACACTTTCCTCCTTAACAAAAGGCACGGGCGAGTCGGCGTTAACCCTTTGAGTGCCGTGGGCCACATGAAGGGCCTTTTGTTCTTGGCACGGCACTGGGGGCTCATGCATGAGGAGGAGGAGGAGGAGGAGGAGGAAGAGTGTATGGGCTCCAAGATTAAGAGAGAGGAGGGGGGAAGGGGGATACTGGTGTGTGCTTGTGTGTGTGTGTGTGTGTGTGTGTGTGTGTGCGTGCGTGTGTGTGTGCGTGTGTGTGTGTGTGTGTGAGAGAGAGAGAGAGCGAGAGAGAGTGCTAGTGTGTGTGTGTGTGAGTGTGTGTGTGTGTGTGTGGAGGGGAGCCCAGGTGGTTGTGTAACAGGACAGTGCCAGCTTGACAACTCATGCTGGAGAAGGGGAGGGGGGCTACACTGGGCGTCTCTCCCTCTCTCCTCCACACACACACACACATACACACACACACACGTAGGGAGTACTAGCAGCTGGCAGGGGCAGAGAGCAGGGGCAAGTGTGTGGCCACGGTGGCAGGGAGAAAGAGAGAGAGAGAGACGGGCCCAAGACTGCCTGGATACACACACACACACACACACACACACACACACACACACACACACACACACACACAAAGGAAGGACAACAAGCGAAGGCGGACTAGCGCATGGGGAAGTGTGTGTGTGTGTGTGTGTGTGTGTGTGTGTGTGTGTGTGACCCAAGACACGGCTTCTCGTAACTCAAGCACACTCGTCCAACGTCACATTCGAGTGCTCTCAAGAGTCGACCCAACACACACCCCCAACCCCAGGGTCCAACAGAACACTCCTCCCCTCAGGCCAGCACCACCTGGCTTGTACTGGACACCCATATTTCATTAAGGGCCCCCAAAAAATGCACATTTTCTATACAGCAGCTAATTTCGGTTATTGTGACAAACAAGTTAGCATCATAGGTAAACAACAACAAAAAAATACTCGTGAAGTAAAACTTTAGCCACCATTAGCCAGAACAGGCCAGTAAAGGTCAAATCGACTGGCTAGATATGCTCTCTCTAACTGGACCCTGGCCTGCATTTACCTTGAAGCCCACTAACCCTATCTAGGACTAAGAACAAGAACACAAAATGGAGAAGCGGTGGCTTTGTCACAGGCCACTCAGTGATATTTATGGAACGCGAATCAGGTGAGGTTTTTTTTTTCTTTTTTGAAGTTCGAACGAACTCAGCCATGGTGTGATGGGCATTTCCTGTTCTGTGTTTCACAGGACAGCTACTCTAGCGTCAATATGAAGGCCAGGACAGACCAGCAGAGAGAGGATGAGGTAACTGGTCCTTCTAATGATGTGGTGAAGAATTAACACACATTAATGCCGTTTGTGCATTTTTCTTAAATGTACAGAGTTGGCTTGCCTTTTTGGGCAATGTTAGAGCCATGAAAACTTTACTCACCATTTTTTTTTTCATGCGATGCAGATAGTTAAGCCACATTCCTACAACCGCCTTCCCCCTTTTTTATTTCCAGAACACCAAATGTATCAAGCACCTATCAGTTTAGTCCATTTGTGCACTTTTTAAATGTACAGACTTTGCTCGCCTTTTTGGGATCTCTAATGTTAAGGACGTGAAAACTTCACTCACCATTTTTTTTCCTGTGGTGCAGAGTTAATCCACGTTTTTTATGACCACTTCACACTACTGATTCCTACAACCGTCTTCCCCATTTTTATGTCCAGAAGACCAAATGTGTCAATCACCTATCAGTTTAATACATCCACCACATTTTACAGTCAGAACATAAAGGGGATATTTGTTTCCACTGCCCACTGCTAAATCCAACAAATCAACACAGATAAAAAAAACATCAGCTAAATGCAATAACAGGCAATAAGGTGTAATGTACAGACAATCCCACATGAAATGTAAAAATGTGTCCTAATGTCTTGGAAGCCTCAGGGCTCACATGTGCAATGGCACCACCACCAACACCCCCCCACCACACACAAACACCACCACCACCACATGACGAGGCATTCCAGCTGCTGACAGTGTGTGTCAGCAAAAGGTCAGTCATGGGGGTGTGTGTGTATGAGTGTGTGTGAGGGAGGTGTGTGTGTGTGTGTGTGTGTGTGTGTGTGTGTGTGTATGAATGCATCCATTTTGAAGAGCTCAGACAGCATGTGCCATGGGGAGGGGTAAAAAGTCAGCCCCAGATAGACACCCACACACTTTCACACACACACACACACACACACACACACAGGGGCTAATGGGTTCAAGGGCCCCTGCAGTCCGCTGACTTGGACTTGTCTGAGCGTCTGTGTGCCCCCCCCCACTGCTGGAGGTCGTGAGTTACGTTAGCTGGGGGCTTCGGCTTGAGCCGCGCCTGTTGTGTAGTGTAGTGTGCCTTTAATTACCAAGACAGCCCCCCCTGCACCCCCTCCACCCCCACACAGACTCTCTCAGTCTCTCTCTCACACAGTGTCCCTCTCTCTGGTCAGCCCCTCTCTCTCTCTCTCCCTCTCTCTCTCTCTCTCACTCACACACACAGTCTCTCTCTCTCTCACACACACACACATACTGTCTCCCTCTCTCTCTCGTCAGCCCCCCCCCCCCCCCCCCCCTCTCTCTCTCACACACACACACACACACACACACACACACAGTGCCCCTTTGTCTGGGCCAGTGTACAGTACACTCCTGCTTATGGTAATGAGTTCCGGCTGCTGGACCCTACTGTACACGGCAGCTGGACTCAGCTCCTACTGCAGGGGGACCCACACACACACACAGAAACACACACAGACACACACACAGTGACACTCGGGGAGGTAGTGAAGGGCATGGAAATGGAAGCGCCAGGGCTAAGTTCTGTCACAAAGGACTAAATAGCACGTCACCAATCGTATGTCTGCACCAGTCTACATACAGTAAAGAGTGTGTGTCAAATCCTAATTCTGGCAGGACCTATGCAGGATCTATTCATGTCTACACCCAGACCACGGATGTAGCCTACCCCAAAGACTAAATGATGTACAGTGATTCCCTGTCTATTGCAGTATTTACGTTCCAGAACCCCATGCGATATGTGAAATACGGTCTCGCAATACAGCAAGACCATATAGAAAATGTTGCATTCTATAGTTTAAGCCTTAAAATACCCTTTCCCACACGCCGTTTTAACACACTTACTGTATGTATTATTAAAGTACTACATTTTAATCAATATTTACAGTACAGTCAATGTGGTGGAATATTGACGGGTTTGCATATTTTTTTTTATTCATTTTTACATTTTTATTTCCTAGTATCAATGTCAATGTCGGTTTTGCTTGTTTATAAAATGGCCGAGTGAAGAATAACAGGGGTTTGGTCGATTTCATAGACAGTTATTCAAGTAAGTGGTACACCTCCTCACAGAAGTCCTCTATGGCTTTGTTTGGCGAAGAGTTTTGTTCTCAATAAGACTTTTCTATTACCATTGCCAGTTACCCCCAAGTTACCATCTCAGAATCGTTCAGTAAATTACCCATGTGGAGTGTTTCCCCATGTTCCTATATTTCCTATGTGCATCTCATCAGAACACGTGGCCCCACATAAGGCTACTTGGTCTGTGGAAAACACTCTATGTGGAATACCCCTCGCTGTAAAGAAACTCCCCCATAAAGCTACTACTACTCTGGAGGCTCTCTAGTGCGGGAGTGGGCTAGCTGTGCTCTGTGGACCGGCACTACATATCTGCAGGATTAATGCGCGATTAGAGGACAACCCAAGTCCTGGTGAAAACGGCCGTGACCTGGAGAAACAAAAATGCAAATCAGCAGTTTTTGCCGCAGCACTGGAGTGCTAAAGTGTGTGTGAGTGTGTGTGTGTATGACGTAGGTCAGTCTACTGTCAGGAGAACACTAAGGCGTAGCGATGACAAAAGATGAGACGAGAAGAGGCTGGGATGGGCGCTGACGTGTGTGTGTGTGTGTGTGTGTGTGTGTGTGTGTGTGTGTGTGTGTGTGTGTGTGTGTGCGTGTGTGTGTGTGTGCGTGCGTGTGTGTATGTGTGTGTGTTCTCCTTAGGTGAACCCTCACGTCTCCTTTGTCGGCATAACCACCCCCACCCCCAACACACACACACACACACACACACACACACACTCCCATTCTCAGCCCTTACTTATGTAGTGTAGAAGTGAAGTGAACGTAACCTACTGTAGGTCAGCCACATAAAGTGTGTAGTGTCTAGTCCACAAGTCCAGCTGTTATATTTAGCAAAGCCTGCTCTCTTGCCATATTCTATTGCCTTCGATCTCTGTGGTGTGGCATTACTGGACCGCGTTCAACTCCTACCTACACACTTCACACCGGATCAATGCACTCCATTTAATGAGCAAGATCCTCCATTTAAAAAAAAAAAATGTAGCCAAAGGGGTGACTGAGTTATGTAAAAATGTTGACCTCATTTAGAACCTGTAGTGCTTTAATTACAATAATTATATTTAACCTTTTTTACACTGAAACATTCCATTTTCAACATCGATCCCCTTTTTTGTCAGTTTATGTAGCATTTGAGGTGTCTGAGGCTCTCATCTGGGGCACTGAAGAGGAGAGGAGAAGAGGAGGAGAGGAGAGGAGGAGAGGTCTATTATCGGAGTCTTTCACAGAGGGGATATGATGGTCACACAGGACTGATCTCTACAGCTCTAGAAAATTCTAGGGGGGGGGGGGGGGAATAAACCCTCCTTAGGTTCTAAACAAACGACAGTACGCCAGCACAAAATAACGATTCCCTCTGCGTATGGTCACAAGGGCACCTACCACCACCATCACATCCACCTTATCTCACTCAGTCACTGACTGAGTACACACACTCAGGCACTTACACACACTCTTACACACACACACTCTTACACACACACTTACACACATTGTGGTGGGGTAGAGCTGGAGCCACACACAAACACAAACACCTGCATGCACACACAGAAGTGCACGCACACACACACACACACACACACACACACAGACGCACGCATGTACACACAGATGCACACACTCACGGTGACACACACTTTCGCCACATACATCTCTGCCACAGCAGAGCCCTGCAAGCGTGTTAGAAGGATGGGCATGTATCGATGACCTCTTGGGTGCGTTTCTGGCATCGGAAGCAGACGTGTGAAGGGGAGATGTGTGAAGGGGTCATCAACAACTCGATCTGGAGGACAGTGACCATCTACTATCTCTTACTCTCACTCTCACTCTCGCTCACACACACACACACACACACACACACACACACACACACACACACACACACACACACACACACACACACACACACACACACACACACACACACACACACACACACACACACACACAGATCAGGAACACTAGAGGGGTTAGTGTTCCTGATCTACTCACAGTCAGCCATAACAAATATTTGTGTCTCCAGCTTCTGTGTGTGTGTGTGTGTGTGTGAGGGAGAGACAGAGAGCGAGAGAGAGTGTGTGTGTGTGTGTGTGTGTGTGTGAGTGAGTACACTAGAGGATCCCATTACAATCTGGCCACAATGAGACAAACACAGCGCCTGAGACTCTCCCCGCAGATGCTGGCGGGCCTGAGAGCCAGTGTCTGGTGTACACGCTAGGGAGGCCAGAGGGGGATGGGGAAGAGTGTGTGTGTGTGTGTGTGTGTGTGAGTGCGTGCGTGCAAGTGTGTGTGTGTGTAGGAGTGTGTGTGTGAGAGTGTGTGTGTGAGAGTGTGTGTGTGAGTGTGTGTGTGTGAGTGTGTGTGTGAGTGTGTTTGTTTATGTTTGGGGCTACTGCATTGGGCCAAGCCTCTTCAGCGCTGGCTGGTTGGTCCATAGACCACCACCCCCCAACCACTACTCCCAACCATACTGGC
>CM059284.1:17576221-17596221 GCA_030347295.1 Setipinna tenuifilis
CGTTAACCACATTTTGTGTCTAGTGCCGAAGTGCATGTTGGTGGGTGTAGACAGCACACGCACAAAACTTAACTCCCGTTACTTCCGAATTCCCCCAAAATTGTCTGCAACATTATTTTACTGGTTTTGGGACGATACTGCAACAAACCTCGATTGAAAACTTTTCCCCAAGTATGACGCACCTTTGGAGTGCCTCTCCAATTTGTAGCTCTGGGCTATGCCTTCTCTGGAGCTTGAAGAAAGCCAAGAACGACAAGCCCTTCACCAACACTCCCAATGGTAGGGACCTTGACGCACATCAACCCAACTGGGGAGGGGGGGTGGGGGTGGGGGGGCAGAGAGAGTATGACTAGCCTACACGATGCGATGCGCTAGTGCAGATCTATGCGTGGGAGTGTGCCATGGGCTTAAGTGACTAAGCCTGCTTTCTGAAATACCCCCACTGGTCTCCACTATGGTGCAGCACTTTCGAGGGCTAAATCACACCTCCACGGGGCTCTGACAAGGCTAGAAGATATTGAGAGAGTCTGGTCATACAGTTGCCCAAAGGCCACACTGCGCAAAAGGAGGTGTGTAAGGCTCTGTAGTGGTCACTACAGGCTAGGACTACCTGTGGCCTGAGGTGAAGTTTAATGATTTGTTTGTTTATTTGTTTAATTTTAATGCCACATTAGTGACTGTTGTTGTTCCATTGGCAAGGCAGGTATGATGAAACAAATAATAATAAAAAATGGACAAAACAAAATAAAAATAGAAATTAAACAAATAATAAAAAACATGCAGACATATAAACCCCTTTTTAATATCCATATTAGTTAAATTTGATAACTTCTAATGGTGGGGCCTTAATTAAAAACATCAACTCCAGCACTCTGCCTATAAAAACATTGCCTTTCGGTTTGCTCTGAGATGAAGTGGCGGGGGACTACACAGAGCACAGCACACCAACATATTTGTAATTCAACTTGCTTTTTACGGGGCAGCGAATTGATCCAGGCCTACGTCCTGGGTAAATCAAATTCTAGGCCAATGGTGCAATAACAGAAACACAAACACAAACACACATTTTGGGCTGGAGGTTTTTAAAATCCCTAGGGCTAGGATACGAGTTATCAGGAAGCTCTGAGGTACCCCTGGCACAACAGTGGAAAAATCTAAACATCTAAAAAAAGAGACTTCATGCTCAGACAGACAACAAAGTTGTAATAAACTTCTCAAAAGCCAGTTACATAGGTCATAACTACACTGTGAAATACTTATTACCTCCGCCAAGGAGGTTGTGTTTGCCCACGTTTATCTGTGTGTTTGCTTGTCTGTTGGCAAAATAACTCAAAAAGTCATGAATGAGTCATTCTGAAACTCTGACAGTAGCCAATGGGAGGAAAGGTAGGAAAACAAAGACAAAGACAACAGAGAGTAAGCAAATCGGCCATCAAAAATGTAGGATCGTTACCAAAAAAACACAGGGCGTTTAAAAAAAAATAAAAAAATATATCAAGCTACCTGCCTTTCCAAATCATTTTGAGGTGATAGCAAAAAAAAAAAGGGGGGGGGGGGGGGGGTTGAGATTGCTTTGTATTGGGGCCAGACAATGTTCTACTAGGGGTCAGCTTATCACTTCTTTGCAGTCTGTGCTTATCACACTAACTGGGCTGTGGTGCACTGCACAGCTCTTAAAGCTTCGGTGAACAACCTCTCCACTGTACTGGGAACCAGAGACACAGGGGCACATCAGAGATTGTCCCCGAGTGGATATGGTACAAGTCTGCTTTGGTTTAGCACCATGCCTGCACCTACAGCCACATCTTAATGAATTACAATATCGCGAATAATATCATCATTGTGCACAGTGTATTACCTGTAAGCTAAAATAATCAAATAATAATAATAATAATAATAACACTTGTAATATTGCACTTTGTGTGTTACAAATTAATATTGTAGGCTATATCAGTTTACACTTTTGAATTAGATTAATGAAATGTATTAACTTTTCCATGGTGTTCTAATTGACTGCACAGCTGTTACTATGTTAAGAACAGCGTGGTTTTAAAAGGGTAACTTATAACAACTAACATTTTAACTTAATAAAAAAAAATAGATTAGATATACTTTAATACTCCCAAAGGGAAAGACACTGCCTCAGGTAGGCCTACTTGTCAAGACATTAATAAACACATTGCAGGGACAGATTAAAGTGCAGTGCATCAAGTACTATGATTAAAAGACAGAAATAAAAATAAAAAGGTTTACAGGTTGGTTGACAGACATGGGCGGTCAGTCATTACTGACCAACTTTAATCTCTCCTTGTGAGTACCATCATTATGAAAATTGTGGAAATTTCACTATTTCTAGGTGGGAATCAACAATTGGTGCCTTTGCAGTTGGGGTTGACCAGTAAACATGGTCTTTTACACCATACTGGAGCTGGTACATATATTTGACTACGAGAAGGTGAATTAAACCACAAACCATGGTAGTGACTCTCTACACACCAGCCTACACAGAATCTGTGGCACACTGAAACTGCATCAGAGGTGCACAAAACATGAACCAAGCTTCTGCCTGCTGCTGTACACAGAGAAATAGAGCTAGACCCAAAGGTCTCATGAAAAATAAATAATAAAAGAAAAACAAAAACTACAAAGACGCACAAAAACAAGATTTTGTCCAGCAGTCTCTCTGCTGCAACATTAACTTTTATCCATAATTTCTAGCCTACTTTTTACAATTACAAGGCGGGTGATTTTATTAGGCCTTAGGTAGTGATAATCAAGTGTTACTCCCTTAACAACAGAAACGTTTGAAAGCTACATCCTCCCAGAGTCTAAACTCACTGCATTCAGAACATTAGGGTTGCTTTAGCTTGTCTGGTGAAGACAAGTACTGAACAGGATTCAGTGGTCACCTGCCCAAATAGTCCTGGACAGGACCAAGCATGGGCACCCCTCTTCTGGACAACACAGTGGCCTAACAAACACATACTGGACAATGCCATGCTATGGATGTGATGGAACATGATCACTCATAATATTATTTAAATATTTTGTGCATTATTTTCACTGTAGTGTTCACTACAGCTGAATACTACAGCTAATTCTCACGTTTCATATAACCATTCACATAATACAAATAACCTACCGTGGCATTTTATTGGCACTATCGGTGCATCAAAAAGTCCACTATTGGTGGAATTATCCTGATTGAACTCAAACACTTGTGAAGAGATGGCTGGTAGCTCTTAATAGTAAACCAAATGTACTGTAGGTCCACTGGTATGTCAGGGGCTCTCACCTGGGATACACAGGGTGAGTCCAGGATAATTAAAAACATTAATCCAGGCACTCCATTGTAGGAAGACAGAAATGATGTGTCAATATAACATAATGGGGCTACTTGTATGACGTAGCCAGTCGATCATGACTAAGTCTTTAAAAACTATATTCCTTCCTCGTTCTTACAGTTTCTGAACTGCTTTGAATCTTGAGAAATTTTAACCCGTTTCTTCCCAGACCAGCTAAAAAAAACACGAGATCAGCAATGAGCCTCATCCGATCAGCTGGTAGAGCATCCCCTGGACACTGGTCAATCTGTGTGGTATGGGGGGGGGGGGGGGGGTGCTTCTTCTGGGCAAGTCACGAAAGCACTAATAAATCACCTACAGCCTGCTGCACACTTAGCCTACTTGGAGGATGCAGCCGTTTCCAAAAGGAGTAAGTGTAAAACGCCAAGCCGTAAAAAAGACGAAGGTGAATAAGTGGGCCCCGGGAGGCCAACGGCTTTGGCCACCCACAGCACAGTTACCCCCGGCCCTGGCATCATGGCCACTTGGATGGTGTGCAATCATACGAGTGGCCAGACTCGGGGTGCACCTACATCCAGGAGGGGGTGTCACACTATCAGATTTTGGAAGACACAGAACAGACCATAGCAAGACAAATGACACACCCTACAAGCAGAGGGATGCCTGGATAGAAGGAATGGCAAAAGAAAGGCTGAAAGACGAAAGAAGAAAGAAAGAAAGAAAGAAAGAAGGCTACAGAAAACAGAAAAAGTGATTAAAAAAATAATAAAAAAAGAAAAAATAGACACAATGAAGAGACAGACAGAATCTTGGCTGCCCCTTCTCAGCAAGGCTAGAGCTCCAGGACAGAGTTGACTCCTGTTCAGGGGGTGTCATTGAGCCGATAACCCAAACATCTGCCACACACCAGTGGACCAGCAACATTTGCACACATGCGGCATGCGTGTGTGTGTGTGTGTGTGTGTGTGTGTGTGTGTGTGTGTGTGTAGGTCTGCATGTGTGTGTGTAGGTCTGCATGTGTGGGCACATGCGTGTGTGTGTGTAAGTCTGCATGCGTGTGTGTGTGTAAGTCTGCATGTGTGTGTGTCTGTAGGTCTGCATGTGTGTGCACGCATGTGTGTGCCCCTTTGTAAAGGCATAGCATCTCTACTGCTGCACAACAGATCGCCAGCAAGCAAGTCATTTTGAGAGGCTTTGAGCAGAAATCTTAAGCAGCCCAAAAACCACATGGGATTTCCAACACCTACCAGAAATAAGTCTCATTATTTTTGTGGTGGCAGGCAACAGAGTCTAGAAGTGATGGCCACAGTGCCGCTATTCACCGTTTTAAAAACAGCCACAGCATTAAACACCCCGACCGGCTAGGGGATGACGAACCACAGAGAAAATAGACAGGGAGTCCAATTAAGAATATGAACAACTAAAATGTAGGGCCAACAAGGCTTTAACATGTCACATCGACTAAGACTTCTTGTTCGTCTGTGTGTAGGCTAAGTGTGGAGCGGGGGGGGGCGGCAATATTGACAATTTGACAATTAACCTAAGTGCTTTGACATTTGGAAGACATACAGAGTCTAAAAGGCTGGTCTTGGTTTTGCCAATTATAGCAACTGCTTGTAAAAAAAAAAAAAGCAAAAAAAAAAAGCAAACAAATAAAGAAATGTTGTAACCATACTAAGAAACTGGAAAAACAATACCAATCACTGTAGAATGGCCTTAAAAGGTTTCATGTGAATAGCACAAATCAAAGACACTCTTACTTGTCATGTCCTTATCCACTCCTAACAACAGCCTACATATCAGTGTTCTAAAAAAATGATTTAGATTTCTTATAATTAAGTAATTATACACAAAGACGTTCCTTTGTATCAAATTCAAGTCTAAACTGTCAACGAGCTCATTCATTATTCAAGACTTGGCCCCTCGAGAGCCTCTGATGGAACGAAATGATGGGAACAATGGACTGAGGAGAGGGGGCTTCCTTGAGCGTGCACACACACTCCAAGTTCCCGAGAGAGTGGCGAACAACGGGTTAACAGGCTTTGTCGACCGAGGTGCTTAGCGGCACAGTGGCGAAGACTTTGGAGCGCAGCCAGGGCTCGCCGACACGCCGGAAGCCACCATCTGCAGTGCTGTGGTACAGGCACCGACAGTCCAAGACCGGAGAAGCGAGAGAATAGACTGACTGGGCAGTTGGGGAGAGAAGTGTGTGTGTGTGTAATGTGTGTGTGTGTGTGTGTGTGTGTGTGTGTGTGTGTGTGTGTGTGTGTGTGTGTGTGTGTGTGTGTGTGGCATGTTTGTCTTTCATCAAACTGGGTGGTCTTGTGCGAGACCTGTATGCATGTAATATAATAAACGACGTGTCGAGCATGCACTACAAATCTGAACTGTTTTAGGTGACCACGGTCACACAGCAGCAAACGTATTTTCTGGCAGCAAAGGGAAACATCGTGTCCTACAACCAAAGGAAGTAGAGGGCATCTACCCCGTTTTACTGTCAAACTTCTCTGACTTCCCTGCTGCCCCGAAATCATTTAACCATCTTATCACTCCACACAATGACTCCTAGCCCGTATGGAAGCAGGTGTAGGAAGCTGATTTGCTATAACCACCAGCTTACTCAAGGCATGAAGTTACCATGTAGTTGCTCTTCGGACACCGACACACGGACTGTGACCCTCATACACGGGCAGCTTTTTGTCCAGGAATAACAGACCAGCATCTGCTGAGGCATATTTCTGAATGTTGCGCAAGACGCTGGATGCATTTGAGGTGGCATGCCAGCAGCAAGCGTGTTTCAGTCTACGGTCGTATTACCGTGACCTATTTTAAGACAGTCGCCAGCATCTCACAATAAAATGGGAATATATCAGACCGAACGGACCTCTCAAAGTCCCCCCTTTGAGTGACCACAACACCGACACAGACGCAAAATGTGACGACTAATGTTACATAGACAGGGCATTGTAGCAGTGAAATGTTACAGAGCACGACTGCTACATGATGTTCTACGAGTGAACAGGTCCACAACCGGCAGGAATCGCTGCCCTGGCACTCCGGTAAGGGGGTCTGTGATAAACACATGACGCCGTGAGATGTAGAGATAGGAAAGGTAAAGACGGCCGTTAAGGTAGAAAAAAGATAAATTTAGTCTATCCGCCGATTTTTATAGCATTAGAAATACCCATTACCAACCATACTAATTAAATGAATGACAGATGAATGGCACAAACCCTGAAGTCCAATACAATAAGCCAACTACTTATCTGGCTTCACTGGTCCCTTATGCAAAAAGTGAAAAGAATTCACATTGCAGATCATACATACCTTCTATCTGCCTTCTATATGTCGGTAATCTATTCAATAAAGCAGCAATTCACTAACACGTTACTACGAGTTAATTATTACTTGATACTGCTAGCCCACTGAGATGCCTGGGTACCCTAGGTACCCTGCTCACCCTAAAAGAATAATATGTGCTGGTTAACAATTAGATGACACTACCGTCAAATATGACAGATCAAAGACTTTATCTTGAGCATTACAAAACTTCAATGACTTAACTTTAACACATACACAGCTAGCTAACACAGTAAGTGATGTGTAAAAAGAGTTGAATTAAACTTAGATTCGCGCAACTGGTTATTCTTTTCAAAGCACAAAACAAGTAAAGAGCAACACACTGGCAAGTTACTTCCCCAAAAGTGTAAAAAGTGGTACCTGACTGGATACGACAGACATAGTTAACTCTTCTCTGAATTCACGCTACACAGCATACACCAGGCTAGTTGTGCTTCACAATATTAGCTTCATCATTTCCTAGGGCATCTACCTTCAATGGCCTTAGCTTTCTTGTTGGCTAGCAAGCTAGCGAAGTCAAAGCAGACGTGTTAATTACGTCTCATGTCGCTACTAAGCTAGCACACTAGCTTGTTAACATTAGCTTGCCAGTTAGCCGGCCATTGTGGCTGGAGGCGGAAACAAATAATGTCGTGTACGACGAAGTTAGCTTGGTAGCTAGCAACCATAACCGGTTAAGTTGAGCTAGCGCGCTTGCTAACAAGCTAAACAACCATGCTTTACAGTTCATTGAATAATATAATAGATAATTTACCTCCAACTCGATACATGTTGGCCGCCATTCTCTCGTTCCCCCTTACAAACACGGTCCCAGGGATTCCCCTCTTGCGTGAAAAAATGTCGATCTGGAGCTATTTTATCCCTGCATTTATTCCAGTACTCCCCCGCCGAGAAACAAAGCCGGGACCCGGCACCGTGGCGAGGATCTGGCGGGTAAAAGTTTAAAGTTTCCGTTACAATGTTTCCGAGGTCGGCTAAAATGCGTCTTTGTTTCAGTCCGATTACGAAGTCCCACCGAATCCCTCTCTCACTCACGCATTCACACTTGCAGGCATGCACACACAGCCCTTGATAGCCAGCCTGTCTCTCTCACTACACTCTTCCTCCCATCCTCAGCTCCCAGCTTCATCCTCCTCTTCTTCACCTCCGCTTAGTTCACACACTCAACCCCCCCTTTCTCAAACGTCATCTTCGGAAAACGTCACTCACAGTTCGGAACACATCGGTGACTTCGTTTTAAAACCATTTATATTAGAAATGCGAAGGCAAAAGTTTAATTTCATTATTCTTCTATTTTCTATTTATATTTTCTGAACACGTTTACTGTGAACACACACTAAACAATAAGTATTTGGTCTAAGGTTGCTAATGTAAGTACCGAGCTACAGCTACTGTCAGGAACGAAGCGACAGGCTACTATAGATTGGTGGAAGTGGTGTTTATAAATTGACATGATGTCTACATATAGCTACACAAAATAGCCCATTTAAAGTAGGGATAGGCTAAACACCACTGGCTCAGTGGTAATGTAGTTATCTTATTTGAAAACGGCAAAGCCAATATGTCTGTACTAAGATAAGCTGTTGAATTTAATAAATCAATATCACATGTATTTCGCCACCGTCTACTCTCTTTTATGTACAGTGCAATAATCCAACTGCCGTTGAGTTGCATTTGACACGAAGCTCCATTGGTTGTGTGGACAACAAATTGTGAGAGAGAAGCTCCCCCTACTGGTCTCAAAGCTACGCTGCACCTCATTTTATTTGCTCATAGTACAGTTAAAATCAAAGAAATATATAATATATAATACTGTACCAACTGCAATTACTTCCTAAATATAAAATACATCTTCATGTAGCATTGTGAAAAAAGACATAGACACGGACAATTTCCAGTTTCTTTTTTTTAACATAAAGCATGAATAAAAATGAAGCAAAACCAAATTTCACAAACATTTTCACATGAAAGTCCTTACAAGGTAGGCCTTACAATTTCAGAATTACAAGACGTCTGTAAAGGACATTATCTAGTCTTAATTTATAACATTCTGACTCTAAAATGAATATCATTGTCTGAATTTCTTTAAACAAACCAGGCTCTTTGGCAAATAAACATGAAGTTAAGGTTGACATTGTTCAGTATCACAAAGATTAGAACGATGCGTTTTGCAGAATTACAAACAAAGCTATTGTTTGAGCAGATAACCTTCGACACCACATGAATGAAAATGACCAATTGGCACATAAGCTTAAGCAAAATAAAATCGCATTTACACTGCACGCAAATGGCAATACAAAGAGAATTACACAAAGAGATGTTAATGACTTTGGAATGCTGTATGGCAATGGCATTAATCACACTAAAACCTCAAAGCTTTGGACCGTGCTGCATTCTGTCAAACCGCTCAAAGACACAGGAGGTGTTCAGACCAATGTGATACCTGTGGGTCATACGGTATGGATGGACTGTGTTACCAGCGGCTGTGTGAGTAGCCAGCAAGGGCAGGAGACAGACAGGAACCAGGGCCAGATAATGGACTCAAGCACCACTGGGCACAAAACTGTGTCGTATCCCCCACGACCACCCAAAATTCAGGTGGCTAAACCATTCTTAATACAATTTCAGGAGGCCTATAGCAAATGTTTTGAAAAAGTCTGCTTTGGAGTTTAGAGACTTTGGAGTTTATGCATGTTTGCATAAATTCTGTGTGCTCAAGGTGGAACATTTGATCCGCTGAGCTAATTAGCTATACATGATTGTACTCTTAGAGCTCCTGCCCTGGCCCTTCACTGCCCTCTGTCCTCCTGGGCCTGGGCCTGGGCCCACTTGGCCTGTTTGCTAACTCTGCCCTGACAGAAATCCTGTACTGTACTGTACAGCGAAAGAGAAGCCAAAGAAATTGAATTGGAAGTCATGTAAGGGATATTATTGGTGTCCTTTTTAGCACAATGCTAGCCTTTAATGGTATGGCAGTTATATCCTGTGTGCCTCTTCCAGTTTACCTATTTCTCTCGCTCACGCACACTCACACTCACTCACTCACTCACTCACTCACACACACACACTTCTTCACTCACTCACTCACTCACTCACTCACTCACTCACTCACTCACTCACACACTTACTCACACACTCACTCACTCACTCACTCACTCACACACTTATTTACTCACTCACTCACTCACTCACTCACTCACACACTCACACACTTATTCACTCACTCACTCACTCACACACTTATTCACTCACACACACACACACACACTCAAACCCTTATTCACACACAGACACAGACACAGACACAGAGAGACACAGAGAGACACACACACACACACACACACACACACACACACACACACACACACACACACACACACACACACACACAGACACTCTAGGCACAAGAGGCATATATTTCAATGTTGTCACATCTAGTGTACTGACTGCTGTTCAAGTGTCTGACTATGGTCAGAAAAGTCAGAGAAAAGGCACTGTAGACACTGATATGATTCACCTGTTGTACACCTTTGACTACAAGGATTAACATTGATCAATCATTTTGTGTAAAGGACAAAATCATAGTTGCTGTTTCATAGTACTGTTGCTTTTTACCACTACAGAGTCCTATTTAAATGTTTCTAAGACGACAGGAGCTTTAAAAAGTTCATATTCCAACTTCGCCCTTCCCTTCTTTCACTATTTTCCAGATTCTCTCATCAATCGTTTATTCTTTCTGCTTGTCTGCCTGCCAGTAAGACACAGATTACAGTGCAATGCTCTCTCTCTCTATCTCTATCTCTCTCTCTTTCACTCCGTTTCTCTCTTTTACTCTGTCTCTCCTTCACATGCCAGGCTCTGGTGAGTTGGTGGAGGTCGAGGAGGCAGAGGCGGATGCTGAGGCTGAGGCTGTGAAGGCGGCGGGCGCCTGCTGGTGTTCTCTTGCCCCCCCGCCGGGCCCGCCCGTCACCCTCCACTGGAGGATGCAGGTGTCTTTGCCCCCCAGGGAGAGCAGGTGGCTGTCGCTGCTGGTGAAGCACACGTTGGTCACGTGACTGCCGTGACCCTCATACTTGTGACTGGGTGCCTAGTGTGGAGAGGGATAGAGAGAGAGAGAGAGAGAGAGAGAGAGAGACAGACAGACAGAGAGATAGAGGGAGAGAGAGAGAGAAGGGGAGAGAGGGAAAGAGAGGGAGAGAGAGAGAGAGAGAGAGAGAGAGAGAGAGGGAGAGAGAGGGGGGAGGGAGAGAGAGATAGAGAGAGGGAGAGAGAGAGAGAGAGAGAGAGAGGGAGAGAGAGAGATAGAGAGAGAGACAGAGAGAAAAAGTAGAGAGAGAAAGGGAGACAGCACTCATTACAAACACAACTCTGTAAGAATAGTAATAACTACAGTGTAATAACACAGCCTTGTCAAGGACACCTAAGGTAATTTAAAAGGTATGAATATTAAATTGACTTGATGAGAAAATACTTGAAACTTTATTTCAAACTTTATTATCATGCCTATCACTTTGTGTTAAGTATAAAATGAATAAAGTAAGAATAGTTATGTAATACAAATTTGTTGTTCAGGTCAAAAAGGACTACAAACAGCTCTTTGAATTTTGTCCCAGGTATTTGTTAGTTGTTTCCATTGGCTTGGGAGCAAATTCAAATCCAGTGGAAACTACTACAGAAACTACAGTGTAGTGTTCGGACAGCCGTGTTTCTTCTGGAAGGTTCCTAGCCAACTAACGTAAACAACCTATATGTTTCTAAATGACAGACATAGTAAGGGCTATTTAAATTTTCTAAATGTTTACAAGACGTGCTTCAATGCATCCAATTCAATTTCCATTAGCGTAGGCTACACCTGGCTGTCCTTCACACTGTTCTTTAAATGGCTACCTTCCATGTATTACGCTTTGGTTAGTTCCTGAGTAAGTGCAGTCGGATTTTCTTTCAGCACTTGCACTTGTTTTTTCCGACATCCTCATAAATTCCTCCCATCATTCCTTGACCTTGTGATTATTTGCCCGCCAAGGTTTAGGGGAAAGTGGCTAGGAAAAGACAACAAAGAGGGACGGAACGCTGCCGCTTTTTAAAAAAAAATTCCCATTCCTTTCATCGTCAGCAGGGGGCAATACATTTCAAAACTTAAATTAAAAAAAAAAAAAAAAAAACAAGTTGGACGACACAAGAAAACCATGGCGCCGACACAGAGACAGTGCATGTAATTATGATTTGGTGGTGACAGAGCCATCCATGTTGAGATAAATCTTGGTTCAAATAGACAGTTGCCAGTTGGAGTGGACAGGGTGAGGATAACTCATAGACAAAAACCTGTGTTTTTTAAATTTACATGTTACGCAGCTGACTCTAAACCAGAGCGACAGTCAGTTAGACAGATGGCTGGACGGGAGAAATGTGGGCTTAGATGCCTTGCTCAAGGGAACCTCAATTCTTTCTTGATGAGGGTGCAGGACAGCGCTGGTCATTCACTCCCCCACCCACACTGAACCTCCTCTCCAAAAACCAACTCCGTCAAGTGCATCCGACCACAGCTGCAGACCAAGCATCAGACCACAGCTGCCCTGTGTGTGAGGGGGTGTGGGACACCAACCTTAGGTTTGGGACAGGGGTACTGGAACAGGTGCACTTTGCAGAAGTCGTCGGCCATGGCCACCATCCTCTCGTTGTGGGACCGGCAGAGCGCATTTATGTCCGTCCCATCCGAGCCCTCCAGCCAAACTCCTGCACAAGCAAAGCACACATCATGTTAGTTCCAAAGGTAACATTTTACTTTCACAGTTTCTGTTTTAAGTATATCTACATGTAACAACATGTAATATTGTGTACTTACACTGTACATACATAACACTAACCTTAACCCTAATCCTATGGAACTGTGTGAGTACATAATATTACATATCGTTACACATTTTGTTAGACTATACCTAAATGATGTAACAGGGACAGTAAAATAAAGTGTAATCATTCCAAGTAAACATAGCATTTGGAGGGGTGAGCATTATCAGGACAGTGTGAAAGTTCAGCCAGTTAACTGGAATTGTGGCAAAAGGGGATGATGTGAAGTATCCTATTGCTATTGCAATGTAAGTGCTTGTCTTTGGTACATGGTACATGTAAGCACACCAAGACAAATTCCTATCAGGTGTTTTAGTTAAAATGTCTGAAGCAATCTTGAACTTCAGTGTAAATATGCACTGTAAACCCGGATAAGTTAATACAACTCAAAACTTTTGATGTAACTGATTACGTCAATAGTTTTGAGTACATTAACTAAATATTTTAATTAAATTAATTTGAAAAGTTTAAGTACATGAATTTTGTACTTAAACTTTTAAATTAACTTTAATTAAAATATATAGTTAATGGATTTACAGTGTACGTTCGTTGTGAAGAAAAAGAGTCAAACCGATTTTTTACACTTAGGCATCAATACCGCAAGAGCACGAGGTTCTCCGGACATCCCTCTAATATCCTGTACTGTTGCAATAAACATTTTTCAACCTTAAACCTTCTGCCTCCTTGTACTCTTGCGGTATTAATACCTAAATGTAGAAAAACGGTTCAACTTGTTCTCTACACGACACGTTCATTGCTTCTGTATGGAATGAGATGCATGTGTACAGCATGTGTGTATGTAGCAGCCTTACCCATAACGTGGAAGCCCAGCACACAGGTGTAGGAGGCCCACTCCCGGTCTTTACTCTCGTAGCGGTTCCTCAACAGCTTACAGCCTCCTGCCACGTCCCCTGGAAACACCCCAAGCCAAAACATTACATCACTTTAAATTACATTACACGTGAGATATCTCACTGAGGATAAAATCGTTTGCTTTTTTATTGAGAAAACGTCTTGACACTTTTATTGAGGGAAACAAATCCCAATTATATAATTCCATAAACAGAAGTCTGTCTACAAGACGTGAAACATAAACCATTCCACACGCACTGACTTATCATCATCAAGAACAACCAGACTCTGTGTCTCTCTCTCTTTCCCTCTCTCTCTTACTAACACACACACACACACACACACACACACACACACACACACACACACACACACACACACACACACACACACACAAACACACACATAATATCCCATAAGACAAGCGCATCATTATGACCATCAAACATCAAACATAAACACTATACTAAAAAAGGATAAATCTGTGCACTTACAGTAAAGGATCTCATAATCGCCAGAGTTGGACATGATGTATTTTCCATCTTTGGACCAATCTAGATGGGTTATAAAGCTGGAATGACCCTGGTGGAACATAAGTGATAGATGTGTTAAACTCTCTCCTTTACAGTTACATGACAGCTTTCAAAAGCATTTTCCATTCTTTCTGTGGTTCAACTGTGCGTTTGTCTATCTCCAGTACAAGCCTTTGAAACAGCGTTTGATTAACAAAACACCTCTGACATTTTACCCAGAATGAACAGCTGCCTAGACTTTATCCATCAATCTTTCAGGAAACAAAAAAGTGAAAGGCATTAATTAAAAGTAAGTTGCTTTGACACCAAAAAGCTTTTTTCGGTGTTAAATTGCCCCAAAAGGTCTTGTAGTTAATAGCCTGCTGAAGCAGTCTCTCATTATCCCTAACAACCAGCCATTCACTGGCCCTGTCACTGGATCAGCCTTCCGACCAGCCTTCGCCCACGCTAAAGGGGTTCCTCGCTCACCGTGCACTTTCCGAAGCGCGTGTACCGTCGTCCGCTCTCCGACACGCCGTAGATGTAGATGAAGTTGTCATGGGAACCCACGGCCAGGTAGCTGCCATCTGAGGACAACAATAAAAAACAGAAAAAAAAGAGCAGGTGTTTGTTTGGGGTGCGGTCAAAGTGACAAAACTTAATAGCTTAAAAAGCTAACTGAGGTTAAGCTTTCATTTGCCACCATATACAGATTCCAGTTCTGAAATACCACTCCATGTACACTTACAAATAGGCGTTTCAATTTAGATACTTTTACAGACACTTTTATTCAGATGGACTGACAAGTGATTTACAGTAGGCAGGGGAGTGGCGAATAAGTTGAACACAAAATGCCATGAAATCCCTGGCAGCTTTGTGGGACTCAAAGGTCAAATAGTTCAACAACAATAAAGTTTAACAATAATGACTAACAAGGGAATAATAAATGATTTAAGCAACTCAATTATAGTTAGTAGTAGTAGCATTGTGTGCTTTGCGTCATTGTGTTATTTATTTGACCTAGAAAATGTCTCATGACAAACAGCTGCGTCATTGTGTTGTCTGTTTGTTTGTTTGTTGTGAGTTTGTGCTACGTAAGGATGTGGCGGACGTTGACCTCTGACCTGGAGAGTATCTCATGACGGACAGCTGCTCGTTGCCGTCCGTAAGGTCTGACACCACCTCCCTAGTCCGCAGGTCGAGCACCAACCACCTGCAGGAGCCACGAGGGTGGAGATGGGGTGGGGAGAGAGAGACAGAAAAAGAGGGAGGCGGGGGTGGGGGAGAGAGAAAAAGACAGAGAGAGACAAAAAAGAGGGAAGGGGAGAGAGAGAAAAAAAAAGAGAGAAAGAGAGAATTAGAGAGAGAGAGGGAGAGAGAGGAAGTCAGAAATTAAAGGGAAAGACACACCTCACTTCACGTAAACACCTCTCACCTTTTACAACACACAGCATATCACAAGCGAGCCCACGCACTGTGACATTGTGTTTGTTTAGCATGATTGCCTCTGATCGAGATCCTAATCTCCGGTGACAGTTTCTGGCACATCACACCTTATACATCATCACCTCTAAATCTACCTATAGGTCGCTTACTGCACATACACATCTGCTAAGGAGTTCACAGTAGGAATACGTTGACATATATACATGTATACACTGCCCTACAAAAGGCACTGCCCTACATACACAAGCTATGACATACATATAAACATATATACACTACAAAGGCAAAAGACCTTAACTCAGTGTGAAACTGGGAAAAATGACCTTCCGCTTGCGTGTGTTTTTAGCAAAAACAACATTTTATTTTTCCAAAAAAAAAAACAAAAAAACAAAAAAACAAAAAACAAAATTGGCCACATGACAAAACTGATTGAGGCTTGAAGACAGCTCTTCATCACACCTTATAGTGCCAAACAAAACTATAATAATGAGCAAGATTAAGATTTTGAAAGCATACAACGGAAAAATTAAAAATCACAAAGAAGAAAATTATGTGCGTAGGCTGGCAGGTGGGCCAGTGTGTCTTCATGAAATCATTGGAGATGCTTTTCACAGGTTGTGGCAAGTACACATGATGTAAAAAAAAATCTACTTTGCAACCTCTGACCGAAGGGCAAGTGATGAAGGGAGAGAGGTCACCCTAGAAGACCAACCTTTGCCCATATCTCCAGGGCTTAATAACAATATATATAACCATATATATGGACGGCACAGAGACAACAATGGGTGATAGAGATGCAATAATGGGTTAACCTTGACCCCAGGTACCCCTTGACCTCATTCTAGCCCTTACATTACATAACACTGGACTTAGCTGACACTCTTATCCAGAGTGACTTCTGACGAATTAGGTGCAGAGAGCAATGTGGGGGGTTAGATGCCTTGCTTAAGGGCACTTCAGCCATGGATGTGGGTGCAGCAGACCACTGGTTATTTCCCACCCCCCACTCCTACTGGTACGGGAATTTAACCTGTGACCTTACCTGCCCGTATTGAGACCCACAGACACCACCGTTCCGCTGGGGCAAAAGTCTGCACACAGCCCAGACTCCTGCAAAATACAAATAAAATAAAATAAAATAAAAACAAAAACCACAAACGGCAAAGTGTCGTGTTCAGAGCTGGATTAAATGAGATTAGACAGAGATGCCTCAGTGGCCTGCGATATGGAGAAAGTAACATCAGCCATGGAAGAATTTACTGAATCATATTCCACTATCCTGTTTTGCTGGCAGCTTTGCGTTAACCCCTTTAGTACTACAGAGTGATTTAACGTATTGATTTGTGCTACAAATTTTCCAACTCCATTTTACACTCTGACCTCTCCTCAGTTTATGTTGTAGTTTACTAACCCTAGTTCCCAAATGTGTGACAGCATTTTTTTTACTGCTCAGTGCATATTTCAAGTGAAAGGGTGTGTGTGTGTATGCGCATTTAACAACTTCCTGTTGGGAAGTCAACTGTAATATGCGTGTACTTTTGTGTGTGGGTGTTTTTTGTGTAATTGTATTCACAGAGAGAGATAGAGAGATCAGAGAGAGAGAGGGTGTGTGCGTGTGTGTGTGACTGCATGAAGACAGAAAGGGTGTGTGTGTGTGTGTGACTATGTATGTGTGTGTGTGTGTGACTGCATAAAGACAGAAAAGTGTGTGTGTGTGTATGTGCGTGTGTGTATGCGTGTGTGTGTGTGTGTATGTGTTTGTGTGACTGCATGAAGACAGAAAGGGTGTGTGTGTATGTGTGTGTGAGTATGTATGTGTGTGTGTGTGTGTGTGTGACTGCATAAAGACAGAAAAGTGTGTGTGTGTGTATGTGTGTGGTGTGCGTGCGTGTATGTGTGTGTATGTGTGTGTGTGTGACTGCATAAAGAGAGAGAAAGGGTGTGTGTGTATATATATATGTGTGTGTGTGTGTGTGTGTGTAAGAGACACACCTCTAGCGTGGTGGACCAGTCAAGGCTGTGCTCCTCTGCGTTCCACAGACACAACTGCTTGTCGTTTCCGCAGGTCAGGAAGACATTCTGGGAGGGGTGTGTGGCCAGACCCCACATCTCGTCCACATGGCCCTACACACACACACACACACACACACACACACACACACACACACACACACACACACACAAACACACACACACACAGAAGCCACAACAATTACTTAGTCGTCGTCAAGCTTACACTTACACACTGACCCCTCATACTGCTACCGCCTGTCTGACTGTTCACTAATAAAGATGACAAGGAGTTAAACAAAATAAATAAAACCCAAAGCTTTAACTGAGCCATGTTCAACAATACAGCATCTGCGTTCTATGGCTAACTGCGTTCATCTGCGTTCTATGGCTAACTGCCCCTTCGTGTGCGTCAACACTTCGCATGACCTCATGCTAGTTTCAGACTGTTTACGACAAGGCCCCTCTTTATGCTTCATATTCAGATGTGACCTCCTGACCTTCATTCCACTCTGGAAAAATCCAAGTACCACTTGAGCCTCGTTCCACAGCTGTTGTGCCGTCAGAAGAAAAAAAAAACGCCCATATTTAACGCTCCGTGTTGATATGTGTTGAACTGTTTACAAGTAAGCTCTCAACATTTCATAGTTGGATAGGGCCCTGAAAGGGGGTTTAATTGTAGATTAATGTGTGGAGATACACACAAGCATCCAGAACATAAATAAAGTGTAATAAAAATGGCCTCTGACTTTAGCAACAGCATGTGGTACAAACAATGTGTTCGTTGGTAGCTATGGCAACAGCTCTGTCATGCTAATGTCTCCATGGCTAATGTGTCCAGCAGTCTAGTTATGTAGTCTTACCCTCACTTCCTTGATTACAAGTGTCCTCCACAGTCTGCAAGTGTGAATGCAAATGAGTTGAATGACTCTCATGACGGGAGGCACATAGTGGAAAATTCTCGAGAAAGCCTGAATTGTTTTTTTAAACATTCATACAGTTCACCTTGCACTTGACCCGCCCCCACCCCCCTCCCATTGGGTAACATTTCAGAGTGCACTGACTGGCATGAGCAATCATTTTGATGTACTGAGTCTACACAAAAGCTGTTCATGTTTAAGTGTCTTGCTGATGTGTTTCTTCACACAAAAACACACAAAGTAATGTATGCCTGTATGCCTGGCTGGCACTCATCCAAGGGTGTGAAATCCAGTAGAAAGGTGTAATGAAACCCAAAATTCTGTCATCACCCCACAAAAGACAGGTACAAGCATGTTGGCAATTGGAATGCACTTTAAGTGAATTGTCCTGATGTCATCTGTCTTTCGAAATGTTGTTGTTGTTGGAACGGGTCCATCTTTACCGTGATACGGGCATGTCACAGAATCTAATTTGTATTCGTAAAAAAAAAAAACTCATGCAGGAAGAAGATGTCATGCGTGGGTGTGTGGGGGAAAATGACCCCTGTATGTGGTCATGCATAAATCAAGGACTACAAGCAGTAAAAAAAAAACTTTCCCCTTCAACAAGGAACTAGAGGCCTGACCAGATTTTCCCCCTCAAAATGTTAAACAGTGGACTTCATTTTGGCTCTGGTCATGTGGACACCAAAAGAGCCGCCGCAAAGACAAGTCAAGCGTGACAGAAAACAGTCCTCGCTTTCATGGCTGCTTTGGATAAGAGCGAGATGACGAATGGTTTCGGGTAAATATGAATGAATGAATGTAATGCTAATGCATTTGTAAAATGTCTTTGCCATGTCCAAAGCAAGATACCCTTCTCTGTCCCGCTAGACAAATGGCAGACTGATAAATGTAATAATTGATTTAGCACGAATTCTGTGTCAATGTACACATGGTGTCATGCTATAAGCATTTAGGTCCTAACTCTCAACTATCTGTATGGAAACATAAATGTGGCAAAAGTATTGAAGCTATCATACTCATAAATCTCACATAAATGTGCTCTGATGTTTTTTTTCCCTTTCAGATTGTCTAAGTATTGTTCAGGAGAAGTGTGCCACTACTAGAGTGTTTGACGATTGCTGGTATATATGAGTCAAGCGAGATGATGACATTTTGCACACAGTGACAGACACGGCCAAGTGTGTTACAGCCTTATGGTTCACGTGGTGGTGCTTCTGACACCTCCAGTGGTCATTGAGACGTCTTTGAGCTCGGCTACCTGCACTAGGGCCACAAAGCCGTCGGAGAAGGTCCCCCTGAGGATGGCGTTACGGGTGGTTCCGACCAGGAGCTCCTCTCCATCCACGTCTGCGATGGTACGGACGGCCCCAAACTGCTCTGGAATCTACAGGGAGGGAGATAGCACATGAGCAAACACAGACATACAGGAGACACGCATGCACACAAACGCGCACACACACACACATACATATACACATACACACATGTACACAGACACATACTTCACATGTACACAGACACACACTACACACACACACACACACACACACGCACACACACACACAGACACATCCTACACACACACACATACACATACACACACGCATACAGACACATACTACACACGCACCCACACATAATGGCACATTCCATTGTATGTGAGAAGACATATAAAAATACACATGTAACCACATGCATGTTCTCTTAAAAACATAAACAGTGCATACAAACCCACACAGAGG
>CM059284.1:17598721-17618721 GCA_030347295.1 Setipinna tenuifilis
ATGCCTGTGCCTACCTGTCCGTGTAATACGCAAACAGACAAGTGTATTACATCACGATATATAACACTTCCTGACAAGTGTTTTCGGAGCAGGTTTCAACCTGATTGAACCTGATTTTAAGCTACCTATGATGTATAAACACTGGAAAAGTGTAGCCAGACTTAAAACTGAGCCCGATGATTCAGGTCTGAGAATGCAGGCCTAGTTGGCAGCGGCATGTGCATGACATAGACAAGAGAACACAACAGAATAAATGGGAATGAGGAAAACAGACAGACAGACAGATCGACAGACCAACAGACAGACAGAGACAGACAAAGAGAGACAGACAAAGAGAGAAAGAGACAGACAGAGTGGGAGTGATAGATTGAGGGAGAAAAAGGAAAGGAAAGTGGAACAAGCTAAATTACAGACACAACCTCCACCGTAGGTGAATAAACACATCATTTCTGACATTTGAGAGGTAATTAAACTCTTACGTCTGAAATTTGAGAGGTAGGTAAGCTTTATTTCTGAAATTTGAGAGGTGGGTAGTGGGTAACTCTAGTTAACTTGTGTTTAGCCCTTGACAGAAGGTCAGCCCTGACAGCCCTGATCACATTACATACTACACACAAACACAGCTCCAAAGGTATCTTTTCATGTGCTGCATAGCGTAGATAAGTTAAAATACACTTTTTTAATATAAAGACTCCTCCTGCTCTGCTGTGCTGCTATATGTAGCTATGTTTAGAACATTGACATCCACGTGAGAGGAAGTCAGTGAGAAGATGGAGGCTGGAGGCCAGGCGGCTCAGGCCAGGGCTGTGACTCACCCCGAAGATGCCCTGCTTCTTGGTCAGCGCGCCGCCACTGAGCATCCAGAAGTGGACGTGCGACTTGCCCGAGGTGATGATGTTGCTGCTGTCGCCCGGGTTGAACTCCACCGCCAGCACAGCCTCATTGGTGCTCTTGGGAGTGAAGAAAACACACACACACACACACACACACACACACACACACACATACGTATGCACACACACATGCACACACACACACACACACACACACAGACGCATACACCCACACACACACATAGACACATGCACACACAAACAGATACACACACATACACATACACATGCACACACACACAGACACACACAAACACACACAAGACAGTCTTCAGTACATGCAATACCTTTAATTTTACCTGTTACATGTTTCTTTAAGAAACCCTCAATGCCAAGAAGCCTTCTGGTCCATGTAAGGGGTTTAGTGCAACTCAGACAAAGACTAAAAATAGAGGCACTTTTCCCTTCATATATCAAAAAGCAAAAACAAACGACATCACCGCTTTAGACCAAAAAAAAGAACTATACCTTATTTATACGGACTAGAATGAGTGAATGAAATGCATTGAGGGACATGGAGTGTGTTATTTCTGGGCGAATGTTTGGTTGAGCGCGGTCAAACAGACGGCATTCCTTCTCGCCACTAATGACAAGTATTGTACAGCCACGCTGGAACGCCCTGGCCATATAGTGCACTCATATTGTAACTGCACCCCAAAGCTATACAGCTAGTATATAGCGCATTCATATTCTAACTGCTACAGAAAGGAAGAGAGAGGGCAGAGAGAGAAAGAGGGATGGAGAGAGTGAAAGGGACAGAGAGAGAAAAAGAGAAAGAAAGGGAAAGAAGGAGAGAGAAAGAGACAGAGAGAGTGAAACAGACAGACAGAAAAAGTGCATTCATACTCTAACTGCTACAGCTGTGAGAGGGACCCCATTAAAAAACATACACACAAGCTCAACTGTCCCCCCCTCGAGTGTGGTGGATAGTGTGAGCTAACCACAACTAGCAGCACATGGAGAGTGAGGGGGGAGGGGGAGGGGGAGGAGATGGCAAGATGGCAGAAGGGGGGAAAAAGGGGCATTTTGAATATGCAGGCTTACCACACCAGCAGTGTCCCCCCAATTCCCACAACCCACCCACGCATGCAGACACAAGCACGCATATACACACACATACACGCACGCACACACACACACATGTACACACATGTGAGCGCACACACACACACACACACACACACACACACACACACACACACGCACACGTACACGCGCACACACACACACACACATACACACACACACACACACACACACACACACACGTGAGCGCACACATACACACATACACGCGCACACACACACACACACGTGTGCACACACACACACATACACACATTTCACAACTCCAACGTACAGTTTGGAAATATTTACACCGTTGTCCCGGCAACCCCCTGCTCAAATTGCTCGCAGCGAAGTTGAGAGATTTGGGATGAAAGCCCGTGACGGAGCATAGGGGGGGTGGGGGATGGACGGTTGGAGAAGGGGGGTGGGGGGGTTGTAATGTGTCCCGCTGCCGTTTCTGCTGCCGGAACCTTCCACAGTCGACACAGTCGGGCAGCTGTTGGCCCGGCTCCTCGCCAAATCTGGCCCGACACACACACTCCACTCCTGCGGTCAGGAGGCCCGTTTTTTTAAGGGAGTTGGCTGCTATTTTTAAGATTCCGTTCGGTTCAACATTCTCAATAATTAAAGGTGCAGTCCAACGGAAAACAGCACCCCCCTGTGGCTAGCACGCAAACTGCAGGGCAGCTGCCTGAGTAAGTCGTAAAGATGTAAAAGATGTAAAAACATGGGGGTGCAGTGGAGTGGAGAGGGGGCAGGCTTCTTCTTTAAGAGGCTCATTATGGCTGAGGAGGAGAGGACATTATGGGATGGCGGAGCAGGATAGTGAACCCTCGCAGGACTGACAGCATTCCTGCTCTCATATGCAAAACCTAATGGGTGCAATTACCTCTGTTTATGGGCCATTACTGGTGGTGTGTGTTAACTGCCTAAAGCAACAGTGTATATGTGTGTGTGTGTGTGTGTGTGTATGTGTGTGTGTGTGTGTGTGTATGTGTCTGTGTGTGTGTGTCTGTGTGTGTGTGTCTGTGTGTGTGTGTCTGTGTGTGTGCGCGTGTGTGTGTGTATGTGTTTGTGTCTGTGTTATTGTGCATGTTTGTAAGATTACCAAGTGTTTGTGTTTATGAGTGTATGTCACCACATGTTAATTTCTGTTGCTGCATTTGTATGTTTGTGTGTGTGCATTTTTGTGTTTAGATTTGTGTGGGTATTTGTGTGTGTGGGTATGTGTGTGTGTGTGGATATGTGTGTATCGGTGTGTGTGTGTGTGTGTGTGTGTGTATGTGTGTGTGAGTGTGTGTAGGTATGTATATGTGTGTGTGTGTGTAGGTGTGTGCGTGTGTGTGTGTATATGTGTGTGTAAGTGTTTGTGCATGTAAGTGTGTATGTGTGTGTCAACCTTCACTTCGGCGTGTTTGACTCCTTTGGCCCAGTCCCACACAGACAGCATGTGCTCGTTAGACTCATCAACCACACACAGAGACGCTCCCGAATCCTGAGGGCGGACAGAGAGAGAGACACAGAGAGAGAGAGAGACAGAGAGAGACACAGAGAGAGAGAGACAGAGAGAGAGAGAGAGAGAAACGGAGAGACAGAGAGAGAGAGACACAGATAGACAGAGAGAGAGAGAAAGAAAGAAAGAAAGAGAAGAGCAAGTTGTTTTACTTATGCATACATATGTATAAATATACATGCATTTGTGCATTTAGAAAAGCTTTGGAAATGCAAATAATGTTTTTTGTCATGGCAACAAAGTTGTTGAATTGAACCAAACTAGGAGAGAGAGAGAGAGAGAAAGAGAGAGACAGACAGACAGAGAGAGAGACAGAGAGAGAGACAGACAGAGAGAGAGAGACATACAGAGAGAGAGAGAAAGAGAGAGAGAGACAGACAGACAGACAGACAGACAGACAGGCAGCCAGGCAGACAGACAGCGCGAGAGATAGAAGATGACGGTTGAGTAATGGAGACATTCGCGGAGGGCTGATTCGAATTCCTGCATTTTTTTTTTTTTAAAAACAGCGAAAGTGTTCCAAGTCGCCGCTGGCGTGGAGCGCGGCAGAGTTATTACGTGGAGCACCCGGCCATTACGGGGCGATTTAGGGATGAGTGTTAGGTGACGGCGACCCACACGCCAGCGAAAGCAACCGGGGGGGAAAGAGAGACAAGAGACGAGTGCGGAGGGGAGAGACAGAAAAACAGATGGCGTGTTAGACAGACAGAGTGATAAGTGACAGCAGCACAGGTGTAAAGGGGAAAGGGAAGAAAAAGAGAGAGAGAGACAGAGAGAGAGAGTGAGAGAGAGAGAGAGGAGAGAGAGAGAGAGAAAAGGAGAGAGAGTAAAACAGACGGAGAGTGAAAAGAGAAAGAAAGGGAGAGAGAGAAAAGGAGAGAGAGTGAAACAGACGAAGAGAAAAAGAGAAAGAAAGGGAAAGAGACAGAGAGAGAAAAGTTAAGAGAGAATGAGAAAGGGAGAGAAAGAGACAGTGAAACAGAGAGAGAAAAAAAAGAAAGAAAGGAAGAGTGAGGGAAGAGAGAGAGAGGGATGGAGATAGAGTGAAACAGAAGGAGAGAGAGAAAGAGAAAGAAAGGGAAAGAAGGAGAGAGGAAGAGGCAGAGAGAGTGAAACAGACAGAGACAGAATAAGAGAAAGGAAGGAAGACAAGAGGAGAGTGAGACAGAGAGAAAGAGAGAGAAAGAGAGAGGGATGGAGAAATTCAGGAGCAAAAAAGACAGGAAGACACCTACAGGGCGAGCAGGAAGAGTTTGGATAGAGAGATGGAAAGAGTAAAGGAAATGACAGAAGAAGAGAGAGAGCAAGTAAGCGAGTGAGTGAGTGTGAGATGATTGTAGAATAAGTGAATAAGTGTGATATAAGAAATGGCAGAGACAACTGTAAGAGGAAGACCGCTAAAAAAGCAAGACGGAGAAGAATGCAGTGTCTAATAAAATAGGGGAGACAGAATGAGAACAAACAGTAAAACGAAACTCGAGTGTGCACATAATGAATATGACTAAAACACCACAACGCGACAGGCCAAAGGGGAGGAGGTGAGGGTGAGTAAGTAAGTGTAGGAGAATGAAAAGAGGGGGAATTTAAAATGAGAAAATGAAGAAGTGAAAGGAAAAGAGAAGGGAAATGAGGACAATGAGTGGGTCAGTGAGTGAGTGAGTGAGTGAATGAGTGAATGAGTGAGTGAGTCAGTGAGTGGGTCAGTGGGTGGGTGGGTGAGTGAGTGAGTGAGTGAGTGAGTGAGTGAGTGAGTGAGTGAGTGGGTCAGTGAGTGAATGAGTGAGTGGGTGAGTGGGTGAGTGAGTGAGTGGGTCAGTGAGTGAGTGGGTGAGTGGGTGAGTGAGTGAGTGAATGAGTGAGTGAGTGAGGGACAGAGTCAGTGAGTGAGTCAGAGGGACAGTGGATGAGTGAGTCAATGAGAGAGTCAGTGAGTGAGTGAGTGAGGAAATGAAGTGAAATATAAAGACATAGACAGTGAATGAGAGAGTGAGTGAGGGACAAAGAGGACTGAGTGAGTGATTGAGTGAGTGAGTTAGTGAGTGAGTGATTGAGTGAGTGATTGAGTGATTGAGTGAGTAAGGGATGAAGAGGACTGAGTGAGTGATTGAGTGATTGAGGGATGAAGAGGATTGAGTGAGTGAGTGAGTGAGTGAGTGAGTGAGTGAGTAACAAAGAGGATTGATTGAGTGAGTGAATGACTTAGGGACTGAAAGAGAGTGTTAAGGAGTGAAAAGAAAAGACAAGAGAGGAGACGTGACACGGAGTGCGTAACTTAGTGAGTGTGTGTGTGTGTGTGTGTGAGTGTTTGTGGTGAACAACAAGAGGGAGTGTTTTTGTGTGTGTGTGTGTGTGTGTGTCTGTGTGTATGTGTATGTGTGTGTGCGCACACACACGTGACAGAGAAAGCAAATGAGTCAAAGGATGACAGGAGAGAGAGCGAAGAGAGTTGAGGTTGGGAAGAGTGGATTTAGAAAAACAGATGGTGCTGAAATGGAGAGACACCGAACGAAAAAAGAAGTTGAAGAAAGAAGAAGAAGAGGATGAGGAAGAGGTGGAGAAGAAGGTGAAGGGGATGAGGATGAGGAGGTGATGGAGAGAGAGAGAGAGAGAGAGAGAGAGAGAAGTGAGATGGGAAGAGTGCATCATTTAAGGAAAACAGATGGTGTAGACACAGGGAGACGCTGAACGAGAGAGACAGGTGGGGAGGGGGGGTAGGAGGTGGTGGTAGGGGGAGGTGATCGGAACTCCTTCTTTCCTCACTGTGCTGCTGCTACCAAGCTAATGTCTCGCGCTGGAGCAAAACACACGACTACAGCAGCACTCACTTTCACTTACGTCAAAGACATAGCTCAGTTACATCACTTATTCGGGGAAATCTGAAGTCCAGGAGAGCGGAAGTGGTGAGAGAACCAGAGATGGGGAGAGAGAGAGAGAGAGAGAGAGAGAGAGATGAAAAGAGAGAGAGCCAGACATGAAGAGAGAGAGAGAGAGAAAGAGAGGGAGTGATGAAAAGAGAGAGAGAGAGAAAGAGAGGGAGCGATGAAAAGAGAGAGAGAGAGAGAGAAGAGAAAGAGAGAGAGAGAGAGAGAGAGCGAAGGAATGATAGTTTGACTGGTAGTTATTACACCCAATAAAAACGGCAACCCACAGATGGTACAATCAACTTACTTAAAACCCAAGAAAAAAAGAAGTGAGAAGAGAGAAGTGTGGGATAGTAATAGGATGGGGGAAAAACAGATGGTACAGCAATCCAGTCAGAGGCACAGATTGTGATTAAGAGCAAAGATGAGGAGGTGGAGAAGAGAGAATGACCAAGGAGGGCGAGAAAGAGAGACAGAGTAGGAGAGGAGGATGGATGGATGGATGGATGGAGACACCAGGAGAGCAGAAAGGATGGAAAGATAAATAGATGGACAAGGTGTGACAAGGACAAAAAGGAGAGGAAGAGAAGATGGATGGAGAGACAACAGGAGAAAAGAAACTGAGTGCAAGATGAAGGTCAAAAAAGAGAGAAGAAAGAAGAGAAAAGGCGTGGGTGAGGAGAGGAGAAAAGAGGGAGAGAAAGACATGAAAAAGAGATGAGACACCAGGGAGGAGTGGTGATGGATGGATGGAAGCATGCATGAATAGATGGATAGATGGATGGATGGATGGATGGATGGATAAATAATTGAATGGAAGGACGGAAGGACGGGCGGATGGATGGATGGATGGATGGATGGATGGATGAATAGATGAATTGATAGATGGATGGATGGATGGATAAATGGATAGATAGATGAATGATGGATCAATTGATAGATAGATGGATGGATGTATGGATGGATGGATAGATGGATGATGAATGGATGAATAGATGGATGAATGGATGGATAGTTGAATAGATGGGTGGATGGATGGATAGATGAATGGATGGATGGATGAATGAATAAATGAATGATGGATAAATAGATGGATGTATGGATGCACAGGTGGATAGATGTATAGATGGATGGATGGATGGATAAATGAATGACAGATAAATGGATGGACGGATGGACTCACAGACTGGGAGAAGGCCACTGAGCTGACGCCCCTCTCGAAGGTGCCCAGGCCGATGGTCTGCAGCGTGGTCAGTGTCGCTGAGTCCCAGATGTGCACGAATGGCTGCAGGGGCTGACGGACCACACACACATAAACAACATAAGTGGCCCGCATGTACACGCGCGCGCACACACACACACACACAAACACACACACACCCACACACACACACACATACACATACACATACACACTCACACACACACACGCATACACAGAAAAACAAACAACCATCAGGAATTTCAACTTGAATGCACTGGACCACAAAAGTATACACATATACAATCACATACTTGGAATTTAGGACTGACAGAAAAACACACATCACAAAACATCCCACAGTACTTTGTCCAAACACAGCATGCTTTCAGACATGCATTTATACATATAGATTCACTCATGAACCCAAAGACACCCCCACATGCCCTGTGATTGCTCTGATGTACTGAAACACTAGTTATCTCTCTTAACAATGGGATTCTCTTTTTCGAATTGGCTGATGAGGTGGGAATTAACTTTCTGGATAATGGCTACCTTTGATGTAGATTTCCAAAGAAAAGTTGAATTGCCATTCCATATTAATGTGCTTATGAATTGTAACCATAACAACTTAACATAACAATAACCAAATGAACTGGGTAAATCATTTCTAACAGATGCTATGGAAAATTATCCAGTTATTTTGGTAGTTTATGGATATTTATCTTAAATATGAAGGAGATAAGTGGGATAAACCACCTTTGATGTGACCGGTTTTGTGGAAATAATGATTCGGGGCTAGGGAACTCCACTGCACTTTGTTCTTTGCCCCCTCCTTGGCCATTATTTCCACATAACAGGTCACCTCGGCAGCCCCATTTACATCTAGAATATGATAAAAAAGGAATACTAAAAAAAAACAGTAGGTGGAATCAAACCAGCAGCCCTCCGATTTCTGCATGACTTCTCTACCTCCATAGCCAATTTATAGACCCTTTTAAGAGTAAAAAGAAAAACAAATACATGACAATTCTATTTCGTTCCCAAACTACTTCGCTATGTTTAATGAATGCTAAAACGGAAACCCTGTGTGAACACCTATGACGCTAATAATCAAACTGCCTTGAAATGGTTTATAAAAGCGATTGCACGCAGTAGCCACACTACTGTACGCTGAACCCCCCTGGTTTCAATTGTTTCCCCAGCGCCAGAGCGGTTTTGTGCCACTGCTGCGGAGCAGTGCGGAAAGTGTTGCGTTTCCATGGCCATAGCCACGCCCCTGCCACACGCTACCGCTTGCACGCTAACGCGTAACCGTAACGTGTACTCATGCGACCAAGGAAAAATTGCGGTGATGTGACGTGTTTCTCGGAAACCCCATCCATTATTAGCAGGTGACACTGCTGATGCCTATCAGCAGCAGGCACAAGGCGACCACTATTGGCCAGGTCACGCAGAGCGGCAAGCTAAGGGTCATACTGCTGGCGATGTGAGAGCCGTGTAAGGGTCTGCTTCCACTTGACTCTTGTCTGTGTTATCTGCAACCATAGGGGAACAGTACATTTTGAGATCCTCACTTTGTCTATTTCGAGGCTGGCCTTTAAACTGGGGAACTTTGGTGGGTTTTCCTACTGATTGCGTTTCTTCCTCCGAATCTTGCCAACAATCTTAAAAAACAGGAAACGAGAATGCCACAAGTGGTTTCACTTATCCTACAACACTTCCCTCATGTGCCATTCTCAGCCACTTACAGCACTGCCTATGTATGGGCACCCAAGTGAGGTTTTGTTCATCCAGTTGCACAAGTGTCCTTGCCTCTAGCTTTCTCAATGGTTGTGTGCAGAAGGGAATGCAGTTCTTACCAAGCAGTTACCTGCAGTTCTTACAAATGAGCTTGGCCTTCTGACACCTATACAATTCCTACTTTCGTTGGGAGTGTGTGCAAGTGTATAGGTTTGTTTCTATTGTTAGACGGTCTTCCAAATAAACAGTGTTTACTGTCTGTCTGTGCTCTAGCTGTAAACACAAAGCTGAAAAGACACTGACACTACATACTTAAGCAATTGATTTATCACAAGTCAAATCGCCATTGCTACATTCAGCAATGTTATCACATATTGCATTTCCCTGCCATCATGCAGCAATAGAACGCAATACATCTTCAAAAGAAGACAGTGTCTTCTTGCCTTCTAGCACTTCTGGACTTAGTCTTTTAGGAAGGAAAATAGATTTGTGTCTTTTCTACTCTCTTTATTCCATTCAACTCCATTTTCTCAGACTCTCATCAACAGCTACCTCACCTCTCACGCATATAACCTCCAACTGAACCAGTCGCATGCGAAATGTGAAAAATCACCTCTGCAAATGAATCAATCACGACTCCAATCAAGTTAGACGTCTATGAACGTTTCTTTATTTATTTTTAGATTGACGAAATTAAAATTCCACCGCTGCATGGATACATGTGCAGCCTTTGCTTCCATAGATTTGAGCTGGTGTGTCTTTGGCAATGTTCACACTTCGACATGCCAGCTGAGAGACCGCAATTTCACAAGTGAAGCCACAGGTAGTGCTGTCATCACTGTCTGGCCATGTTTGCGCAAACATCTGTGAGGCATGTGTTGGCTCATAGTGTAAAAGAAAAAAAAAGGTCAAAAAAAAAGGATGAGCTTTTTGTTTATGTGCCCGTGACAACACTGTTGGCCAAGCCAACTTGGCTAACTTGGAAGATAAGCTAACAAAAGAAACAAACACACACACACATCATGTCATCGTGTGTGTGTGTGTGTGTGTGTGTGTGTACAAGTGAGTGAGTGGGTGAATGCATGAGTGAGTGAGTAAATGAGTAAATCAAAGATTACATGAGTGAATGAGAGAGCGAGTGTGCACAGCAGTAATATTTTGTGTTTTTGTTTGTTGTTTTGTGTTGTAAGTCTAAGTATGCTCTAAGTATGCATGTGTGTGTGTGTTTTTTGTTTGTGTTGCTGTGTATGTGTGTATGCGTTTTGTCATCTATGTGTAGCTGTGTATGTGTGTATGCTGGCATGTACATGTAGCTGTGTGTGTGTGTGTGTGTGTTTGTGTGTGTGTGTGTATGCTGGCATGCATGTGTAGCTGTGTGTGTGTTTGTGTTTATGTGCATGTGTGTGTGTGTATGCTGGCATGCATTTGTGTGTGTGTGTGTGTGTGTGTGTGTGTGTGTGTGTGTGTGTGTGCTGGCATGTGTGTATTGCACACACACGTGTTGTTCTTGTTATTGTTGGGTGGTGCGGTGGTACGGTGCTGCCGGGCCCAGCGGCCCAGCACAGCACAGCCTGTATGGGTGGTATGTCACAGCTCGCAGGCTACAGGGAGGAAGTAGCGGCATGGTGCGGCGTGGAAACTTTCCCCTGTCTACAGGCCCTTCCTTTGATCAACACGGCCGCCTGGCAACAATTATCACCCCCCCACTCCCCAACCCCCAATGCAAACACATACACACACACACACACACACACACACACACACACACACACACTCACACACAGACACACACACACACACACACACACACACACACACACACACACACACACACACACACACACTCACACTCACACAGACACTTACATACACACACACACAGTTAAACACACACAAGACACTTAAACACACACACACACACACTCACATACACACACACACAGTTAAACACACACAGACACTTAAACACACACATACATCCTGACTACAGCGAAATCCCGCTTCAGTGTGGCGAGTCAAGTCAGTGGAGCATTTTAGTGGTTCTGAGAAAGAGGAAGGGGAAGCTGCACTTGGAAGAACAAACTCCCCAGCTGATTGGACAGAAACAAACAAACTAAACCACTGAATGGTTTTGGGGAAGGGCCAGTCCAGTGAACAACATTTAGCCCTGCATTGTGGTAAAAGTTCAATGACTATTGTAACTAACCAGATACTCAATGGTGCGTCATTAGTGGTCTCTCTGTATGGTGTAGTCAAACAGAGACTGATGGAATAACACCAGCCTATCTAGCCCATACCTACAATCAATCTCATACCTTTGATTGATACTGTTGAGGGTGGATAGTGTGTACTTTTTCTTTTTTCGCTTCTGCTTGTACACTATTATGTGTTTTTTTTAGTGGTAATGTTTTATTCAGTGGTAAATACGGTTTTGCCATTAACAGCAAAGCTTTAATTCATCAAACTGCTGCACTTGCTGTACTGGTTCTTGGTACGGTGACGGTGCTGCTCTGTGTTGCGTACATAACTCACCTTGCCATCTTTATCCACGCCTGCTGTTTGTCCAGATGCCACGCGGATCTTGTCCGGGTGAATCGCAAGGCTGCAATGGAAACATCCCACCAATCAAAGTCAAGCAAGAGAGGACATTAGCATTGGTTAGCGTGTCGCCTGCTGCTTCAAGTTTTCGCAAAAGTTTAGTCTTAAGTGATTGAGGATGACCAAAGCACATACGACTATGTCCTCCAAAATATTGCTAACAGTTGCTTCAAGTGATTGTGTGCTGTGTTCCTCTTGTGTTTTATGGTTAGCGAAGAGTTAGCGGAGTGTGAGGTGGGTTGTTGTTGTGTGCCCATTGCTGTGTGTGTGTTGTGTTATCACACTGTGTTATGGCATTGTGTTAGCCGTTGGTGTGACACAGTCGCCAATTTTTTTTTAAAAACAAATATCGGCTCCATTCACAAGCGGTTCAGTTCTCCCTGCCTGTTTTGACAGGCTAGAGAAAACGACCAGAAAAACATAGTGTGATGGAGTGCCCCGAGCATGCCAAGAAAAAACAACCGCTGTGTCAAGCACAAGGGAGGTCGGCCATTTTGAAATCAGCCCAACACTGAAAAATCCCACTCTATCTCCCCAGAGTGCCTGTGTGTGTGTGTGTGACTCACAAGTGTGGAATGGGCCTGCAGTCTTTTTTTCTGCAATAGTAAAATGCCAGGGCAGTGTTTCGTAACAATTACTTTTTTGTGTGTGTGCTTTTAACGATTTCTTTGGGAAATTACCACAAACGAGAAAAATTTTGTGTGTCACTTTAAATGACGGCAACCAAATGAATGCGTGTCAATGTCAGAATAAAATGTCTAAGTGGGTCAAAGTGGACCGATCTAGACACGGCCAGACTCTTTTTCTCAAACCACATCTGAGCTGCCACACTGGCCTGACATACATCAAGATGGCGGGGGTAAGAACACAATAGCACTGTGGTACTGGCTTGTCATTAGCAGACACTGCTGTCTCTCACAGGCCAGATAAAAAACCCACCGACAGCTCTGAACTTAATCAAAGCCGTAAGCACAACACTGGCCCGACATCAGTGATGAAGAACAGTCTACGACTGACACATGGATTTCAAGTCACTTTTCGGTTCAGGTCAGTTCAGTTCTCAAAAGGCAGCTCAGCATGACATTTTAAATTTCCCAGCAACCTGACAGCATGGGTTCAGCGTGACATTTCAAAAACTATTCCCAGGAACTTGGATTACAACCCAGCCAACAGACAGGCACGCACTCTCCCCTGCACAGTCTCTGATCTTGCAGTATCTATAATAAATGTAGATCTAGGTGTAATATTTAATCGTGTAACTCATAACTATTTACACATACTGAACCTGTAAGGCAGCTAAAGCTTTATAACTAAGATAGTACTGTGTCACTTTAAGTTAGTAGTTAAAAAAGCAGTTAGTAGTAGTAGTACCGATAAATACTTTACATACTTTATAACTGCATTATAAGCCTTTATGGATGTGTTTATAGAGTTTTGTGATCTCAAGCCTCAGAAAGTGTTATTGATATATAGGGATATATCGGGATATATCAAGACATATATCAGGATATATCAGGATATATTAGTGAGCCTCACCAGCGCACGCAGTCAGTGTGCTTGCGGTAGTGCCTCTGTGTGCGGTGGCTGAGGTGGTACAGCACCACCACGCAGGCGATGAAGTAGACAGCCTCGCCAGACGGCAGTAGGTACAGGTTCGCCCGGCAGTCCCGACCCCGGTATCCATAGCTACAGCCCCATAAATCAAGGTCGAACCGGTTGAGTTGAGGGTGTTCACCCCAAATTCTTTATAAAATGGTTTGGCTTGTTGTCCTTATTTTGATTATTCAGTGGGAACAGACAGTCAGTGACTAAGAGAGGGAGAGAGATTGGGTGGGATTGGGAAATCAGATTTGAACCCTATTGACAACATTTCCTCATGGACCCCTTTTTTATTAAATTTGTTCTTTTGTTTAAGCAGGGTAGTCACATTAACACAGTAGTCTCTTCTCCAAGTGAGCCCTAGCCAAGAAAGGCACTTAGCTAAAAAAGCAGTGCGCTAACTACATACAATGATGCAGGCGCTTTATCCAGCTGAACCCTTTTTACTCCACATGCTGACCCTGAAGTGATGACAGATGCAGGCATTGAGCAAATTCTCGAGAAATTACAGAAAACTGTGGCTTCTCCGAAGGTGAATCATCAGTCTGGATTAGTACCACTGTGGCTTCATGAAGTCGAAAAAAAAATACTCTCAAACAAAAAAAACTCTTTGGGGTGCTTCTGGAAAGATATTGTTCTGTCTCTTGGCAGACTATCAGGGACTCTAGCTGATGACTACTGTGTCTAATCTATTTTACACTAAATCTAAAATCTCTCCCAGTTCTTCTACTTTGCTTTCTTCTCTTCTGCTTCCTATACCCACTAACTGTACATAACAAAGTTCCTCTTCCTGTTCAGTGTTGTGCAAATAAAGACATAATTAAGTTAACTGCTATAATTATGACAATTGGAGGGAAGGGGGGTAGGGAGGGGGGGTTGAACCACAAGACAAAAATAGGAAGGATACACCCAGTCCAGCTCGAGCTTCTCAGCTGGCAAGTCCATCTTGAGCTCCTCATAGTTCTGGATGTTAGAGGGGATGTACATTGTGATGGGTCGGCCCCGAAGGAACATCTTTATGGACTGACCTGTGGTGAGACAAGCCCACAGCGATACTTACTCTCACAGACAGACAGACAAACAGGCAGGCAGACAGACAGGCAGACAGGCAGAGAGGCAGACATAGAGGCAGACAGACAGGCAGATAGATAGACATAAATAGTCACACAGACAAACAGAAAAATACACAGACAGACAGGTAAATAAAAAGAAAGACAAGACAGGTATATAGACTGGGAGACAGAGAGAGAGAGAGAGCGAGAGAGAGACAGAGAGAGAAAGAAACAGAGAGGAAAAAAAAGACAAAGAATAACCGAGAGTGACAGAGCCATTAAAAGTCATGGGCCTGTTAAAGTAATCTTTTGTAACGATATAGGCACGAGATGGGGGCCAGGCGGATGAGTCAGTGTTTAATAGGGCCTACTTTATGTGGCGGATGAGTCAGTGTTTAATAGGACCTACCTTGCGTGGTGCGGCCTCGGCTGGACCCCTGGGACCCTGTGAAGGCAAAGAAGGAGGACATGACCACAAGGTGCCAAAAGACTCTAAATTACACTCTACATAGCTGTGACAGACCCGCTCTCCTTCACCTGCAAGTGTACATACACACACACATACACATGCACAAGCATACAAAGTTTCGGGCGTACACACACACATTCATGCACACATTTTAACACACACAGGCACATATACACACACACACACACACGCACATATGACTCAGCTGATTCTCAGGGGTGCTGTTAAGGCGTAATTCCATGCGCCCACGAGGGGAAGCCTGAGACGGAATCTGTTCTCCCAGCCACCCATATCCCCAAACACCCCCAGTTTGTCCAGCTGAGAGGCAGACGCAGGAATGACAGATGAGGACAGAGGATCCCCTTTCACCCCTGACCAGGGTGGGGTGGGGGGAGCGGGGGGTGGAGGGGTATTTTTATGGAGGCTGCGAGGGCCGTTTATCCGTGCGCAAGGCGTTCTGGAACGGGCCGTAAACGCGGAGGCCAAAAAACGAAAACGAGGAGCGGCAGGCGCGGCAGACGAGGCCCTTCACTTCATTGCCTCTGGTGTGTCGACGTGTGTCAACCGTATTTTTTTTCTATTTTTCTTTTTTCTTTTGTCAACGTCTTTTTTTGCTTGAAAAATGATTACTGCCTTTTTAAAACAGCATTTGACAGGAACAAAACAATTTAAATCACTATGGGAGAGGAAACCCCAGACTTTTGCCAGGGAGGGAGGGGGGATTGGTTTCAGCATTGGTTCGGTCTAAAATTCCATAGCGCACTGTTCCCCCCACACGAGATAGTAAATCTTTCTGAAATCTTCATCGTTTTTTTTTTTTTTGTAACATCGCCACTGTGTTTTTATAGGGCTTGCGTTGACTCCAATCAAGACTAATGATGTGAGAGATATTTGACACTAAATATCACACTTCAGGCCAACATACACATGAGCACACACAGAGGCTACGTTCTTCAAAGGCTACGTTCAGACTGCAGGGCTCAATTTGGATTTTTTTGTGAAATCCGATTTGTTTTTGTGAGGTTGTTCACGTTTCCAATTAAATTTAACTCGTATGTGATCTCCAGTGTGAACTTTGAACGCCCCAAAAGTCTCCCACATGCACATTGGAGGACATGACGACATCACACACAGTGAGCATTCTCAGTGTTTACGGAAGTAAACATGTACACTAGTAGTAAGTGTCTGGTGATTTTAAAGTTGCTGTCCTACCGGAGCCAGCACATGTACAACATATTTGTTTTAAGGAGGAGCAACGTCCATACAGAGGAACGTATGGTTGCAGAATCGCATTTAACCCATCACATGTGTGTGAGCAGGGGTCAGCCATTAGAGTTTCGGCCAGGGGAGCAGTCCGGTCACACGTTTGTTACCTTAAATTCACACCTGCAGCCCTCCAGTTACAGGTCAGTGACCTTAACCACCAGGCCACTACGCCCCTGTTTTAATATATCAGTGATTTGCAGATTGACAACGCCAAGAAAAGTGTAATGGTGACAACAAGTACAGTATGCGATCTATGTGTCTCTCCTGCATGCATTGTTAATGCAGACCTGTTACTGCCATTATGTAACAGACAACATAGCCATCATGCCAATCATACACAAGTAATTGCCTGGTTGTCTTCAAGGTACACCTAAGAGTATGGCGGCATTCAAGCAGTTTGTTATTACAAACCTACAAGTTGTGCAGCAGGAGAAATTCCAGGTATACGCACTGGCACTCCTTCCTTACTTGGAAGTTGCTGATTTTAATCTCACAGATTTAAGGTATGTCTTCATCAATGAAAAGATAAAATGGGGGTGGAAGTTGTTTCACACAATTTCAAAACTGTACGGTGGTTCAATGTTACCGTCTCAGATAAAACAAAACAAAGGAGATAAACAGTTACTTTGGCGTCAACAGATAGTGGTATGTAGCGTTTCCCAGTAACCTAATCTTTACACATTTACAAGAACCAAAATTCTTGAAAATCTAAAAATCTGCTTCCTGACGTGATTCACAGTTTAACTGTCAGCCTCACCCTCCTCTCTCTCTGGGCCTTCCCTATTCTGAGCTTTACAATTCTCTCTTTCTTTTTTTTTCTCTCTCTCTCTCTATCTATCTCTCTCTCTCTATCTATCTCTTTCTCTATCTCTCTCTCTTTCTCTCTCTCTGTCATGCTGACCTCCACTCCACTGTGACTGTGTGAATCAGTCGGCACTCCCCTACAAAATGCTCTTTAGATTGTCCACTGCAACAGAGAAAGCTTTGTGATTGGTGTTTGCACAGCTTCCACTGTCAACACTTGGATGTAACAATAAAGACTGAGGCTTCCTTGTGTGTTTCCAACAATCGAAGGTACACTGCATAACTGTCGGTATAGTTAAGAATGTAATTATCCCAATTACACACACACCGGTATATATACATTAAAATGAACACACACACACACACACACACACACACACGTGTGCTTAATGCATACACACTAATGCACGAACACATATACACATTTATATATCATTAGAACAAATCATTTACTATGCCACGTGCTATGTATATGTACATCACGTAAGTATAATGTAGTGTACATCCATAGTGTTTTCATTTACTATGATTATGAACCTACTCATTAGTGAAATTTTGATCCCAATTACACTGGGATCAAAATCTCCTGTAACTAATGTCTGTTAGCATGGCCATGTGTGATGCATAAGCTACAGTGAGCGTGAGCGTTCTCCAGATGGGCTTTGAGCAGTCGACAGGCTAATGTCTCGTAGCACAGCCAAGAGTCTTCATAGTGACAGGTCTTTCCCATGGGTCTTTCAAAGCTTAAGTCACGGTTTGTTTACATGTGCTTAATGCATACACACAGACATACGTACAGACGTATATACCAAACACACACACACGCGCACGCACACGCGCACGCACACACACACACACACACACACACCACAAAAGGCCTGTGAGCACTTTGGAAAAAGGCAGCAAAGTTGTGAGGCAAAGCAGGCTCCAATGTGGTTGCGGCTCCACTGAACGCTGCCTGTCATGGACGTAAATGGTAAATGTTGTGTTGTGTGTCAGCATTAGGCATTAGGTGCTATTTGTGATGTGTGTGCACACCTGTATAACTACAGTATGCCCCTCCCTTCCTTTCTGACAGGGGGCAGCCTCATGCACGGCCCCTCATTTATGCACAGGGACAGTCTAGTCTCACCTCTGGGCCCTGCGAAACATTATAATGTTTACTTTTCCCAAGCCGCGCTGGTGCATAGGGAAAGAAGTCTGCCTCTCTCTCTCTCTTTCTCTCACTCCCTCTCTCTCCATCTTTCTCTCTCTTTCACACTCACTCCCCCTCTCTCCATCTTTTCCTCTCTTTCTCGCTCCCTTTCTCTATTTCTCACTCTCGCTCCTTCTCTTTCTCTCCTTCCCTTCCCTCTTCCCATCTCTCTCTTTATCCCTCTCTCTCTCTTGTTTGCTCACCATCTCTCCATGTCTCTTTCTCTCTAGCTCCCTCTTTCTCTCCTTTCCTACTCTCTCCATCTTTCTCTCTATCCCTCTCTCTCTCTCATTTGCTCACCGTCTCTCCATTTCTCTTTCTCTCCAGCTCCCTCTCTCCATCTCTGTCGCTGTCTCTTTCTCTTCCAGATGACCTAACAGCTGAAGCAAATAAGCACACATGACAAATAAACAGGCCGCCTGACACTGGGTCTGATGAGGTGGATGAGTAAAGAAGAAAAGATGAGAGAGGATAGAGAATGAGGGGGAAAAAAGAAAGGAGGGAAAAAAAAAAAAACGAGTTTGGCTCCAGAGGAACAGCCATCCATCATCTTCCCGAGGCAACACAAAAGTGGTGTGGCGGCACGGGTGACCGTAGCGGGTGAATTTCCATAAGTGATGAAACGGGAGGGGAAAGTTGTGTGTGTGTGTGTGTGTGTGAAGGGGGGGTGGGTGGAGGGGAGGGTTGGAGATGAGAGAAGAGAGGGAGAAATGAGAGGGAGGAGAGAGAGAGGAGTGTGAAATGGGGAGAGAAAGAGAGAGAGAAGATGGAAAGAAAAAGAAAGAGAGAGGAGGATTAAGAGGAAGGAGAGAGAATGGGGCAGAGTGTGTGTGAGGGGGGCAGGACACAGAGGGAATGAGAGGTAGAGACAGAGATGGAGAGAGAGAGAGAGTATAGTGGAAGGGAAGAGTGAGCGAAAAAAGGAGAGATAGAGAAGGGAGGGAGGCACAGTGAAAGAGAGAGACAAAGGGCCAGCAGGAGGGTTAGGGGAGGTGAGTCTCAGAGGTGTAAATAGAAACGCTGTTGAGCAAAGAACAGAAAGAAAGAACAAGGCACAGAGCAAGAAAGAAAGAAAGACAGAAAGAAAGAAAGAAAATAAAAGGCAGAAAGAAAGGAAGAAAGAAAGAAAAAAGAAAGAACGAACGAACAAACGAACGAACAAGCAGGGGAGAAAGACAGAGAAAAAGAGGTGTGAAGAGGATAAGGGGAGAAAAGCTTAGGGAACGAGAGCAGAAGAGTACAGAAGACTTGTAGAGAGTGAGAGAGTAAGAGTAGGGGCGTACTGTAGCAGTCCCTCACTGCCCCACACACGACTTCAACTTCCTGTGTTGGACACATGCTATGACCCAAATAATTACAGTCAAAATACCCTATTTATGGCCAGCGTTGCCGCTCGCACGCATGGAACAAATGTTCTAGATCGATGCTGTGCTGCGTGTTACCCACAGCAATTTGGCAGCGTTCCCGTTGTTGTCCACATATTAGGCCAAACTTTAAAGCAAGCCTCCCAGTGCAGATTCAGACAGTGCCAAAGTAATAACTGGTGCCATGGGTGTCTTTTGCATTTATATAATTTATATATGTGTGTGTGTGTAGGTGTGTGTGTGTATAAAGAGAGTGAGAGAGAGAGAGAGAGAAAGAGAGAGAGAGAGAGAGAGAGAAAGAGAGAGATATGATCATACTTTGGTGGTTGTTGGTGCTAAAAATGTGTGGAAGAAGTGCTTGGGCAGTACTACAA
>CM059284.1:17623721-17636221 GCA_030347295.1 Setipinna tenuifilis
AGTGAAACCAGCTGATGAGAGACCTCCACCTCCACCCCCCCCCCCTCCCCCTCTACCCATTTTCACCTCAGCTGTGCGGTAAACACTTATGAACATGCACAGATATGAGACACCAATGTTGCCTGAGCTTGCTCGGAAACTATTGTATCTCTCTCACACCCACTCTCTACTTCTTTCCACATTCTCACACACCCGCTCTCTTTCGGTCTGTGTTACACACACACACACACACACACACACACACACACGAACACACACACACACGAAAACACACAAAAACACAAGTAAATCGACTGTTAAGGCAAAGGTCATTGAACACCAGCTTTTCACCACCATTCTTCCAACCAGGGCTATGTCTGTTAGCAAAGCAATGTGATTCCACGGGTTACTTCACATGCAGAAAGGAAAAATTATCCAGGGGTCAGTCTGTCTTGCCAAAGAGTCCTGGCATTCATGATTGGTAAGAGATAAACAAAGAGACAGATTCAATTGGCAGGTTAGTGCGGCGAGTTACAGAAATGATTGTGGTGTTACCCTGCCAGCGATGATGCAAAACCCAGTTCAAAATAGTCTGTTGTTGTTTTAAGCCGCTTGCTACTACACACACACGTCTTTCGACCACAAGATAAAACCAGAAGGCGTCTTTAAATAAGACAATGCCGCTATTCCTGCGCAGTAAACTGAGCCGTGCCTTCCTCTTTGGGTGTTTGGTTTGTCCTCTGCCCCACAAAAATACATTGTCATTCAGGTTAAAACCCCAAAACACTAGCCTACCATGAGGGCCTGGTAAAAAAATGTTAACCACCTCAGTGGTGAATTATCTGCCTGCTGTTGACAAAAATGCCTTTTTTACTTCCTTAACCCTAACAGCTGGCCAAGTGGGTTTTTCCTCTCACATTGCTCAGAGGCCTGGGACATACTTTCAGCTTTCTGTGGCTCATCTGTGGCCCCTTGTACCTACATCCTACACGTCGTCGTCTGCCTCGGTGCTACTGGTGCTACTGGTGCAGAGTAATAACTATGGAACTCAAAGGGAACGACTTGAACGGCCTCGAGTAGTCATTTACGTAAGTAAAAACGGCATGGGCGAAAATGACACATGAGAACTTGGTAAATGCCTCAGTAAAGCTTTACTGGCTGACTTATAATAGTTTATGGACATTAGCCAAATCCACAAGAATTCCAAGCGGCAAAGTCATTTCACGACAACGCTGGGTTTTGCATCTATACCGGCAGAAATGATGATTCAGTTGTTAAGGAATGCAAAGCCCCTCCCAAGCCCAAAGGACCAGGCGACCACGGACACAGGGCAGGAAGTTTCGACGGCTCAGGGGGAAGAGTGGGGGCGGGGGGGGGGAACGCACAGCGGCTTCTTCCCATCCTCCAGGATCGGGGACAGGGGGCTGTGGCACTGGTCCTTGGGGGGCGCTGGCGATCCCGAGCTGGGGGTCTGTGGCGCCGACCCACCGGGGTCCTCCACCGATGACGCGCCGCCGTTGTGGTCCTGAGCTTCCGCCCCGACCCTCCTGAGGAGCCTGGTGGGCTGGATAGCCTCCTCTACCCCTGGGGTCCAGCTCGAGTCCTTCATCCGGACACCACCACCACCACCTCCGCCCCTCTCCTCCTGCTCTTCGTCATCGTCATCGTCATCCTCCAGGTCCCCCTCCTCCAGCGTGCTCAGGGTCTCCTGCGCCACGGACGTCCCCTCCGGAAGGGCATCCTCCAGGGAGAGGCTCTGCACAGCCCTGGTGAGAGCCAGGGGGACCCTCTCCTGGCCCGACTCCAAGCCCTGGAGAGTGAGCTCTGTCTGGGTGGCCCTGTCCTGGCAGCTGGGCCTCTGCTTGGGGCTGGGGAGTTTAGGGCTAGTATGGCTGTGGCCATTCTCCTCCCCAGTGCTGTTTGTGACTTGGCTAGAGACACACACATACATACAGACAGAATTACACTGAAGATGGACATGCATAAATGGCCCTGTAAAAAATGGATAAAATTCTCTCATTATTTCTAACGAGGTGAAGAGAGAGTTCAGAGTGCAAGTGCATAAATATAAAAAATAATAAAAAATAACTTTTTAAAAATTAATTTCAGCCATTTTACCAAACACTGTGCCGCCCTTTCTTATAAAAATATTTCCTACGGGCGAATAAACACAGCCATTACACGGTCCTTAAGTAATGCTAAACAAACATTCAGCCCAATTTGGCCAAACTAGAAAACTGGCACACGACATTCAGGCTCGTGGGTTTTTCCTTTCTGGAAGACTTCCAGAATGTCCAAAGAACCCTTTTGGGGGGGGGGGGGGGGCTTTTCCATAGGTTATGGGTTGCCACAGTGACTGCATTTTTGACGTAGCACTTCGGCAGTACTGTCACTTTTCACTGCCACTTTACTTCTACTGCTTACAGTGCTCCTGTGTGCCTGTGTGAGCTTGAACCAGCAGTTCTGAACTATAATGCCCTGCATTTTATCAAACGCTGACTGTGCTTCTGCTTTACTGTAACCCTGTGTTGTGTGTGTGTGTGTGTGTGTGTGTTGTGTGTGTTTGTTGTGTGTGTTTGTTGTGTGTGTTTGTGTGTTGTGTGTGTATTTGTGTATGTGTGTGTGTGTGTTTATGTGTGTGTATGTGTGTGTGTATGTATGTGTATGTGTGTGTGTGTGTGTGTGTATGTGTGTGTGTGTGTGTGTGTGTCTCCGTGTGTCCTGCCTTTCTTTAAAAATAGCAAAGTCAGAGCTGGCAGTTATAAATGCCCTTTAGGGAAATGCTAGGGTTTGCAGCTGAGGCTGTACAACAGAAGCAAATGACTCCACTGAGAGTGACTCCTAGCCAGTGAGTTTCCACTACGCTCCCCCCCTGCACGCTGGCGCTGCCGTCTGCGTCTGCGTCTGTGCCTGCGTCTGTGTCTGCGTGAGGTACCTGGAGGCCGAGTGGCAGAGGCCATCCTGTGAGCTGAGGGACTGTCGGCACGACCTGGAGAGGCCGTCAGCACAGCACACCTGGTTCAAGGAGCGCGCTGCTCCAGGGTTCACTGGTGAGAGAGGCAGGGAAAAGACACACACACACACACACACACGCACACATACACACACATGCGCACACACACAAACACAAACACACATACACACACACGAAAGAAAGCATTGCAAAATGTAATCTTACTACTACACAAGAAATGCCAACTGCTTTCATAAGCTAGCATTTATACTCAAAATTGCTGACAATATTAAATTACACTGACAGGATTACTAGAGCAACAATACACAAATTTGCAAAATAGCACTAAAGTTCAGAGGTTTCAAGTCCTTGCACGTTCGGCCCTTTTGCTCTCTGATGTATTTCACAGAACAAGGGAATGTTCAAAATGAGTGATGAGAATGATGCTCAAAAAAAATCTGATTGGCTCCCCCACCTGCGATGAGGTGCTGCTTCAGCAGCAGCATCTGCTGGTCGTGGAGGCGGAGCTTGCGGAGGGCGTCAGCCAATGAGGACTTGAGGAGCGTGATCTCGTCCTCCTGGGCCTGCAGTCGCACCTCCATCAGAGACGTGCGGTCTGGGAACTCAGCACTGCTGCCCCCTGAAACGTCATCTAAAAGACAGACAGACAGAGTAGCCAATCAGAGATTGATCAGGAAGACTGCACCACCAATCAGTGAGTGATCAGGAAGTCAGCACAACCAAATTAGTGAGTAACCAGGAGAACTGTGTTCAAAGTGAGGCCACATGTTCAGAATGCTTTATACTTGAATTTTTCTTTTAAAAAAGGACCAACTATGAGATTTCGGAATTATTAATAGTGATATTAATAAAAGAATATAATTAACAAATATGGAAAGAATACCTAAATATCAAAGTTACAAACACATCTACCAATCCATCAATAGAGACAAGTTAACTGGTGTGCATCGTGTGTTGTAAGCCATGTTACTGCAATTTTTACTAAGTTCAGGACATTCTGTGGCATCCAGATTCTTGCTCAGCATGGTGCAATCAATTGTAGAAAGTTGCTTTGCCGAAATTAGTGAAGGTGAAGGTAGTGACAAGGGCATTATTTCTGTTCTTGAAACAGACTCAATGATTTACACTTTAGACAAAGAAATCTAGAAGATCTTTTTACAACTAGTATCCTGAAATAATGACGCTGGCTTACCTTTTTAAAATAACTGGCTAACATATCAGGTGACTTTACTGGAAGCAGTGTGTGTGTGTGTGTGTGTGTGTGTGTGTTTATGTTTGTGTGTGTTTGAGTGTGTGTGGGGGGGGTGTGATCAATGGCAGTAAATGGCTGCATAAAAGCCTACACCGTCTAAAAGTGGCAACCACCCACGGGGCCACCCAAAAAAAAAAAGAAAGAAAGAGAGAGAGAAAGAATGAAAGGAAGCATGTCGGCAGCCATCATCACCAGATGAGGCCCTGCTAATTCGATGTTTGAAAAGAGGCAGACAGGATCATCACTCACTGTTGAGCATAAAAGGAAGGTTGTGAATGGGCCGCTAGTGATTAGCTTTGTTTGTTTTCCAAAAGCTAATGTTCACCGGCTGGGCTAAGCTATTTTTACTCCTCGCGACAAATAAAAGAGAAAAAGAAAAATAGACATAGTTTTCTTCTTCATAGGAGAAGAAACTCACATGTTGCTGTCTGGTCTGCGTGTACCTTGAGTTTACTGTCGCTCAGCCATGCTTGTGGGTGAGTAATGAACTTCGGAAAAGCTAACTAAGCTAACAATGACCTGGCACAGAGGTGCGGAATGGAATCTTCCTTCCTTTAGGATTCTGACAGAGTGGCAGACACAACATTCTCCCTTTGTGCAGCAGTCCACACAGCGAGCCTCACACACCTCATGCTGCCTCACTGTTCACACATGCTTCCTGCATTTTCTTTTCGTTCCTTTTGCGGTTTATTTCTTTACTGTCTTCATCTTGTAATTTCTCTCTCTCTTTCTACCTCTCCCCCCTGTCTCCCCACCACCCACCCACACTCTCTTCTTTCTTTGGCCATTTAGTAACTCTGGAATTATGAGAAAGTACTGCAGAAGAAAGGCTATGTTTATGATAAATGGCACTCATGCAGACACACAGCATGCCCACATGTGTGCACACACACACACACACACACACACAGAAAAACGGATAAATAGAAAGAGGGGGAGAGAGGGAGATGGAGAGAGAGAGAGAGAAAGAGAAAGAGCGAGAGAGAGAAAGAGAGAACGAGATCACACTTCCTATGAAATCCCCTTCAGTCCAGTTCAAAACACAGCAGTGGGTCTACTTCCCCTTGAAAGCTACAATTGCAGCAGTAGTCTCATAGGCATTACAGTGAGACCTCCTCCGATCAGATAATCTAATCCACATTAGCCTTCACATTCTTTCAAGACAGAGTGACTCTAATTCCTAATTATTTCCAAAAGCCGCCTCAGTTTCAGTCTCTGATAGCATCACTGGGGCAATAAAAAATGGCATGTGCCTTATAACACCTCACCGAAGACACTAACACTTTCAGGGTTTTATTTTACCCAGTGGGCAACACGAACACCTCACAAACTGGCCAAAGACCAGGAACATAGGGTGCGACGAGTGGCGTTTCTTTTTTTCCTTTTTTTTCGGGCTGGAGCCTAATCCACCAGCGAACATTAAACTGTCATCACATCTCATGGTCATCCTTCAACGTCCCTCAGCGAATCGGTTATCACTTTCACACCCCTTCACCACCACCACGCCCTGTAGCAGAGTCCAGCAGCAGACTATTTAATCAGCACGTGGATTTTATCACTACGCTGATGTAGGTCTGAGAGCGTCGAGAGCGATGACTCCACCGACCGCTTCTGTGGTTTTCCCTCTCTCACTTACCCGTGTGTTATACACTCACAGAGCCCGACGACAGGGAAGCTGACGCGAGTTTGAGTAGTTTTTTTTTTTAGACCTTGTCTTTTTGTTTTACTACCTGACATTTTGCAAAACAGAGCGTGAGCGTGCCATTTCACTGCATCGAACAACAGAACAAAACAATCTTATTCTTCTTGCATGAGTTGGAACTACATTAAAAAAAGATTTTTAATGATGGCATTTATCAAAAACATTTACAGCTTACTCTGGAACTGGGACTTTTACAGCTGTGGCTTTGCAGGCTGTTTTGTATTGAGGGAAAGATGAAAACGGCACCATCCTGTCTACTACTTCCAAAGTAAATGACAAAAGGTTCTCAGAGGCAAGAGAGATCGACCGCTTGAATAAGCCGGGGCAATTTTGATGCACTGCTTAAAAAACATCTGGAGAAAACATACTGATAAATCAGAAGCGTCCGTGGCCAAAGAATAAACTCGGCCCAAAACCCGGCCTAAGCCCTAATCCCTAATACCTAGTCACCATACCTACTGAGTGGGCCAGGTACCTACAGGTTCCTTCCTCCTCCTACTATGCAGGTCCTAAATCCCTGGATCTGGCACATGACTGTGTACACTCGGCTCAATAAGGCACGAAGACTCCTCGGGTAAATTAATGCTTCCTTTTCTGTCTCTGTGCAAAAGTCTCCTGGCTTGAACACACATAGGGATGCACTTAGTTACACATACATCTTACGCAAACACACAGACATACACACACACATGCACACAGGCACATGCACATACGCACACACATGCATGCGTACACACATGTGCACGCATACACACACACACACACGTGCATGCACGCACACACACACACACACACACACACACACACACACACACACACACACACACACACACACAAACTAAATAAAACCTATCCACAGGTGCTGGAATGCTCGTTACTGCCAAAGACGTGGGGGAAAGAGAAGGGGACAGTGGCAGAGACTTGTGGGTAGTGCCCTTAACTTTAAGTGCAGGGTAGCGTTTGCAGGTTTCCCCCGCAGAAACGTTTTTTAAGGGCTTGTTTTTCTGCCATGTTTTCCCTGGCAGGCTCCAAAATAACACCTGAAGAGTTTAATGAAAACAGAGCAATTGCAGCTCAATTGAGATAAATAGCAACTGAAGAGGAGAGGCAGGAAAAGGGGTTTGAAAAGGGAACTATGAAGCTACTGGAATATCAATGCCCCTGCTGAAGAACAACAAAAAGAGCTTTTGCAGACAGCCAAATTTCACGGATGAAGGACACTAGAGTCCATTCAACATCACACACACTCACAGACACACTCCGTCTGTCTGTCTGTTTCTGTCTCTCTGTCTTTTTCTATCTCTGTCTGTCTCTCTGACCCTCTCTCTCTCACAAACATACACACACACACACACACACACACACACACACACAAACAGAAACAGACACAAACACCCAGACAGATAATAATTCAATAATGCACTGACTTGGCCACACACTGATGCCTGGACAGGCAGACACACACACACAGCCACACAAACATAAAACATCCCTCAAACAAATTAATGAATTTCTTGCTGTGCATCCACATGCTTACAGTACATACACAAATCCACACACACACACACACACACACACACACACACACACACACACACACACACACACACACGCATATGCGCGGGCAGACACACACACACACACACACACACACACGCGCACACACACACAAACACATACACACACATATACGCACACATATACGCAAACACACACACACACATACACATACACATACACACAAACACACGCACACACACACAGCATTCACTGCCTCTGGCCCTGACCCATGGTTTAGTGGCTGTCACACAATGGGGGCTTTGAAGCCCAAGGAGCCTCCAGCGTCTGCCGCTGTTCCTGCCAGACTGCGGCGCACACACACACACACACACACACTCTCTCTCTCTCGCTTTCTCTCTCACACACACTTACACACACACACACACACACACACACACACACACACACACACACACACACATACGCTCACTCTCTCTCACTCTCTGTGACACACACACACACACACACACACACACACACACACACACACACACACACACACACACACATACACAAACACACACACACACACACAAACACACACAAACACACACTCGTGCGACTTTGGACCGTGCTGCCCCTGAACACGAGACGCGGTAGTCCTTCCAGGCCCTGTGGCCATGACCAAGGGGCCCAAGCGAGGGACGGTGGCAGCGCCGCCACAGGCCTAACTGCCCCTTCTGTCTCTCCGTCTTTTCTTCCTCCTCACACTTTCACGCAGACAGACAGAAGGCCCAATGTTGTTCAAACGATGATTTATTTAATGAGTTCTATCACTGTCCCTTTCTGTCTTACCTCCCTGCTTACGACCGACCGACCGACAGACAGACAGACAGACAGACAGACAGACAGACAGACAGACAGGCAGACAGAAGGCCCAATGTTGTTTAAACGATGCTTTATTCCATCACTTCTATCACTGTCCCTTTCTGTCTTACCTCCCTCCTTACGACAGACAGACAGATAGACAGACAGACAGAAGGTCCAATGTTGTTCAAACAATTCTCTAATCCTCTTCTGCTTCCATACTATCACTGTGCCTTTCTGCCTATCCTTCCTCCTTACAACACAGACAGGCAGACAGGCAGACAGGCAGACAGACAGAAGGTCCGACGTTTTTCAAACAATGTTTTAATCCTCTTCTGCTGGCATACTTTCACTGTGCCTTTCTGTTTATTCTCAATCCTTACAACACGCAGACACAGACAGACAGACAGACAGACAGACATGGTCTGTTGTTTAAACGATGCTTTAATCCTCTTCTGCTTGCATTCTATCACTATCTCTTTCTGTTTATTCTCCCTTCTTCCAACAGACAAACAAAACGACAGACAGACAGACAGGCAGACAGGCAGACAGGATCTGTTGTTGTTTAAACGATGCTTTAATCCTCTTCTGCTTGCATACCATCACTGTCCCTATCTAGGTATGCCGCTATCGTTCTAGCCCACATCTTTTTCCATTTATCTAAGGAAGATGGTGGGGGAGAGCATTACTTTCCATAATGCGATGAGACGATGGGGGTGGTAGTGGTGGTGGTGTTATTGTTGATGTTACAATTCAAACAGGACAAAAGTATATGCACACCGTTTTAGCTCCCACAATGTAATTTTTTATGTGGTGTTTATGTGGTGTTTTAATGTGGTGTTTGTCAAGTGTTGTCAAGAAGACAACGTTGGTCAAAATGTCGCTGGTCAAAACGTGGGTGGAAATGCGAGCAACATTTTAAAAAATGACATTGTGGGAGCTAAAATGGTGTGCGGATCCTTCTTTCCTTTTTCATAAGTTTATCTATTTTTATCCAGCACCTGTTACAATTATTTGAAGATGTGCTGTGTATTGTTATACTTCAAAGGCTTGGCTTTTTGCCTGATAAAGGTAAGGTAAGTTCCCAAAGACCTGTACAATAGTTACTCTAGATCTAATTGTCATATTACCTACACGGATAAATAAAGACAACAACAGATGATTTTTTTCCAGTGTTTTCAGGTTCATAGTTCAACACAAAACTCTCTAGCTCGGTCTGTTTTTCTACAACAACCCTATATTTCCAGGAGGATGACGGAGGGCATTTCAATCAATTTGACAACCGTTTCAATCTTCAGCAGCAGGGAGTTTTGACCTCTCTGCAGCTCTCTACATCTCTTTTTTTTCTTTTGCACCAGTACAGAAATGAAGGAGATGTTTCATCCTCAAAATGTACCCTATAAACTTCTTACACACTCGTACACTCTACTCTACAGAAGCTACAGAATTGTACTTTTTCACTTGGCACACTGGCAGTACCCTCAAAGGCACGTAATTGTACCTTTTAACTACCACTGTTTTACAACTAGTTTGTACCTTCTGCAGACCTAAATAGGTACACATCAGTACCTTAAGGTCCAAACATTAGCCTTTGGGGATACATTAATGCTGATTGTACCTTAAGATACAGATTTGTACCCCTACACTCTCAGAAATAATGGGACAGTAGGGGTACAAATCAGTGCCTTTGAGGGTACTGCCGGTGTGACAAGTAAAAGTACAACTCTGTACCTTCTTTTCTGAGAGTGTATCTCTGTAGATCTCTGTGCCTCTGCAGCTTGGTGGTACGAGTCTTTCCATGTCTGCCTGTTTTTCCACACATCAGAGATGACTGACGCTTTCGTATGACATGTTAACACCGTGCATGTCTAGGAAAATGTATTAGCAGTACTTACCAGTATGCGTGCACACACACACGTGCACACTCAAACACACACACAGTCAAACATACACACTTAGTACACTACACACACATACACATACATTACACAGCACAGGAGCAGCAGTCACATGCACATGCACACACATACACACACACTAAGATGCACACACAAACACACACACACACACAGAGTCAAACATACACACTTAAAACTTAGTACACTACACATACACAGCACAGGAGCAGCAGTCTTTGGCGAGAGCTGAGAGGTGCAAGCACACACACACACACACACACACACACACACACAAACACACACACACTAAGATACAGTCTTTGGCGAGAGCTGAGGTGTGCAAGCACACACATGCCCACGAGATCAGCCGCTGATTAAGAAAGCGGGCATTTGATCGGGACTGCTGGCCGCCAACGGAGGAGAACAACTTTCTCTGAAAACAATGCGGGTGAACGGGTGGCCAGGAATGTGGTTGCTGGCACTGCTAACCTTACAATGTGCCACTGGTGAGATGAGAAAATGGGCCTTTGGATGCGGGCAAGTGCATGTGTGTGTGACGATAAATTTCTGTGCACAAGGGTACATGTACGTGTATGTGTGCAAATGAGTATGTTGAGTGGTTGAGACACTAAACACAGTGCATGTATGTGTGTGTGTGTGTGTCTGTGTGTGTGTGTTCATACGTCACTTAAGTGTGAGCTTGTGTTTGTACTGTGTCCATCTGGGCTGACTTGTTCTTTGATGTGCTGTTTACCAAACAAAATGGTGTGTGCTGCAGGAGCAGTCCCATGCGACTTCCTGGTTTCTGAGCAGGCCAAACGAAGAAGAAGAAGAAGAAGAAGAAGAAGAAGAAGAAGAAGGAGAAGATAAGAGGATAAAGGGGAGGACAAGGGGAGGTCTGCTTCACTTCTCTCGCTTGCTCTCCCTCCCTCTTTCTCCCTTCCTCTCTCTATATATATCCCCTTTATCTCTCTCTATCTTGTCTGTCTTTATCTCGTCTCTTTCCATCTCTCTCTATCTTTGGCTGTGTTTCTACTCATTTCTCATGTGGAAGATAATCACAGCTGAGTCTTCCTGCACAGGGCAGAGCTGTGAGAGGCAGAACACTGGGATGGTCAGAAAGGGATCAGGCATGGAGTACAATAAGACAATGGGACACTTGAGAGAGAGAGAGAGAGAGAGGGAGAGAGAGAGAGAGAGGGAGAGAGAGAGAGAGAGAGAGAGAGAGAGAGAAAGAGAAAGAGAGAGATGAGAACAGAAGAGCTGTGAACAGGATCTGTTCAACTGAGGCATGAAGGGAAAGAAAAGAAAAACTCCCTCTCGCTTTTATTTCTTGCACTCCTACACAGTTAAGAATGTACACTCTCACACACATTCAAGCAGAAACTAACTCTCTCTCTCTTACTCTCTCTCTCTCTCACTTGCACAAACACACACGCACACACACACACACACTCTCTCTCTCTCTCAGTCATACAATATAAACATATGCACATTCTCTAGAACATCACATCTATAAAGACACAAACCACACACACACACACATACAAACACACACACACACACACACACACACACACACACACACACACACACACACACACAGCACTGCATGCTTACTGACAGGCACAACAAAATTGTGCAAATAAACATGTTGAGGAAACCTACAGCTGTAGACACATGTGCAGCGCAGAACACACACACACACACACACACGCACACACACATTCACACACCAGTGCAAGATCATCAACACCTTGCCTAAGCAAACAGGAACAACAGTTCCCACAAAAATCAAGCACACGGCCAGGAAACACACACAGGCATAGAACACACACACACACACACACACACACACATACACACACACACACGCACACACACAGAAATACATATACTACTCTTAGCACACACACACCCGCACACATACATACATTGCATCAATACACACACACACACAGGCATCTCTTTCCCTGAGGGAAAATATAATTGCGATTGCACAAGCTCTTATACACTCCTACTTGACACTACACCGTTCCTCAGAAGAACGAGCCAAAGAATGACACTGTGCACAGATCAGCTTAAAGGCCTCAAGAAGAAAAAAAAGACAAAAAATACACACATTCTTGTGTATTACACGGGCTTAAGAACAAACCACCTCAAGTCTACTACCGCCACTGTTGCTGCTGTTGCTGCTGTTGCTGCTGCTGCTGTTTTAGCTTCTGCTGGCATTAGTGCTGTGACCGCATAAAGCAATAAAAAAAACTATGAGGCGTTCAGTTTCACCTATAAAAAGTGGGCCAAGCCATTTGCGTGGGCAGCAGCAGC
>CM059284.1:17641221-17753721 GCA_030347295.1 Setipinna tenuifilis
AAAATAACTGCGAACAACCGCTTCCGGTATCCATCAATGAGTTTCTTACAATGCTCTGCTGGAATTTTAGACCATTATTCTTTGGCAAACTGCTCCAGGTCCCGGAGATTTGAAGGGTGCCTTCTCCAAACTGCCATTTTCAGATCTCTCCACAGGTGTTCTATGGGATTCAGGTCTGGCCACTTTAGAAGTCTCCAGTGCTTTCTCTCAAACCATTTTCTAGTGCTTTTTGAAGTGTGTTTTGGGTCATTGTCCTGCTGGAAGACCCATGACCTCTGAGGGAGACCCAGCTTTCTCACACTGGGCCCTACATTACGCTGCAAAATTTGTTGGTAGCCTTCAGACTTCATAATGCCATGCACACGGTCAAGCAGTCCAGTGCCAGAGGCAGCAAAGCAACCCCAAAACATCAGGGAACCTCCGCCATGTTTGACTGTGGGGACCATGTTCTTTTCTTTGAAGCCCTCATTTTTTTCCTGTAAACTCTATGTTGATGCCTTTTCCCAAAAAGCTCTACTTTTGTCTCATCTGACCAGAGAACATTCTTCCAAAACGGTTTTGGCTTTCTCAGGTAAGTTTTGGCAAACTCCAGCCTGGCTTTTTTATGTGTCTGGGTCAGAAGTGGGGTCTTCCTGGGTATCCTACCATAGAGTCCCTTTTCATTCAGACGCCGATGGATAGTACGGGTTGACACTGTTGTACCCTCGGACTGCAGGACAGCTTGAACTTGTTTGGATGTTAGTTGAGGTTCTTTATCCACCATCCGCACAATCTTTTGTTGAAATCTCTTGTCAATTTTTCTTTTCCGTCCACATCTAGGGAGGTTAGCCACAGTGCCATGGGCTTTAAACTTATTGATGACACTGCGCACGGTAGACACAGGAACATTCAGGTCTTTGGAGATGGACTTGTAGCCTTGGGATTGCCCATGCTTCCTCACAATTTTGCTTCTCAAGTCCTCAGACAGTTCTTTGGTCTTCTTTCTTTTCTCCATGCTCAATGTGGTACACACAAGGACACAGGACAGAGGTTGAGTCAACTTTAATCCATTTTAACTGGCTGCAAGTGTGATTTAGTTATTGCCACCACCTGTTATGTGCCACAGGTAAGTAACAGGTGCTGTTAATTACACAAATTAGAGAAGCATCAAATGATTTTTCAAAGGGTGCCAATACTTTTGTCCGGCCCATTTTTGGAGTTTTGTGTAAAATGATAATTGATTACATTTTTTTCATTCTCTTTTGTGTTTTTTCATTGCAAACAAAATAAATGAAGATATTACTACCAAAGCATTTGTAATTGCAATAATTTTCTGGGAGAAATTGAGCATTATCTGACAGAATTGCAGGGGTGCCAATACTTTTGGCCAGCACTGTATGTATGTTTCTATGTGGGTGTGCATTCCCATAAGTGTACAAATTGATGTGTGTGTGTGTGTATTCAGATGTATATGTGTTTGTGTGGGCATGTGCTTGTGGGAATTTGTATGTGCATGGGTGTCTACATGCATTTCTATGTCTATCTGTGTGTGCGTGTGTGTGTGTGTGTGTGTGTGTGTGTGTGTGTGTGTGTGTGTGTGTGTGTGTGTGTCTGTGTGTCTGTGTTTGTGTGTGTGTGTGTGTGTTTCTGTGTGTGTGTGAGTGTGTGTGTGCGTGTGTGAGAGAGAGAGAGAGACACACAGAGAGAGAAATACAGGGTGGGTAGCAACTGAGAAAAAAGAGAGTTTTTGAGCACTGTGGAGCAGAAAAGGAAGACAATCAAAGAATTCAACAATGAGAGGAAGACAATTAAACGAAAGGATCAAAAACAAGATAGCAAGGACCAGCAGAGGAGAGAACAAGAAACACACAACAGTGAGATGATACCCATATGAGGGCAAAAGAGAGATATGAGAGAGTGAAAAACATTTCCCTCTGTGTTTTTCTAGTCCTCTTTCACTTGGATCCGATATTACAGCAAATTTTCTGAGGAAAAGGATAAAAAAAATCATATCTACTCGAGCATGAAAAGAGAACTGTTTTTCCTCAGATCTGTTTCCCTGATAAGGCGTCCCCCAAACAACAATGCTGGCATTCTTGTGCTTATCATGGGAGCGCTAGCACACCCTTAGCGAGCATCTGAAACATATTCATTAGCAACCCAAGGAGGGTCAGTGCTGTGTCAACCAGATTACTTTCTAACCACAAGGACACCAATGAGGTTTCGTCTCTTGTGAAAACACACACACACTGGCCAGCATTTTTTAAGTGTTTTTTTCCCTTCTTCTCCTCTTTTGTTGCTGCAGTAACAGCAGACCTACTTTTGTAATGAATACAGCTGTGTATGCTAAGCTATTGCTAGACTATTCGTAGGTTCTCAAGGCAGATACAAAGATGTCAGGTTCATATAGCTACAATAATGATCTGTCTGTGTCAATCTAAACATCAGCACAGCTCTTCAGGTCTTTTAGGCCTAGTGAAAGGTTCACAAGTGCCTTGTGTTACATCAGCCTTCATCGCGACACCTCCCATTTCTGAAATGGAGTCCAAACCCTTTTTGCTTCTGAAATCCTACCACAACCTCCATCCATCAACCACCAATCAAGATTGAGGCTCACAAGTGCCTTGTCATACAACAGCCTTTATCATGACACCTCCCATTCCTGAAATGGAGTCGAAACCCTTTTTGCTTCTGAAATCCTACCACAACCTCCATCCATCAACCACCAATCATCAGGGTTTGAGAATAGGCGTTTGATTGAGACATCTATATGCTCAGAGGCGATGTGACTCATTGACAGCTGGAGAGTGACAGCTGAAAACACTGACGTGACCTCCAGGCATGGCACCACTGCCGCTTGCTACTGCCACCAACACACAGGTTGGGAGACGAAATAAAGCACGCACACACACACACACAGACATACACACACACAAAATATACACACACACACAAAGTCATGCCATGCCAAGCTATCAAGCACAGTACACACACAACCACACACACACACACAGGAGCAATAAGCCCCAACCTGTTAGACAGGGCCGCTGCAGATGCAACTGATGAACCCCTGAGAGTTTAACCTCAAAGCAGGATCATCCGACTGCAGAGTAATTCCCCCAACCGCTTCTCACACAGCAGGGAAGAACTGACTGACTGACAAGCTACACAAGTCCGGCCTGGCTTGGCCTGCATCAGCATCACAGCATGCCCCAGCAAAGCACTCTGGGTTGGGGGAGTGGGGAAGTGTGTGTGTGTGGGGGGGGGGGGTGTTGTTAGCAAGATGCTGTAGGGCCCCCCAGCCAAACCAGACCTCCCGTTCCATAACCCCAAAGGTGCTTTACTGCTCCTCAAAGTCTAATGCAAGAAGGCTCGAAACACATGAGGTGAGACCAAGTCAGACACCCCCACAATGCCTCCATTGTGCCACAGCTTAACAGTCCATTAAAAAAGGTTTTTAAGAGGCAGCAAAAATGAGAAACTCAAAGGAGGGGGAAAAATAAATCCACTCACTGAAGAGCGGATGGGGAAGGGGCCAAGACTGACGAACAGCTGATATGAATTATTATTGTTTGCCGAGTCTTACAACACAATGTGTGTGTGTGTGTGTGTGTGTGTGTGTGTGTGTGTGTGTGTGTGTGTGTGTGTGTGTGTTTTGTAGTGTAGTCGTTTGAAAACACCACTGCTGTCCTGCCAATTTTCAGTCCACAGTTTGCTTTATTTAAGATCATTATTTACGTTACTGCAAGGAGGAGAACAATGTGGTCCTACAGCTCAGGAGTGCACTACACAATTCTCTCAAGTGTCATTCAAAATGCCTTTCAAATTCCAGTATGTCAAAGGCTGTGCTTGGGTTAGCTGAATGTTCAAATAACAATCATTTACAATCTGGTCGGTCGGTCCACAGAAGTGATTGTAAGTCAAAGAAAAAAAGGTCAATTTAATAAACATGCCCTTTCAATTAAGAAACACGTGGTTAACGCCAGTATTTTGGCTGACAATAGTTTTGGCACCGTAAGCCGGAAAAAAGGCACTACAGTAAGGCAGGCCATGGTTCTGTAGTAGGCAATGACGAGTGAACACTCGGTAGCCTGTGTTGCCTGTGAAATGCTGCTTGGTGTGTCAGAAGCAGCTATGCTCTCCTGTGTATCACAACGTGCAATCTTGTCTTATCTTGTTTAGGACTTTGGAGGCAGAGGTTTCTACCCTATACATTATTATTTTTTTAATAACACTGCAACTTCAAGACTCTTTTTTACAGACAACAGTTGGCCCAACATTGTTGATCCAAACCCAATAATAAAACTTTCTGAACTTGAAAATCTATTGGGTTGATGACAAAGGTCGATCGATTGTCTTTAATTACATGGCTGATAACTAAGTTAAGGTGTAGAGTCCTTGCTGCGATAATGACTTCCGAGAATGTGTATAAAATTGACACTGACATTTCTATAAGACAAGCTTCACAATAATGAACTTACCAAGGCTGTTGGTAGACCCATCCATGATCGAAGCCCCAAATGCTTTTAAATCACGATTTCCTAAGAAAGTGGACAACTTCATGTGTTCCCCATCCTGTTAGTATGGCTGGAGACTTGACAGAAGTGAAACGCAGAGGCCACAAACGCAATTTCTCAAGAAAAAGGGATAGGACATGCACATGGCAACGTGCGCAGTGTTGCCACAGGACCGCAGTACTGTACTCAAAATTACAGATCCAGGAAATGAGTTGCGTATCTTGGAGGCAAGTGCTTGACAAGTGTGGTTCTACAGTTCATACGACTCCACCTATGCTTACGATGGTTTTGTATCATGTGATACTTACATGTTTATTACAACATGTGACGCGATTCACTACATGTATGACTTAATGGTGTCTGGAAAACTTTTCTTGTTTGAGCACTACGACTCATGTTCCAACAGCCAATATTTCATGGTTTTCTTGGGCTTTGGTGCCACCTTCAGGTGTATATTGCGCTGTCTAAAATCACCCTCTCGAGACGAATTTTCGTCAGACTAGCGGAACCATGTATATCGGACCCCTTCGAGTTAAGGGGAAGACATTTATAAGGGACGGGAAGTGTGACCACCGGCGAGTTACGTTTAAAAGTCATGTATGAAGGAGAGTGCCTATAAACGACCCACGTCAGATTGACAGTTGTGTATCAATCGACATTTCTGTGTCTGGTAACGTAAACTTCAGAAATCTTTTACACTGTATATCAAGTGTACATGTTATACTTCTAATATTTCGAATATGCCATTTTACCTTAGCTACCGCTACTCAGAACGTATCCTTGTTATTGCTAGTTTGCTAGCCAGCACATGTTGACGTATTTGGAAATATTCTCCCTGCTAAGTGCTTGAAATATAAATTATGTTTTATAACATATATCCATTTAAGCATAATTCAGTTATTTATTAAATAGCTCAATCAGGTGGTGTGTCGCAAGATGTGAGGCCTACTTTACGTCACTAAAATTGTTTGATGATCTTATGTCGTATATGTAGATCTAGGTGCAATATTGTGTGTCGTGGTAAGTTTGTAAACTTGACACTAGGCAACAGATAGAAAACTACCATAGATCTAAAACTTAAGTTAATGAAGAAACACAACAATAACAACATTAGACAAAAAATGTTTTATAGTTGTGGTAATTCATGACAATCTAGCATACATTTCCTCAGCTGTTTGTACTAATATATATATCCTCCACATATGTCTTCTAGAAAGATGAAGTTATCATGAAGTCTGCTCATATCCTGCTACGAAGCCAGTGTGTCCGGTGTGTAACACCTTTAGTCAGGACAGCTGTTCGGCAGACTGCCCTCTCAAATGGAGGCACTACATGCTGCCCCACATTAACCAGCACCTGTGTTCAGGTAGGTAACCTTCAGAGTATTTCATTGTGATTTAATCTTAACATTTACCTTTCTGTTCCTATGCAACAATTATAGTGTCAATCCTGGTTTCAGAAAGTAAAAACCCTGCCATGTATGCCTTCAGCATGAACACTTAAAATAGGTGATTTCACTAATACCTGACTGATGATTTTTGTGCTCATTAGGATCAGCTGGTTCAGAAATTGGTTGAATCAAATATTTGACAGCATTTTTACTTTCTGAAGCCGGGATTGACACCTGAATAATTATGCTCAGAGCATTTGTGATGGGTCTTGTTTGTGTTTGTTATTTTCCTCAGCAGGCTCACCGGACTTTCCACATCAGCTCCAGCCATAACAAGCTTTGGCCTGCTTCGTCAACCTCCAAACCAAACGATGAAGACCCCAAAAAGGAAAAGGCACTGGTTGGTATTGAAGACCTGTTCGACAGGGCAGGCAAAGAGGCAAAGAGTAAAGCCACGTTCAACACCGCTGTGGACGTATTCACCAAGAGGGACAAGCGAAGACGGGGCCACGTGGAGTTTATTTATGCAGCCCTGAAGAAGATGCCAGAGTTCGGGGTGGAGCGGGACATCGCTGTGTACAACAAGATCTTGGATGTTTTTCCGAAGGAGGTCTTTGTGCCACAGAACTTTATCCAGAGAATGTTTAACCATTACCCACGACAACAGGAGTGTGCTGTGCAAGTGTTGGAACAGATGGAGAATCATGGTGCGTCCAAGTGGCTGACTTTCTGTGTGTGTGTGTGTGTGTGTGTGTGTGTGTGTGTGTGTGTGCACGCGCGCGCGCGCGCATCACTGGCTTTCTGTGTGTGTGTCTTACTGTCTCTCCACTTGCAGGTGTGTTTGTGTGTATCTATCTATTTTTTGTCTTTTGTGACAACTCAGCACACAAACCAACAGACATGGTTAGATGTGACTTAAAGTCAGTTGTTGTTAGCAAAAAGATAATAGGTGGGATGAAAACATAGAACACACGTCACATGGTCACATGATCATGACGACATAGACCAGATTGGTACCAATCACATCAAACATGTTTGATTCAATTTGAATTGTGTCAATAATTCATAGCATTGTTTAAGTTCTGTTGTTAAATCTGTCTCCCCACCAAAGATGATAACTCATGTTGCAACTGAGCACCACGACTACTGTGAATTATCTTGGGGATTCCCTATGACTGGCCTCGACATTCCATCGTATCAGAATTCCATCTTATTAGGGTTAAAAAACAGGAGGTGTTTTACTAGCTTAAGAATTTACTCCCAGACGTATCATTGTTATTGACAGCCCTCAGACAGATATTGCCCTAGATGTGCTTGGGCAAATTTCCATACGGTCAATCTTGTTTTGACAGGACTCATGCCGAACGTGGAGACCAAGGTGCTGCTGATGCAGATATTTGGGCCGAAGACTCACCCAATGAGGAAGTACCAGCGTATGCTCTACTGGTTCCCTAAGTTCAAGCACGCCAACCCCTTCCCCGTGCCCCACCAGCTGCCCGAGGACCCGGTGGACCTGGCCCGATTCAGCCTCACGCGCATCGCCAACGACCTGGACGGCAGGGTCACAGTCTATCAGGTCAGCCATGAAGGAACTTCATTTCCCAGAATGCCACAGTACCACAGAGGTTTAAATAGTTTCTTTGGCAGCAGATGAGCATGTTATACACACACATTTCTCAGTGCTATTCCTCTTCTGTGTACTAGGGGTAATTGATATCAAGTGAGGCCAATGTAGGAAATTAGTCAGAATGCAAAGCCTATACATGGTATAACATTTAATGTCTCTGTTGTTTACTAGTGAAATGTGAAACATATTTATGTAATTAGTATCACTATAGCTATTACAGACTTGGGGTAACACAAAATACACTGATGTACAGTACTACCTTTGGAACATTCACTTGCCTACATTAGTATCTGATGAGTCTGACTAAACTTTATCTTTAATCCTTCATCTTTGTGCCTCTTGTAGCATCTCTCCAAAAAGTTCACTAGTTTACTGTGTAGTGCAGTACAGTGTGTCAGTTAACTGGCTGATTCACAACATAGTGAATGAGTGTACATTTTGGCTTTGCTCACAGTCTATTGCACTGTTATAAAGTCCACATGCAGATGTAACACAGATGCTCTACACAGACACAGACACTGGCAAGGAGACAATAACAACAACACATTAATAATAATTGTAATAAATTTCTCTAATGCAGATGCCCTATACAGACATCACAGAGACTGGGGAAGAGGTCCAGGAACCACACATTGTAGGTACGTAACTCTACACTACACACACACACACACACACACACACACACACACACACACACAAACACACACACACAAAAGCGCATAGCCAATATGTGACATTTGGCAGACTCCTCAACAGTAATAGTAGTTTAAAGATGGAAAGACTTGGTGATAACGTCTGGTACTCATTATCAAACAAACGTAAAGCCAAACGTAAAAACCCTTTAATGCAGGAACTATTTTATGACCACGCAGAGAGCACACACAGCAGAAAGAAAGAACACCAAATAATATTAAACACTTAAAGTATGTAATTGATTAATTGATGAAGTGGTGATGAGACATTCATCTCATCTCTGCCTAACAAAGGTATCCAGAGTCCAGACCAGCAGTCCCTGCTGGCGAAGCACAACCCCAACAAGCCTGTGTTTGTGGAGGGGCCATACCCCCTCTGGCTCCGCAAGACCTGCGTGTACTACTACCTGCTCAAGGCTGACCCTGTGCCACCCGAGGAAAAGGTAAAACGGGGCATAAATTGATAAACTCTTTCAGGATTTTTACAAGATGAAAACAAAATATATATATATTCGTAGGCCCAAATCCTGGATATTAAAAGCGTAACTCGAGCATAAATGTGTTCTAGGGTGTTTTTGTGATTTTTTTTATGAATCAAACAGAATAGCCCAGCTATCAATAAAACCTAAAATGCATAGAGGCTGGAGTTAACATTGTATGTGGTTTTTAAAAGTTGTAATGTTGTAAAGGCGTGTGTGTGCTGTGTTGACTTCACTGTGTTTCCTGTAGGTGGAGGAGTACATCGATCCGGAGCTGGTGGGCCCTGAACAGTGTCTTCACTATCCTCTGTGGGTGGACCTCGATCTCCAGCTCCACATGGGCGATGATTTCAGCTTTGATGTGGACGACTGTAAGTTGCAGAGATCTGTTTCTTTTCAGCCTTTTACTTCTTATCCAATGCAAGGATCTAACTCCAAATCCAATCCAAACTCCAAATATTATGAAGTGCAGTATTCAGGTTTAATTGTGTACATAAAACATTAATTGATTCTCTTACTGCTGGTCATTTGTAGCATCTAAAAACGTCTCGTTTGGCAGTCAATTGGTCTAACATTTGTGTAAACAAATCGTTTCTAATAGACTCTCATTACTGAGTCTCTTAAGGCTGATGCACAGGGCAACATTTTGAGCAATATTGCTGAGCAACATTACTTAACAAATGTTGCTTGAGCACTTTCCAACTGATATTGAGCAACACATTTTTATTAGGTGAAGATAAATAATTAGTGCCCAACCTGGCCCAATCATTTCTTCTTAGCCATACAAGATGGCCATCATGTTGTTGCTGTGGCAACATTGTCCAAAATGGTTCCCCCATCTATCATAACCTTGAACTATGTATCTCTGTATACTCTGTATCTCTATGTATCTGTTGTTATCTTGTCTTCTTTGCAGTGGAGGAGAGGGCTGTCTATGCCATGTGCATGACAGGCCGGGGGACCAAAGTAAAGTTCTGTTATTAGAGTAAAGTTCTGTTATTAAAGTGAGTAATGTTCTATTTTTATATGCCTGCTTTGCAGTGGAGGAGGGGGCTGTCTATGCCATGTGCATGACGGGCCGGGGGGACCAGGCCACTCTAGCCCGCTGGATCTCCGGTCTGCAGGAGACCAACCCCATCCTGGGCCAGATCCCCACCCTCTTCCGCCTGGAGTCCGGCCCCAGGGAGCTCCAGGACCTCACGGCACCGCAGCGCCCGCCCGGGTCCGACATGGACCCCGAACAACACGGGGTGGAATATGAGCACATCGTAGAGGAGGAGGAGCAGCAGCAGCAGCAGCGTGGAGGCCAGAGAGTAAAGCAGTGATGTTCAGCTCATGAGCTGAAAGAGACATTTGGCCATTACCACTAATAATGCAAAGGTGTCTCCATTCTAGTCCAACACGGGGGGTGTTGCAGAAAGCAGATTCAGTCACTTAACTTCCTAGGTTAACTTTTAAAGTAAGTGGTAAACCTCCAAATAGAGGCAGCTTTATTTCGGGTTTATTCTCCAAGTAAAATGAAGCCATAGGGCTTTTCTATTAGGTTTACCACTTACTTTAAGTTGGCTTGTCTGGGTCACTCCGTAAACCACATACTTGGAATATCCCCCCCAGGTCCACCCTTATATAGGATTAGATATTGACCCTAATCTAACACCGCTGGCTCCAGCATGCCTGTACTCCTGGCTTAGATGTGCTGTGCTAGGGTTGTGAAAGACACCCAGTGGGAGCACAGTCCATCAGGAAGAGGGTCAGGGTACACTTAGTTCTCTCCAGTTTAAAAGTCAGTTAATTAAAAAACGGTTTAGTGCACCATCAGCATTTGCTAAAGCCTCCCACAGTGGAGAACATGGACGTGTGGCTGAGATGGATGCTGTCCAAACTTTTATTTTCGACAATCGTTTTAGACGGAAGTTTGTCTGCTGTTAATGTATGGGTAAATGAGTTGTATTATTTAAGTGTATGAAAATGAAAGTAAAATCATGCAATACTGTTTAACAATCCAGAGGGAATGTCTGCATTTATGTGGTTGACTGGGGAATGTGTTCACTGAGTATGAGATGAAACAGTTGCCCTCTCAGCTTCTGACTAACTGCTTCATTAGTGTTCTGTCATTACATGGATGGGTTCCTATGACCTTTTACAAGAAAATGGCTAATCTCCACATTGGCTGGCTATATTGACACTGTCACATTTTGTTTTTTTGTGAAACCTGTGATTATGTGTGGTAAATGAGTCTAGTTTTATGTTTTTAAGATTTTTTTCATTCACATTAATATAGGCTTGGATTTCACTAAACCCAAACCATGGGCAAGGTTCTATCTGTTAATTTCCCATGGAGGTGTCCTCAGTGGAAAGTAGTTTTGTCACAATAGCTTTGTTGTTCTAAAAGCTTTCTAGTTCTCCTCCATAAGGAGATGGTTGCTTGCCACTGAGACACTGGCATCCTGGCACACCATTCACAACATAGCCCTATAGTACAGGAGAAGTGACATTTTGTTGGGACAAAACAGCATTCCCAAAATTTTCTTTAAACCTGCTTATCATTATCATCAGTCCATTGTAGTTATGGTTTTGTGTCTGCACAGCTAAATACAGTGCTGATGCCCCTGAGACTGACGCAGCAACTCCAGGGATGTCCTCTCAGGCAACCCTCTGAGCAGGCAGAGCTGTAAGGCAGTCTCCTCTGAGTAACGTCTTTTTCCCGGCACCCTATTCTTCTGACATGTATATTGGTATGTGGTGGTGTTGTTGGACACCTGCATACTAATGCAAGTTATCATTAATTGCTCCATCTGTGCAAACATTGGTATAATCTAGGAACGATCACATGTTATGCAGAACATTTTGTGAGTACCTCAGTAATACATAAGCAAGAGTCTTTTAAAAGACATTGAAAGCAAGGTTGGCTTGATGGAGATATCATAACTCATAAGGTTGCACACTCACAATGTACTGCACATTGTGTTCTTTACAGCTGTACCAAAGCTGTGCAATCACATTTAAGTACTATTTTTAAACAGGTAAATACAGTTAATTCCATTACTGTACCAGATCAGTCTAAATGTTAACACACCTACGGAACTTAAACTTGATCAAAAAGCAGCCTATTAAATAAAAAAACATAAACACATGTCTTTTATTCAACACCACACTGAACTCATTTATCATACAACATATACGTTGCCTGTCAAAAAACTGCATGTAAAAATATGCTTTCATGTGCATCAGTCACACTGTCCATATTACTACATTGCAAACACACGGTTGGTAAACGGCAGCCATTTTGAAAAGCCACTTATAACTTCCTCTGTTTCTTAGTCTTGGGAGACTCCCTGTGTATGGATTCTGAAGAGTCATCCATTTCCAAACACACCTCCACTTCGGCTGTTTTGTCTAGGGTAAAACACAGATTCATATTAGTTTTGTATAGCCGATAGAATACAAATGATGGTTACTACAAATTAGATGAGACACTGGGTAGGAAAGGACTTAGAAAAAAACACATAAGATGAAGGAATGTGGGTGTGAGTTCAGCATCATTTTGTAATTGGTATTTATCACAGTAGTTATAAAACCTGTTAAAATAAGATCCCAGGGCTTTATTGTCTTAACAAAACAAATTCCAAAAGCCTCTTCTTCTATCAGGTTTACAACTACCTTTGGGTTAAATAAACTTTACATTGAAGTATACCCCCCTGGTATACTTTTTCCAGTTTTCCCCCATCCCTTAAGTGCATAAGATTAAATTAGATTCAACTTGATTGTCATTACACATGTATAAATACATTACAGGGTAACTATTACATAGCTTGTGTGTATAAGCACCTCACCTGTGTGTGGCATGTTGTGCTGCTGCAGCTGGCTGGTGAAGAACTGCTCCCGCTGGGCCACCTGCTGGTCCCAGGCTTCCTGGAGCCTCTGCCGCTGCTGCTGCCCCAGGGAGAGTGTCTCTGGGTGGGCCTCCTCGATGTGGGCCCTGGCCCCCTCCGGGCTGTAGGAGTACTGCTGCTCCCCGCACACCATGCACACGAGCAGCTGGTTCACGGGGTCGTAGTCCATGAGGTAGCGGCTCCGCCACGAACTAGGAGAAACGGCGCTTCTGGGATCGATGTCATTTTTGTCATGCGTCGGGATGGCTGTCGAAGGTTCTTCTGGGAAAACACGAGGTCAGAGGAGATGGAACTCATTAAAGGGTACTGAACATTTACATATTAGGGTGACATTTTCATCTTCTGGTCAGGTGATCCACAGAGTATGTGAAACTGTCTAGTCTGGACACACAGGTGCTTTCCGTTGCTCAAATTAGCATGGAGGGATTTCTGCTGTGTATGGTTGACTACATTAAGTAGTAACTGCACCCCCCACTCCACCCACTTCACTTAAAATAAATAAAGGCTTTAAAAATGGGCAGGGAGACTGAAGACCTCAGGGGGAGGGGTGGAGGGGGAGTGGTGTTTAAGGGGTGTTTCTATGGGCTGGGTGAAGCTGTAAGCAGCTGTACACAGCTCTGTGGCAGCTGAACTTGTCAGAAGTTGAAAGTGTGACACAGTCATACAGAGTTGCATGACAGTAATGCCATAACAGGTGCCACGGGCAACACTCCTGTGGTGGCCCTCTGGCTTGAATGGATGTTAGCTACACAAACTGCATATATCCATACACAGAATAACCACAATTCAGTTACTGGGATCCGTCTGGCATAGACACATATAGTCACTCACCCTTAATTCTCCACAAAGGCTTCACATCAGTCTCTACAGGATCATCTTTCCAGTCAACTGAACAAGTTTGACAAGCAGCATGTTTACATTCACCCTCACATGAGTCAGTCTGAGAGCCAACCTAAAAAACACAACCACATTTTGTCATCCTTATTGTTGTGCACAGTAAATACTGATAGGCATTGTTGTAATGAATGCATTTAGTCAGCACTGAATTACTGTTGTAAGGTTTACTGGAATATAAACACACATTAGGCTGCTCTCAAGTTCATGAGAGTATTTGATTACAGATGAGTCTGAGGGGAAAACAGGTATGACCACAAAATACAGAAACTAGAAAAAAGTAATTTTTTAAGTTTGAGGACTCATGACCTAATTTGTGTTTGTTTATTGATTATTAGCATTTATATGTCAAATCTATGAACATTTTAGAACTATCTTGCAAAATATGAAACCATTCCCGCACTTATTTACAGTTTAGAAACAATTTTTCATGCAACAGGTGGCACATGGATTTTGCCCATATTTCAGTTTCAATGAATTTTGCCATCACATTATTATTAGCACATTGTATGGAAAAGGATTTTTCCTTGTAGTGCAGTACCTTAGCTCCAAAATCGTTCAGTTTGTGATAAAAGCATGGAATTTGGTACACGCATAGCTTAAGGCATTACAAAAAGAACTGGATATGGAGGCATCGTCAATTTTCAACATGGTGCCCATGGCAGCCATTTTTCAAAATGGCCGCCAGCAAAAACATATTTTAGACATTTACCATTCATAGTACTTGGTAAATGTCTTATGGATAATTGAAAAGTTGTCATGAATATTCAAGATGGCCGCCATTTTCAAGATGGCTGCCATTTTCAAGATGGCCGCCGTCACTTGAATGATTGTCTGATCAAATGGAACGGCTTACAAAATTGTCAAACAATATCGTCAAAATTCGGGGATGTTGTAGGCTACTGCTTATTTGCAAATATTTTTAAAATAATGTCCAGATCCTCCATCTGCAATAACCTGATAGCAGTACTGAAAAAAATTCAACAGAAGTCGCTACTGGCTCTCTGAAAAGTCGCTAGAAGTCTGACGTTACGTATGACGTCACAGCGTCACACACACAACGCAAATCTCTAGAAAATGTGTGTGCATGGCTACGTCCATAATACAAGAACACAGTGCTTGCGGCAGAGCTAATCTGCGGCGCTGCTTCACCGAGAGAAATGCTTCTGACAGAAGCTAGCCTGGGAATACCCATGCTGCCTTGCGCACTCGTTCCGAATTGCTAGGCAGCCTGGAGACCATGGCCGAAATTTTCGCATCGATTTGGGAACCAATCACAGAGTTAGAATCGATGGCAAGACAATGCACGAACTATTGGACAAACTGAACTTCACATTTGGTACGGGAAAATGAATAGGTGGTCCCCAGACTAAATCTCACTTGTGATTTAGTCTGGCATTAGCCAGGCTAGCGCGGAGCTACAGTTATACAGTATTGAAAAAGAATGGTTTTGTCACTTAAAAGACGAGTTTTTCAAAGTCGCCAGATTCACCAAAAAGTCGCCAAAGTCGCTAGATTGTTTTTTTTTTGTCACCAGGGACGCCCAAAAGTCGCTAAATCTAGTGCTAAATTGGCAACACTGGATGACAGTGCTGCAGATTAGCTCTGATCTGTAAAAAGCCGCTAACACTGCCTTCTTGTATTATGGATGTAGCCGTGCACACGTTTTCTAGAGATTTGCGTTGTGTGCATGACGATTTGACGTCATACGTAATGTCATGACGTCATCTGCCGACTTCTAGCGACCTTTCAGAGAGCCAATCGCGACTTCCGGTGACTTTGTTTTTTTGCAACATTGGCTGACATTTCACGCAACACTAATCTCTAGGAAACAAGCCTGGCTGAGTTCATGATGCAAAAGGTCAGTGTCTTTTTAGAGATCAGAGCTAATCTGCATGAGTGCTTAACCTTGAGAAACACTTCTGACAGCGGCGCAGAGCTACATTTTATGTTGAAAAAAAAAGATTTTGTCCCTGAAAAACTAGTTTTGTAAAGTCACCAGATTGTCCCAAAAGTTGCCACAGTCACTAGATGAGATTTTTAGTCGCCAGGGATGGCTAAGGTTGAAACGTTGATATGAATGTGTTTATTTAGTAAAAAGTATTAGAAGTACAAGTAGTAAAAGGTAGTAAAAGGATAGTATTTCCCTCCTCAAGCAAAGTGTTTTGGTGGATGAGAAAATGTCTGAGAAATTAATTCTGAAAAACAATGATTATGTCACTGAAAAGATGAGTTGTTTAAAGTCGCTAGCTGACCAAAAAGTCGCCGTAAAAAAAAAAGTCGTAAATGAGATTTTCAGTCACCAGGGACCATCGAAAGTCGCTAAATCGAGTGGCAAAGTCGCTGAATTGGCCACATTGAGTGGACTGAAAGAAGGGGCGGAGACTTTGGCTCTCTCTCTATATATATATAGCCCCCTGAATCACCTCTCTTCACTCACAACTTGTCCTTGGCTCTCAGCTTGACAAACTGCCTTGCATTCAACCTGTGTAACATCACTTGTTTCATTTAATATTCAACAGCCTTTTTGAAGGCTTATAAGGTTAAAAGCCTACCTTAAAAGGCTAGTGCATTTCTATATTATTAGAAACAACACCTTCTTATATTATATTATATTGTATTATATTATATATATTATTAGAAACAACACCTTCTGCACTTTAAGGCTTGTTGTATTGTATTTGGCCATCTCTGACAACTTCGTCTAGTGAATTTAGTGACTTTTTGCATTTCGGAACTGGAAAGAATTTCCGGTACTTAGCAGCCCATGAAATTGCAGCAGGGCTAGGGCCTGAGAAGGCATGCGCACTACCAATGTTCCACGCATTGACAGGTTGTGACACTGTGTCAAGTTTTGTTGGCCACGGGAAAAAGACAGCGTGGGCTGTATGGGCTGTGTTTCCTGAGCTTACACATGCCCTGTTGAAATTGTCTTCAGCCCCCAATCACATACCACAGGAGATAATGACCACAATTGAGAGGTTTATTATCTTACTCTATGACCGAACCAGCACATGCACAGAAATAGATACGGCAAGGAGGAAATTATTTGCAAAGAGGCACAATGCAGATTCAATTCCTCCAACCAAGGCTGCCCTGGTAGAGCATGTGAAGAGAGCAGTATATCAAGGAGGCCACGTGTGGGGTCAAGTACTGGTGTCAACACCAGAACTACCGTCACCGTGCAAATGGGGCTGGTCAAAGACACCGGAAGGGGACTATGAACCCTTCTGGACTTGCCTACCAGATGCAGGCCAGTCCAGTTATGAACTCATCACCTGCAATTGTAAAAAAAGGGTGTGTTGGGCAGTGCAGGTTCAAAAAATCTCAGTTACAGTGCACTGCCCTCTGTTTCTGTGAAGGTGAGTGTGGAGAGTCTTCCTGATGATTGATGTAAAGCTGGGTTCAAACCTCTATTCATTTCTATTCTTGTGGCTTCTATTGCTTCACTTTGGTCGCAACGGTCTGTGTTGTTAAAAGAATCATGTCCTGTCACAACTCCAAACACCAAAATCCTGTCTGTGTCTCCACACATCAACGCTATTTGGCTGTCAGGACACCATGGGAATTCATGTCCTTTCTTTGAAATCACTTTGAATGTAATGACGTTGCTCGGATCATCCTGGTTTGGACACAGCTTTAGGTTTGGCCTCACTTAAGACTCTTGTGAGCTAAAACATTTGTCATTTAAATTCTGCATTAAAGGGTAAAAGAAAAAAGCATTAAAAAAAAAAACAATTAAAAAAATCTGCATCAAGAAAAATGTATAATTCGACACATAGATCATCCTGTCTGAGGAAATGGCGGCCATTTTGAATTTTAAAAAATTATTCAATTATTAAAAACACACCATTACCAAGTATATATGGTAAATAAATCCAACAATTTTGTCAACAATAACAGACTTTGTGCCCATTACTGTAGAAAACAGTTGTTATTGGCGGCCATTTTGAAAAAATGGCTGCCATGGGCACCATGTTGAAAATTAAAGATGCCTCCATATCTAAATCTTTTTGGAATACCTTTGGCTACATCTGTACCAAATTCCATGCTTTTATCACAAACTGAACGATTTCTTCATATTTTGAAGCTAAGGTATTGGACTATTGTCATCCTCATTTCCTTGTACTACTCTATAGGGAGCTCTACTGACGTTTTAGTATTGACCAGAGCGAAGTCTCGGTCACACTCCATGTATTAATGGCCTCTCTCAGGGAAAGTCAGCTTAATACTATTAAATCTCTTCTTTCTATGGACCAGGAAATAGAGAAATCTAAAACTGGTGTATACTTGCGATGACATCATTTTCTTTTTTGCCCATTGTCTCATCATATGCAAAGATGTGCACACCTGAGAGTTGACGCTTACATAATACAAATCATTTGTTGACACATTGGGGCAGTAAAGTTCTTCCTGAAAGTTAAAGGCAATGGCCCTCATGGTTGTTGTAGCTTTTGCTTTGTTTGCTTTGTGCAGATCTCTTTCTGTCACAAAAGGTCTGGAATTCATCACACTTGGAAAAGGTATCTCTTTTGGGGTAACTGAACGAGATGTTTAAGTCATTATTGAATATTTGCCTGCATGACTCATAACTCAAGTCAATCCCAGGATGGATCTTCTTTAAAAGTCCAAACAGTTTACTAATGTTCCGATCTTCTGAGAGGTAGTTGTACTGTGTCTTGTGTATTCTCGCTGGATTTTCAAGGTAATGTTTATTTATTGATTTTGCAGAAATTGATAGAACAGGGATAGAAATAGACATTCCACTTTGTCTTCAAAATGTTTTCCCTCCATTTTCACAATTTGGTGACATCATTTAGGCGAAGCTTAATTTACAGTATAGGTCCACTACAAGGACCTAAATCATGTTTACAGTAAAGGTTAACAACACATTCTGTGAACTGAGACGTAATTACATATTAGTAATTTATTAGTTAATTCGTTAACTTTAAGAACAGGCCATCTTCTGACCAATATTGACTATTTCTAATTAAACATGTTATAGATATATAGAATATAGGGTTTTTTGTCTTTTCTCTGCAATAATGTGACAGCCTGCCACAAAACGATGACATGTGGCTGCAGACCTGCTTGATTTGTTTTGTAGCCAGTCGGTGTGGTCTGTTGTTGTGCTTTCCTCTTCCATCTTGTGGTGGAAAACCTGAAAACACAAGGAGGAAAACTATGGCCTTGAAATGTGAACATATTAATCTATGTTTGATTCAACAGATTAATCTATGTTTGATTGATTTATGAAAATGTTAGTTCAGATCCCTTCAAAATATGGGCAATGTTCTTTTCCAAATAATGTCCTTGATTCAGTTTTTTAACTGTAAATGCACTTTTACACCACACTAATTACATAAGTCTTTTGTAAAAGTGCAGTTCTTTTGACTCTTAGTTGTATCCCATAAAACGTTATACAGACAAGAGCATCACTATAATAGTTCATAGTAGTCGAGCATCATTTTCATCAGATTTCATGATACAGACGTTTAAATTCAATTTCATAAAACTAAATAATGGCATATACTTTAACTCACCTGTTGTGGCAAGATGTTTCTTTATTGTTTCCACTCGTCTCTTTGTAATCCCAAATATGGCTATGAAACCTTTGAAGCACACTTTGATATCTGTGGAACTTTCTCCACGTCTCACAGGAACACAGTATGTGTAACTGTGGTCATTCGGAAGGTGACGAGCACTTCCCTCTCTCTGTCTTCTTCTCTTAACGGGTACCACAGTCACGAGGCGTGACAAAAAAGCGTCTCGTTCGTTTTTAGTAGAAAAACTGTTGAACTGACCAATTAAATATTCTCTTTCTGCAGTTGTAGTTGCCTCAAAGCATCTGAATCGTGTGCATTTACAATCCTCACCGATTTCATGAGTAGTTACACGTATTTTTTTCATTTTGTCTCTCTTTCTGCCATGGATTTTCAGCTTCTTTGGCTTGTCAGTGGGCATAACATGATATTTTTTTTTTATCTATGCATGACAAAGCGCCCCTATAGAAGCCCCTGTACTCTTTGTGCATGATCTACTAACTCCGCCATATTTGTCACGTCATTTTCATGTTGTAAACCATACAGTCTATGCTGTAAACAAGCCATTAGCAATTCTGATTGGTTGGTTTGTGTCACGTGCCTTCGATCTGCAGGACTATGCCCAGTCTTCCCAGAAAAGATAAGACTGACTTGTCTCTATTTAAAATGGGTCCAGCTCGAGACTATGCTCGTTTCTTTACAGGATACCTTTGAAACATCTGGGATTTCAACGCAACCACCGATAGGGGCAGTAACTTGGAAAATGTAATTTTGTGACTATGCCCGTTTTTGTCGTGTGCTCCTCAAATATTGTGATTTTATTAATTATCTTTAAAGAACTGCAATAAATAGTATAGAACTGAACTAAACACCTTGCCTATACTTAATTTATTGATATGGGATAGATAGATAGATAGATAGATAGATAGGCATACATAGATAGATAGATAGATAGATAGATAGATAGATAGATAGATAGATAGATAGATAGATAGATAGATACTTTTATTATCCCACAGGAAATTCTGGATAGAGAATCTGGAAAGAATGGAGTCCTGGGCGCAGTTTGGGTATGCACACACACGACCCATCGTGGTTTTGTGTCAACATGAAAACAAGTACCGTACGGCAGACAATGGCTTATCACATGTACTCCGAGAACAGGTGTTGGGGAGATAGTCTACCCATCTCTGATTAGAGGTTATCATTCCTTGCTCGGGACCACCCCTACGTATAGCAGTCTTCCAGGAGTAGGCCTACATCACTATGTCGCCTGTTGAACCAAAATGTGATGTCTTATTGCAAGCTGAAGAGGGCGCAGAGAGCTATTTTAAGCTCTAAAAGGCCACAAAATATCGTTTTGGTTGTAATGTCGATTTTTGTTTAGGCTACATTAAGAGCAGTAATTGTGTTTCTCAACATTTCAGCCATATCACTTAGTTAACAGCTCAAAAACGTTTTGAAGTCTATGCGGTTTAAATAAGCTGCATTTATATCTGCTGTCTTGCTGTTCACAGCTAGATAATTAATCAGCTCTAACTACTTAAACCTAAATATAGGCTAACTGGTCTACCTGATGGAAATCGTCCAGTCGAATGGTTGTCCATCACCCACCACATGGTTCATGTCAGCCTGTTGACTCACTATCTTTGCTCAGTGAGTCTGCTAGGTAGCTTTGGTGTGAAGACAAATTGGTACAGCATTTAGCTTGAGCTTCCTCAGTTGATTATGTCTGTTGCACTCATATTGTGTCGTCAAAGTGGCACTACAGGAAACAAACCGGGTCAGATATTAAGCTGACTGAACATACCCAAACTGAAACCAAAGACGGTGGATAGCCACCATAGCCACAGGCAATGGGGAGAAGGAGCGCTCTCAAAACAGGTCGGGATGGAACTGCAGCTAGATGGCAATCCCGAGTAAGTGAGCTGTACCTCTCGAATTTTACATTTCTGTGATATATTTTTATACTAGAATGCAAATCTAATTTACTAATGCATGGTCTGTGAAGTTACCTTATTCTTAATATGATCCACGTAAGTGTAAGTACACAAGCTATTTTTGCACCTGTCTCCACACCTGGGATCATGGTCTAAAACTACCTGTGCAAACTGACACAAAGTAAAAAAAAAAAAAAAAAAAACTCATCAAAATACAGCTCATGAAAAATTAAGCGATTAACAGGCACACACACACACACACACACACACACACACACACACACACACACAGTTAGATTCTTAGAATAATAAATATTACAAAAAGAGGAGCTATCTAATATTGCCTTGTTGGCCCTTCCCTAACAACTAACTAATGGCAAATTTACATGTGGGGCCCCAAAACAATGTAATGTAAAGTGTACAAGGCCCTCTAGGGGAACCCGCTAGGAATCAAGAATAGTTAGAAGTGGACTCTAAGGGCTGAGCGTGAACCGTCTAAGAACTGTCTGATGAGGCCTCACAAATTCCCTCAAATCTGTTGTACTAAGACTGGAGCACATATGCCACACCGCTCCAAAAGGGAATGTTCTTTACTGTGAACTGCAATATAACAGAACATAACGGGCATGTCATATACTGAATCTGAAATGTTAAGTCGTTCACTACAAAGTGCACCAGATAAAGAACAAAACAATGTACCTCACAACCGATATACAGTGCACCACGTAGTTTATGAGTGAACATTTCACATATGGCAGTAATGTGCTCCATGTGACTACTTTGGTAGATAAATGAAATGTTATTATAAAAGTTGCATGAAGACAAGTCAGTTTTTTTATACAAGTTTACTGAGAGAGAAAAAAGATGCTCTTAGAAGATCTTTGACCTGTGCTAAAGAACCTGACAGAAGCGTAGTTCCTCTGTGGCGATGAAGACATGAGATATGGGGGACGTAGAGATGATTCTGGATGAAAACTGGGCAGCTTTGAGGGGCTTTTAAAGCGGTTTCTGGCCAATCAACCATGTGTCTTATGCTAATGCTATTGTGATAAATTATTGATTTTTTTTCAATCCGTGCTAAATATATTTGACCCATAAATAGTTAAATATCTTACATAACATTATATAACAAATACATGTTATGCATTGGAGTACAAACAAGTCATACATAACCCAACAGTTATTTGATTAAAACAGTTGAAAGTCTCGTTTTCATATCCCTGGAATTCCAATCGTGCATAAAATAACTTAAATATGCTGCTATCAAAGTTCATTATATTCAGAAGCATAGACAATGAAAAGCCCAATAATCTATTAAAAAATACTTGAACATTGTGCTTTACATACAGTGCATAAATATGTCTGTACTAAAAGCTGTTGAATTACATTAAAACAATATATTCAAACAGGTGAATATTGTAACTGGCAACACTGTACTCCTCACAGACTGAAGATTTACATCTCGTACTGTGCAAAAGTGTAGACTCAAACAATACAAAACAAAATGCACTCAGCCATAACATCAAAGGTTTAGCATGACCTTCGTCTTTAAAATGGCATCAATTCGACTTAAGGTACACTTTTTTCATGACACTCCGAATTACAGTTTTTCTTCTGGTTCCTTTAGATGGTCTTTAGTTTACCACTTACTACAAAATGGTAGCTATCTATAACAAATGTTTTATAAAAAAGCTAACGTGCCTTGAACTTTTGCACAGTACTGAACATAACCTTGCAACCTAAATCCAAAATGTATTTATAGATATAAAACTAAAATAAATAAGTTATTGTTGTACTCAGCAGAAAGACCAAATAAGCATAGTAAGACTTGTGATTGTGATAATGTGTGGGGGGAGTCTCTGTTTATACATGATAGAAATTTGACTTTAAAAGTACATTAAAAACAAAATATAATGATATTTAACTGGTGGAAGCAGCCAAAGCTCTCTGAGACATGACCAAATATTATATAGATGTACTCTCAATCATTTGTTTCCATGCAGGACATCCAAAAACTCTTTTTTTGCTTATCTCTTAACACAATCCATGTTTTTGTTCTTTTTAGTTTGTAAATGAAATATAAATGTTGTGCCCATACAAAAACCAGCAATAAAATAATTATACATTCAAGTTTGGACATGGGCATGTGTCTGAAAAAATTGTGCTGCCACACAGTTTAACCTGTATTAGGAAACGCATGATGTAAACGCTTGGTTCTAGTCCCCTTTACTTCAACTCAGCTTTGCCAGCTGTTTAGGAAACATGCACAAGTTACCCATAGGGGGCAAAAAACATTATTCAACAACGTCGTCTTCTTCCAACACCTAAAATTCACAAATGCTTTTTCACACACACTTCCAAGAACTGTTGCTATATAGTACAAAAAAGACTTGCATGCAGCAGTCACACCATTTGTCCTGGAAGTTAGTATCACTACACTGCAAATGCATGGTTGGTAAACAAGTAGCTGCCATTTTGAAATGCCACTTAGAACTTTCTCATGTTTTTCGTCTTGGCAGACTTGCTGTACATTGATTCTGAGGGGTCATCCATGTCCACAGTCACCTCCACTTCTGCTACAGTCTCTGGTGGAGGAAAAAAACAAAGATTTATATCATTATTGTATGCCTGATAGAGCACCAACTACTAAAATGAATTGCAAAGATGTAAACACAAAGTAGTCAATGACCTAAAAAAATGGAAGGGGAACAAGTGTTGGCCAGCATCATTTTATGAATCAACACCCATTTTTAAAACATTCATGATAACTTGGACAAATAAATACTCAGATGGTGTTGGTTACAATCATTTATCATCCAACAGATAACCTAATGCAAGTAAAACATGTCATTTTAGTCATCCCAACATCCCAGATATTACTATGACTCATCCAATGTATTGTTGCCATTCACACATTAAACCATGCATTTGAGTCCAGCTTGCTACCATGTCAATCTCACCCCAACAACATGTACGCATGGCTCCCCTCCCCCCTCACCTGTGTGTGGCATGGTGTGCTGCTGCAGCTGGCTGGTGAAGAACTGCTCCCGCTGGGCCACCTGCTGGTCCCAGGCTTCCTGGAGCCTCTGCCGCTGCTGCTGCCCCAGGGAGAGTGTCTCTGGGTGGGCCTCCTCGATGTGGGCCCTGGCCCCCTCCGGGCTGTAGGAGTACTGCTGTTCCCCGCACACCATGCACACGAGCAGCTGGTTCACGGGGTCGTAGTCCATGAGGTAGCGGCTCCGCCACGCGTCCACGGAAATGGGGCCAGCGCAATCAGCGTCATCGTCGTGGTACTTTTGGAAGGCCATCTCAGCCTTGTCTGCGGAACGACAACGTTGAAGGAGATGTAATCAGCTTAACTTTTCTATTTATCCCATTAAGTCTGTATTTAATGTTTAATGAACTCACTGTAATGTCAGACATGGCCAATGCAGATAAGCATGTTACTTTCTGTACTTTTCTGATTGAAGATTAAGGTATTGTGGTATTTGGTGTTTATAAACTATAGCAGAAAGGTTCTTGTAGAGTTTGTCTAGAGGCCATTTAGTTATCTTTAAGGTTACTTTCAGACTTTCAGTCCTGAAGAACATGAATAGGCTGCAAAACAGTTAGTTTACCTTAACGATTAACGAGAGAACCTTGAGCTTTTCAAAAAATACCCATGTGAGCCTTACGAGAGCCCATGAGATGATGACCATTGAACTATTCACTGAAGTGATATCGCTATCTAGATCTACATTCGGCCAACATATTTAAACTCTAAGAGTGATCATACATGGGGCAACATTTTTTAACAGTGCTGCCAGGCAACAACATGATAAACACCTCCTGTTCTGATTGGGTGACAGGTTGCCTGCTGATGATTTAAGTTCTCCTGATAAACATGTAATATCAGTGGGAGAATAGCCAAAGAAGAACATCTGTTAGTAAAGCTGCCTGGCAACATAGCTAAAAACTCACCTTGTGTAACATCACTTTATGATTAGGAATAGGGATAATTATTCATGCCACAATGAATTAAGTCACAGACTGCAACCATAAAGCTATCCAGAGAATGTAGTGGTAGTTTCAGATGCATAGCAAGTGATACAGGTACAGTATTCTTATCTGTTTGACATGGTAATGTATACAGCATCAGATATACAGTGTATGGTGTCTGTTTCACAGTATGGTGGTGGTGTGTATGTAAATGTGGTAGCATAGGGTCACCTCAATGAGTAAACTATACCTTCAGTGGTTGCCATACATTAAAAAGACTGTGGCGGCTGCCATAGTCTAAAAAAATATTTCCGCCATACCAAAGCATACCGGCGTTTCAGCCAGTGTCTTTTGTTTGCATTAGTTTTAATTACTTCAGTTAATTAAAAGCTCAGTATAAATTAATTCAGGTCTGTTTTGGTGTAGAAAAAAATAATGTTTTCGAACATAGGAGGTTCCTTTACACACACACAGTGTAGTTTATGGCCAACGCACCCTTTTGGCATTTATGATAAGACAATCAGACCCTTTAAGCTCTCTTGGGCCACGTTTGACCACCTTGGGCCTTGTGTTTGACACATGTGAGTAAGAATGAAATGAATCTTCATTCCAAGCCCATGCAGGGGAGTTCATGTTGGCTGTGTGAGAGCATTATAACGAGAAAAAAAACTAGATACCCAAAGTCACCTATAACTAGGCCTAAGTATAAACATTAGAGTTTGACAACTCCAACAGCATCACCACCCCCCCATAGTTTACCGTAAAAACTTCTGCGGGAAATACTGACCGTTTACGGGTGCAGCATGGCTAGGCATGCCCAAGTATCCTAGATCTGTTTCCATCGATGAGCTGATGACAGACACAACAGACATACACACATATTACTGCACAGTTAAGGAACAAAGCCACCATTAAAAAACACTGTGAAGTGTAGTTTTTGCAGTATGTCAAAAAAATCAGATAATCAAGAGATTGTTTAAGAGATGGTTCAAATTTAGATACCATTTTAGTTAAGGGAAATGTGTGTTATGTGCATACATATTTACCTTAAAGCCACATCAGTCTCCTCCTTGAACCACTGTTTGGAGTCCTAGATGTTTTTAAAAGATATTACACACAATGGAAATTATAGCCTTTGATTATTAATCGTAGAATAGATAAAGTTGTAGTTTGTAAAAACATTTATATTATATATCCAAAGAGCTTTTTACTGACAACAGCTCTGTAAACATGTATTGTTATCTGGCAAACATGCATGAATTCTAGTGTAATGACCTTTTCAGTTAACATCCACATTCAGTTATAATGTGCCATTACAAATCAGTACTAAAAATGTAATTAAACACTTGCTTACCTGAGATTGTATGTTGTGAGGCAGTTGGTTTTGGATGGCGGGGAGGACAGGCTCCCATGGTGGTGGGGCCATGTTCATGTGTCCTAACCCTTTCTCTCGCGCTGCTTTCCGGGCCCTCTGCTCCTTCTTTTTCACCCGCCAGTACTCCCTCTTCCTCCGCATCACTTCATCGTCGTCCTCCACGGCACTCTGCGTGCGCTTACGGGGGCAGAGAGTGTCCATGTGCTTGGCGGGCCACCTGTTGGTGTTGTTGTTGTTTAGTGGAGGACCCATGGAGCTGACGGGTTTGGAGGGCTGATGGTGATGGTGGTGCGTGGTGGCGGCGGGGTGCGTGACTGAGGCAGGCGGGCGTGCAGAGTCGCCACTTTGCACCTGCAGGCACCAGCGCCGTACCCCCGGAACATGGCCAGGGGCCGAGTCCCTCTGACTCTCCACTAGGAGCAGCGGCCCAGTCGTCTCACCTGAGGCTACAGGTGGAGGGGGAGCACTCTGTTGTCGCACGAGTGGCGGAGGCACATCTCTGCCTCCACCTCCACCTGGGGGTGGGGGTGGTGGAGGAGGTGCGTGACGACAGGAGGGAAGGCTGGAGATGTCAGCCCTAGGAGCACACCTGGCCTCAGGTGACCTCTGTGTGGCAAGGGACCTATCAGAAGGATGCAAACCATACTGATGGAGATTCTGTTGCCTGTGCACATCAGGAGCAGGTGGCCTCACGACGTGAGCAGAGGGCGAAGGGTTGACCGGGGCAAGGTGTGTCTTGCTTTGCAAGGCACAGGCTGTGGGAAGAGGCTTGTTGAGAGGTAGGCTGGGATTTCTGTAGCTGCTGTTCTGAGTGGGCCGCTGAGTGACACTGGCAAAATTCGGGGTCTGATAAAAAATAGAGAAAAAAAATATAACCAGATATTACATCATTTATACAAGCCGTCTGTTGTCTGAGACATGCATTTTTTCCTTACTTACTTTACTACTTTTAAATGGTTTCAGGAATGTAGCTACTTGAGTTAAAAGTATGTTTTGTTTTTAATTTCACAAATCTGGGTTAACTTTGTTGAAGAGTACATTATGAACTTTCTACCCTAAAAGTTTTGTTGTGCTGAGACGATGAAGTCATATGCCTCCTTTTTAAAGAAATTTGCTACTTGTGTAGTGTTTTTCTGTCTAACTGATTGTACCTGATGTATCTTTGTTCCTAATCTTCCTGATGGCATCCCCCGCTTCTCTTGTGCCTTCCGGGCCCTCTGCTGTCTTTTCATGAACCTCCAGTACTCCCTCTTTCTCTGCAGGATGGAGCCGTCCTCAGACCCCCCTGCTTCGTGTTGCTTTTGAAGGCCGCCAGGCGCTTGCTGATTCAAGGTCTTCATGGCACAAGATGGCCTCAGTTTGGCTCTTGTGGGGCAAGGCCCCTGCACTGTTTGCGGTGAGACGAGGGCTGTCAAGGTCTGTGTGCAGGCGGGAGGCTGCGGAGGGGAACAGAAGGAGGAGGAGGTAGGTGTGATGGCCGCTGAGGAGGAGGTCACAGTGTCGGGACAGGAGGGGGCGTATGATGTGGGTGGTGGAATGTCCTGGCTGCACTGTGGATTGAGTGGAGGAAAATGGGACAGAGGTGGAGGTGAGTTACGTCCTGAGTTTTCGTTAGTCTGTAGATGTGTGATGTCGGCTGAGAAACAGATGGACCCTGGGATGTCGGCCCCCGCAGACTCCTTCGCAGGCTCCAACGCGGGGTCCGGTTTAATATCAGGCATTATTGACGATTCCACAGGAAGTGGTTCCTCCTCTGCCTTACACAGAGGCATTTCGACCTTGATGTTTGTTGTTGTTGTTGTTGTTTCTGGCACATCAGAGCTCCCAACAGTGCAGAGAGACTCCTCCAGGAGGGACTCCTCCAGGAGCTTCTTCATGGAGGCCACAGCCAGGAGAGTGGTGGCTTGTGTGTCAGTGCTCCCCGATGGTTCTGCTTCACTCTGAGGCTCCACAGGGAGTGCGAGGGAGGGTTTGATGTCACTGGAGAGGGACTGTTCTAAAGGAGCATTCATGTTGTCCTCCTGGATGGACAAGTCACGTTCTTGCTTCACCTTTTCCTCAGGGAGTGGAGTATGCATGCTGGGTGCTGTGGGGAGGTTGTTGACTGTCTTTGTGTTGTTGACTGTGACAGAGGGTGCTGTAGTAGTGGTGGTAGTTTGGCTGCCAGTTTTGGGTAAAGGTTCCGGAATCTGATTCTGTCGTCTCCTCTTAGCTGCCAGAGCCCTTCCGCGCAACAGCCCCTGCCTGAGTCGGGCAGCCCGGTTGGCTCGCTGCTCCCGCTTTTTGATCCTCCAGTACTCGCGTCTCTGAGCAATCCTCTCTTCCTCAGTTAGTGTTTCACTTGGATTGGGCTGAACAGCTACAGGAGCTCTGCCAGCTGGCCTGGCCACGCTGCCGACCCTCCTCAGATTTGCAGCGGCATTAATCATACCCTGCCCACTGTTTGAAGCCGAGACATGAATTTTAGACATACTAGGAACTTGGCCTGTGGATTTGTTTTGATGGTTATTCGACATGGCCCTGGGTCTGATACAAACCAATTTTGGAGGAGTCTGGACAGACACTCTAACAGGATGAGCATTTTTCATTTGAATGGCTCGCCTTTGTAAAGGTGGTGGGTTTACGTTTACACGGCAATTGAAACTACCGCCGCCTCTACCCATAGAAACCTGACCGCGTGGAATGGGCGGTGGCAGTGGTGGATTTGACGTGGACACTTTCTCAACTCCAGTTTTTGTGGTCACTGCAGATGGAGACACTGTCGGAGACGGAGTTGGAATGCTAACGGTCACAGTTCCATCCTCCTTAATAAATCCACCGATGGGCTCCACTAGTGGAGCACTAATGGCGGTGTTCGTGTTGGTAACACTATTTCCCCTTGGGTGTGGGACCTTCTGGCTTGCTGCCCGCGCCCGACGCATCTCCTCCAGGATGGACTGGTAGCGTTTCACGCGCCGCAGCAGACTATCCCGCTCCCTGAGCTTGGCCTTCACCTCCGTGGACAGCCTGGCCCGCTGCTCTCGTTTCTTAATGCGCCAGTATTCCCTCTTCCGGGCCATCTTCTCCTCGGCTGTCTCTTCTGGGTTTTCACGGAAAGCCGACGAGGAGGACATCCACGTGTTTCTCTGCGCTAGAAACCTCTGGGTTCTTATGAATTTATTTGTTTGTATTTTGGGCCGTATGGCGCTCCTGACTGTGTTTGAAAAATGGGCTCCCGTGACTACTCGAGATGCATAACTAACACCTGGCCCTAAGTTGTTATTCACAACACAAGTTGCTGTTGCTGTGGAGGGTGTAAAATACGCCCTGCTCTGTTTTAGCTCTCCTGTTTTCACAACAACTGATGGTGGCCCAGGGTCAATGGTAATACAGTTACTCATAGGGGGTGTTTTTGTCAAAGCTGTGTTTGTGCTTTTTGAGATAGGGCCACGGCCAGGACCAGGGAGTGTCAGCGTATGGTTTTGTCTTTGCATTAGTGCAGCAGGAACCCTGGGCTGATGTACAGCATGCCTTTGACCCTGCTTCCATAGGCTTGGGCTATTATGATCCACACAGGTAGACCTCACCGCCTGTTTTGCGGGCACATTGGTTCTCGACATTCTCTCTCTCTCCCTGGCTAACTTCGCAGCCTTGTTCGCTCTCTGCTCCCTTTTCTTGATGCGCCACACCTCTCGCCGCCTAGCTGCTCTCTCCTCCTCAGTCTCAGGTGTCTGTCCTCCAGGAGGCACGGCGATCTTTGTCCCCAAGGCACACGGTGTGGTCTTCGTATTCACACTACGGACTTCTGAAGGGCACCGTTTCACACTGATGCCTGCTTTGTTTGTCACACTCAGTGGCACAGCTTTGTGTGGACTTTGAGTTTGGACATGAGGCCTCTTGTGGTCATTAAGCCCTGATGAACCCTTTGGTGAGAGGCTCTGGTTACACGAAAATGATCTGTTAGTAGCTACTGTTCTGTTTGGAGGTCTGTGGTTCACAGTCGTGGCAGGACGTACAGTGACTCGAACTGCAGGCACTGGGGCATGGGTGTTGAGCAGAGATCCATTGGATTTGGCTGAGGAGTTGGATGCAAACGAAGGCCCTGTAGTGGACATCCTTACCACTTTTCTACAGCTCGCTGCACTCCCTTGCGGAGCTCCTGATCTGTCTGGAAACTTTGGTAGGACTCTGTTGAGTTTAATATTGTGAAACCACCTGACTTTTTGACCTGTAGAGGCATTTTGAAGGTTCCGGGAGGAGCCCGGGACACAAGCTCCTGACGCAGGAGTTTCACTCCCACCAGTCTTCCCTCCCTGCTCGCTACGGCAGGGGGTGAAAACACCTGATTCAGACGAATCACATGGGTTTGTCTGGTAGGATCCGTCACTGTTCAGCAGGGTGGGACGGGACACAGCATTATGCACTTGGGCGCCCAAAACATTACGCCTTGCATCGCAAACCACTGCGTTCTCCACCCCGACCTTCTTCTTCACAGCAGCCACTTTTGCCCTCTGTTCTCTTTTCTTGGTTCTCCAGTATTCTCTTTTTTTAGCAAGTGTGGCATTGTCATATTCACATGCTGGGCGATAGCGCTGTGTGCGAGAGCCTTTTGCAGTGGCCATCATGTCAACTCTCAAGCAGTCTTAAGCCAAGAAACCGTGCAGCCTCCCCTTACATCTCACTTCAGTGTGTTAAAATTAATTCCCCATCTGAAAGCTCAGGAGCAGTGTGGTGCTGTCACGCATTGGGTCACCTTGGCAGTCTTTCCTCTGACTGTTATCAAATGACATGTCAATCAAAAACGTGTGTCCACACATCTGAGGTTTGTGCAGTAGCATCCTGAGGCCCTAAGCGAGACAAAACAGAGAACAAACACTTTTTTAAAACACAATTTCGCATTTAAAATCCAAGATGTGAGGGTTTTACAAGCATATCAAAGGAGAAGGGGGAATGGTGAAAATAGACAATGTATTTTTAGATTAGCACTATCTGCACATTTCATTACATAAGTAATATTTTGATTTACCATAGCACAGAATATCTGCCGACAACTATACACTCAAAAATGACAGCTGGTAACAGCTTAAACAGCCTACAAATAGCAGAGTATAAAATGTAGTCTATAGTATATTAAGAACTTCATTTTCCATTCATGTTTAATTTTTAAAAAAGCTTGCTTCAGCTAGATAATGCCACCAGATTTGTTACATCATATAAAAAATTACACAGTTTGTATTTCTCATTTATGTTTCTGTTTTAACTGGTGTAAAATGAGACCACAAATTAAAATAATATATACTCTTTTAGTATTAGTTCAATTAGGCTAGGGCACAAAATTCAAGTCCAACTCTTTTTTTCTGCCTGTACAGCTCAAGGTCTGCTCTGTTCAATTGCAAAAAATAAGATAAAACCTTAATAGTTTCTTAAGCACTCTGGAACAGCACATAGAACACTGGCCTAGGGAAGGCTTCTTACATGAGTGTTTTCTTTTGTTAAATGAAATACGACTGCCATTTCTGGAACATCGAGAAAACAGGCAAATCAGGAAGCCAAAAAAGCGACCTGTCTCTTTAAAACATGTCCCTCTGTCTTATCGCCGATGGATATTATCGTTTGCTATAGCCTAATTCACGCTTTATTCACTAATATAACATTCACACATGACTCCATAAGATCTCTTTTGGTGGTACAAGAAAATCGAGAACGTGAAATCACAACGTGGGATGACATTTTCGCTGTAATTGCGCTTTAGTTTGCGTTGTCTCTTGTGTACTATACAATGGACAAGCTCTTCCTTCTCCTGTCCACACAGACTGGCGTCTGTCTGCCATGGGATTGCTTTATGTAAACCGAAGCGATAAGTAAATACCAATGTTCGGAACCACTTGAACACATTTCCCATAGTGCGTAAAATAAAGCATGCATCAGTTTTACCTGGTAGTTACACCTAACTTTCCGGGACACTTTTCGGGCGCTTGGACATGAGCACTGTCAGGACACTGCAGCTACTTCGCACGAGCCAGCCTGCCTTTCTTTCTATTGCTGCCTTGACAACGGCGAAAAGTACCAGGATGTGGGACCTAGCAGCTTGTGTGTAAACTGCGTAACGCGTGGACAGACAGAACGTTCTTAAAGCACCAGTGCGAACCGTGAGGACATTTGTTGGCCACACGAACTGTCATAATGATAATCACACATAATGAAACATGCGTATCGCAGAAAAATAAAATTAAAAATTAAATGTTTTGACTGACGACAGTCTTCTTTCCTAAAGCAACGTGACCCAATACACGGTATTGGCCTTGCGTCGCCATTTAATAGCCTACCATAGGCCTACCCGTACTTTTAAAGGTCTGAGGATCAATGGTCATCTGGTCTCTAAACTATGGATGCCTCAAAACGTGTAAAGCCACCGGAAATTCGCCAGCCAATGGCCAATTACTAAAACTTTGTGGTTGCACTTTGATGGATTGATTGGTTGGTTAGTTGATTTTGCTCAAGAAATTTGGAGATTTATCTATATCTATCCAGAGGGTCGTAAGTGCAGATACAGCTTTTTCTTACAGTACGATATATGACATACATGCATGTGACTGAATGTCATGTTGTGCCCCCAGGCGCACACAAGTGATAGAGATGCGGTGTCCCAAATTCCTACATAAGCATTTGGATTTAGGCTGTTTTAACTGCATAGTATGGCCTAGATTATTAATAACATATAAAACAAAAGGTGTATGTTGGAACCTTGTAGTTGAATGACAGCTTAAGACGACCTTTGATTTATATCTGTTGAACAATCAGGCTATTTATGGTGAGCTGTGTGAGATATTTGATCAATAATTTCCAATCTCAGGCTCTCTGTGCGTATGCAACTAAAACGCATACTCCTTTAGGGCCCCACTACTGTTCAGAGAAGCAGGAAAAGCTGCACTACATCTGAAGCACATTAAGCATTATATCAGACCAAAGATCCAACTACCTCAGCTCTGTATCCTGTGCAGGTGCTGACAGATCACGAGCACCCTTGTGAGAGACACTTGTGATATTGACGCACGGAACACACTTAGGCCCATTATCTCTATACAAGTAGGCCCATAAGAGTGCAAAGGTACACATTTAAAGGGCATTGTAAAAAAAATTGTTCAGCACATCATAAGTGTGTTCATAAGTGTGTCTCATTAACAAACAAGTGGTGTTTGTCTAATTAATAGATTAAGTAAATGCTTGTTTTTCAGGGTAGCACTGACATATGGTAAAGCTCCAAAATGAAGAGGCTTATGGCTTTGAGAATGAAACCTAGGTCTAAATACAGAAACACTTAGGACCTCGTTTTAGCAAATATACAGAAAAAAAAACGTTGAGGACCTCCTATTAGCAAATATGAAAAAAGCCTTTATTAAATCCTGCAGCAAGTACCTTACAAAGGCTGTTTTTATAATTGCTAACTGGAGTGACTCAATATTTTTTCTATACTTCACTAATGCATTAGAGGCTCTTTTTTAGCACCCTGTACTGCTACTCTTTCCAACATATCATTGACGCAGGGAAGCATCCCTCTTTCTTTTTTCTTTGTCCCCAAAACCTAAGTCTATTTGGAAGGTTTACCACTTGTGTAAGGTCCCCAAGTTTGTTACTGCACCACCCCACTGGATTAAATCCCCCCAGTACTGATTGAGCAGATTCAACCCTATAAGCAGATTACACCCCATACATTAAAGCTCAATGAAGTGTTTATTACAGTGTTTCAGCAATGTGACTCACTCCTAAATGTGAACATGAATCCATTCTGTTTATACTTAACAGTATGTGATGAACACTGAAGACTTACCAAACCATTTGTATTTAAACAAAAACAACATCACATGTAAGTTAAGGTTGCCAAAAGAATCTCAGTGTTTTGTGAGGGCCATACAATCTAATACTAATAATAGTGATAGGTAAGATCTGAAGCAACTGCTGGACTAAAGAAAAAAAAACGTAGCCTATCCCATTAAAATTGTGAGAGCCCACTAAATGTAACTGGAGCCATTTAATGAACAGCCTACAATCAATGCAGCCAACTCACTTTCCTGTACTATTCAGAGTGTTTTGAAGGACTTTGCAGTGCTTGATTTGAATGTGTTTGACCTAAGTTCTCAATAGAGTAAATGAGGTAACATGTTGGGAAAAAGTGTTTGAGTTGTGGTCTCCATGAATCATACTGACCACTTCACTGTGTCCAGAATGACTAATCTCAGTCAGTGTACAGTCAGATATTTCTTTCCTGTTTGTCAAAATGGACTTGCTTTACAGAACCACAGTGTATAAAATTGACTCTTTATGGTTTTTCAACTTTCAAACCGAATTATAATTTTCACAGAGGACAGCCTCATTTCATAACTTCTAACCCACAGCTCATGTCTGAAAACCTCAGATGCAGCCTTAAGAGCATGGCCCTTGCGAACACAAGCCTATGTAGTGTCCTACGTTCTTCCCTGAAATTTGGGAAATGTTTGACGCATGTTGTGGCTACATCCAAGAAGTAGTGAGGTTTCGACAGTCTTCTGGCCAACAAATATGGCCTGCCATGAATGCATCCAAACATCTCAGACACATATATTGTGTCTGTCTTTGAGAAAGGGTGTGTGAAATCCACAGTGAAAAAAAAACATTGCAAAGCTATTATTGATTGCCTAGCCTGGGCCTCTTGTAAAGGTGTGGAGACCAATCCGATACCATCATATTTCTATGACAACCAAAATGTGAACAGCAAGTCGTTTAAATTAATCATACAATAACCACTATAGTTCACATTCAAAATCGCTCATTTTGACTATGAAAGAAAATACTCTATGTTAAAATAAAAAAATTATCTACAGAGCCAAGTTGTGTGCATGGGGAAATAAATCAATAAAAAATAAGGGAGGCTGGTCCTAAAATAATATTTATTCACAAAGTGGTGAAATGTGGTGAGCAGTCTTTTATATATTTTTTCAAACAACAAAAAAATATTTAACATTTACACAAAAAACTAAAGAGGTTAGAACTGCGTGGAATGTGGGCGTAGTTTGACTGTAATTAGACGATTTGGCAGTGTAAGAGTGTGGGACAAATCGTAATCCTCAGGGAGATTGGTCAGGACCTTAACAGACAGCCGCGCTGTAAACTCCTGGCCCCCGGATACGTGTGTCGCTGCGTGAAAGCCGCTACTGTCTCTTTAAATTTACCCAGGAGCCCCTTAAGGAGCCCCAGGGGCCCCTAGCTCGGCTCCCCACCCTGAAGACAAGCTGAGTCTCAAAATACGTCCAGGAGGCCGTTACAAAACCGAGCGACCAAAATCTGACAGGCCCTTTTGGCGATTCCTCACATGGATTTATGACCGACACAGTGTGGTATCGATGCATAAAAAGTTAAGTTGACTCGCGCACTGAGGGGCACCGCACAACACTGCACTTACAGGAATGGGTGCGTGCGTGTTTCAGATAGCTCACTAAAGCGCCTGCCGAATGACTCTAAAAACACCTCCGTCCGTGGCACTGCTACAGAGACGACGTAGGAACCTCTTTCTACACAACGACGTTACATAGGTATGGAAAAACAGGAACCGAAGGAACCCGAGGTCCAACCGTGCGCTGAGCAGGCAGATTGCCTCTCATTAATAATAAGCGGTGAGGAGGAGACGATAGAGGAGCCGACGGACTTTGGAGTTCCTTTAGGAGGTAAACATTGAATCGTTAAAATATGGATTTTACCCTTTCGCCTGGTCACCGACCTCAGTCGGTGTTAATCCGTGTGACGGACAATACAGTTGGGCAGCATGGCCCCTCGTTCCACGGGCTCCACTATAAACAAAGGCATAATACCATGCTGGTTGCGTACTGTGATGCGCAGTCGCCACCCAGCGGAAAGCAGCAGTGCATCAAATGGAGTCGCCGCCCCCCCGCGTTGAGGGCTTGTGGTGCTTTGCGGAAATGAAAAACTCAAACCAGCCTCTGAGTGAAATACACACATTATCGTCACAAATTGCAAATATTTTTTACGAGCGTCGTGCTCATCGATCTAATATTAACCTACTGTTAGATCCAGGCCTGTGTTTATAAGTAATTCCCTACGTGTGAAGGCACTCGATGGAATTTGGGAAAACCCTTGCTATGATAGGAATGAAAACATGACCTTAATCGCTGTTAATACCTTCTCTCATAAAAATTAAATGCACCAGTGATTCATTTGAACAAGTCATCGTTTTTTTAGAACAGCTGTGTGTAGGTGTAGTCATGCTTACTTTGCCCCCATTTTAATGAACGGGAAAAAACTAATGTAGGATATCTCTCCCCATTGCCCTACTCTTGTTTCTAGGTGAGGATGGCATCACTAATGGCCACAGTCAGGAAGATGAGGACGAGGAGGACACTGGGATCCTCTCAGGCTCCACACACACCACTTACTGGAGTGTCAGCGACGACCCAGACGCCCCTTTCCTCCTGTCCCCCATCCCTGGGCCCTCTCAACGCAAGTCCACCTCTCCTCCACCACCACCACTGTCACCGCTGGGGCCACCGGCCCGCCCCGAACGGGCCTCCAGGCCGGGCCTGAGCCGCATCCCAGGCCGCGACCACCGCCGCTACTACCACGAGTACTGGCGCAGCGAGTACCTGATGGACTTCGACCCGCGGCGGCATGGCATGATCTGCATGGTCTGCGGCAGCTCCCTGGCCACACTCAAGCTGAGCACCATCAAGCGCCACATCCGGCAGAAGCACCCGGACTCGCTGCTGTGGAGCGCCGCAGACAAGGAGCTCATCAGGCAGGGCTGGGAGAGCCACCTGGGGCTCGAGGCCCGGCAGAGGCCCTTCAGCTCGGGGGCTGGAGGAGGAGGAGGAGGTGGAGAGGGTGGAGGTGGAGGTGGAGGAGGAATAGATGGGGGTGATGAAGAAGATGGAGGTGAAGATGGAATGGGAGAAGAAACGTCTCAGGAGATGCTGGACTGTGCCCGTCGGTCAACAGGTGTGAGGATAGGTGGGAGTGTGGCTGGAGAGTGAGTGTTTGTGTGTGTGAGAGAGAGAGAGAGAGAGAAAGAGAGAGTGAGGGAGTTAGTGTGTGGCAGAGAGACAAAATAGGTGGGAAGTGGGGAAGGTGTTTGTGTATGTTGTGTATGTGTGTGTGTGTGTGTGTATTTTGGGCCCCACGAAAGAATTTTGCCCCACCTTAACAACAATGTTGGCCATTGTTGTCTGTGAGGGGCCTCTGTCAGTGTAGGGGCCTTGGACACATTCTAACTTCTGCCCCGATTTCCACTGCCCCTCTAAATGTGTAATCTTTTAAAAGACATCGCACACCCTCGTACCTTCAATCTAATGAACATTTATCTAAATCTAATGAACAGAGACATTGGCCTTTTTTATATCAACCAAGCTTATAAGCTAGCTATGACTATGAGTAAACTAAAGTACTGTTGGTAAGTGTTAACCAGAGCTGTCAGTGCTGGCTTTAGAAAGTAAAAAACCCTGTCATGTAGTCCCTCTGTCTGTACACTCAACACAGGTGACTCCACTAACTAAGCTGATCTCCCTGTCGAAAAATTTGCGAGCTTCTTAGGTTTAGCAAGTGCAGAAAAATGATGTGGCAGGATTTGTTACTTTCTGAAGCTGGCATTGTATGACACCTCTGGTACTTACCTAGTTTTACTCTCTTTATTTCTCCAGCTAAACCTATAGCTGTCACCCCCAAACGAACACCACCTTCAGGCAACAGCAGCTGTGGCGGTGGTGGTGGTGTTGTGGGTGGTGGCGGTGGAGGTGGGGGTGGTGGTGGGGTTGGTATGATGACCACCCCTGCCTCTCCACCCGCCAACCCGACCCAGGAGGACCTGCAGATGCCCTCGGCCCAGACGCTGGAGCGGTACCTGAACGACTCGCTGCACGCCTGGTTCCGGCAGGAGTTCCTGATGGAGTACCAGGCGGAGGCGGGCCGGCTGGTGTGCATGGTGTGTGGGAGCGCGCTGCCCTCGCTCCACCTGGACCACATCAAGAGCCACGTGCTGGACCTGCACCCCAACTCGCTGGTCTACAGCTCCGAGGAGAAGCACTGCATCCTGCAGAGCTGGGCACAGACCCACGGTGAGCAGGGTTAGGGGGGGTGAGGGGGGACTCTGGGGGTGTGTGTGTGTGTGTGTGTGTGCAAAAAGAAAGAGAGTGTGGGAAAGAGAGAGAGAGAGATGGATTGAACAGTGTGGTATTAGTCTGAGCAGTATGTATATAAGGTGTGTGTGTGTGTGTGTGTGTGGAAAGAGAGAGAGAGAAATGGATTGAATAGTGTGGTATTAGAGTGAACAGTATGCATGTAGAGTGTTTTGTTTGTGTGTGTAGGTGTGTGTGAGAGAGAGAGAGAGATCAAGAGAAATAGAGAAAGAGAGAGAGAGATGGATTGAACAGTGTGACATTAGAGTGAGCAGTCTGCTCGTAAGGTGTGTGTGTGTGTGTGTCTGTAGTAGTAGGAGAGTTGGGTGTATGCTGACACACTCCACCTACCAGTGTGTTAACTTTGAACCCATTTGCTGATGATTCAGTGAATGACTTTGTACATCCCTTTTCCTCCCTCTGTATTCCTTCTCTTTCCTGTTTATATCTTTCCTGCTCCTGCCCTCTTCACCCTCTCACCCCCCACCCCCCACCAGAATCAGAGTCCAGCCCTGTGCCGGATTTTTACAAACTGGAGCACGACACCAAAGACCCCACCGACCCCACCGACTCCTCCTCCCACCCCCTGGCAGACCCCCCCGGCAGCTGTATGGACTTCCTCCCCCAGGACATGGAGGACCTCATAAACCCCCTCCCCCTCCCCACAGAGACGCCCCCCCTCGACCTCAACAACAGCAGCAACAGCATGTCCTCCTCCTCCTCTCCCGCCCTGCCCCAACCGCCTCCACCTCCGCTTCCACCACCTTCTCTCCCATCTCCACCACTACCACCACCACCACCATTGTCATCGGCACCCCCCCTGCACCACCACCCCCCTCTCCGGCCTCCCTCCCGGAGGCGTCAGCTGCGGGACGGGTTCCCCTGGCGTCTGCGTCTGGACTACATGGTGGCGTACGGGCCGCAGGGCGTGGGCTGCTACTGCATGGTGTGCTGGCAGGCGCTGGACGTGGCCAAGGTCAGCGGCTTCCGGCAGCACATCCAGGAGAGCCACCCCGAGACCACGCGGCTCAGCCGGCGGGAGAGGGAGCAGGTGGCCGACGCCTGGGTCAGAGACGCACCCAACAGGGGCCAGCAGGGCGGAGGAGACGGGACGCACGGGACAGGTGAGGGGGGGGGGAGGGAGGGTGGGAGTGTGGAGAAAAGGGATGGAGATAGAGAGAGATGCAGAGAGGAGGGAGAGAGATTGAGGAGAGAGAGACACACACAAAAGAAAGAGAGGTTGAGAAAAGTGAGGGAGAAAGGGATGGGGAGATAGGGGAGAGGGAGGTGGCCGACGCCTGGGTCAGAGATGCGCCCAACAACAGGGGTCAGCAGGGCGGAGGAGACAGGACGCACAGGACAACAGGTGAGGAGGGAGGGAGTGGGCGGAAGAAAAGGAATGGAGATAGAGATGCAGAGAGGAGGGACAGAGAGAGAGACTGAAGAGGGCCGGAAAATAGAGGAGAGAGAGATACAGAGAGAGAGCGATTGAGGAGAGAGAGATAGAAGGAGAGAGAAAATAGAAATTAAGAAGGGTGAGAGATTGAGGAGAGAGGGAGAACCACAAAAGAGAGAGATTGAGAAGAGTGAGAGAGAAAGGGATGGGATATAGGGGGGATAGAGAGAGAGAAAGAGAGAGAGGAGAGAGAGAGAAAAAGAGAGGAGGGTAGGAGATAGATTGAGGAGAGAAAGAGGGAGAAGGGAAGAGGGAGATTGAGGACAGGGACAGAGAGGAGATAGAGAGAGAGAAATTAAGTAGGGGAAAGGTACAAAGGGAGAGAATGAGAGGGAGATTGAGGACAGAGAGAAAGGAGAGTTAGAGGAGATGGGGAGAGAGAGAGAGAGAGCTTGAGGAGAGGGAGAGAAAAATAAATTGAGTAGGAAGAGAGAGGGGAGGAGAGAGAGGAGGTGAGGCTTGTTGGGAAAGTGTTTTTACCTTAGTGTAGCTTATCACTTCTCACTTATTGCTCCTAATGAGGCGGGGAGAGTGAAGAGGCATTTGGGTTTTATGAAAATAAGGCCTACATAAGAGAAAGTCATTTAAATATATTTGCACATGAGTGGAGTTCAGTAGGCCATAAAGACCATTTTATTTGTGATGCTGTGGGAATGTGTTAGTTCTTCTAAGTCTGCCATTCTGTGTTTATACTGCATCTTGTTTTAATTCATTTTAATTGCCAACATCCACACTGGTTCATTTTCATTTTAGGTTTTACTGTATGTCAAAAAGTCAAAGTCAGTTTTATTGTCAAAAACCATATGTATAGGTTGCACACACAGAATTTGAAATTGCAATGCTCCCTAGGCCCACAGTGAACATTAAACATCTTATAAACAAGACAGGAAGACATGATGACAAACATAATAATATAAACATCACAAAAAGTACAATAGGCTTGTATATAATACAAATAAATAAAAACACAATGTGTAGTGTAATAAAGCTCAAATGGTGCCATTTAAGCAATAGTGTCATTGGTTGTAGTGCAAAAAGAAAAGTGTGCATTGAAATGTCACCTCTTATGTGTAGACTTTTGTCTTCACTCTGACTCTCATAGTCCCTCTCACTCTGGTGTGCATGTTTACAGCGGAGTCTGACGGAGACATCATCGCCCTGTCTATATCAGACGAAATGGACAACAGCCCAACATCTCCCCCCCACACACACAAGAGCAGCGGACAGACCAAATCCAAGACCCAGGACGGCGTCAGCCCCAAAGGTTCGGCCAAGAACGGACCCCCCGCGGGCAAGGCATCCGGCGGCGACCCTGCCCCCTCTCCCTCCCCTTCCCCCTCCCCTGCCGGTAGCGGAGGTGGTGGTGGTGGTGCTGGTGGGCGTCACGGCCACTACCCAGGTAAGGACCAGCGTCGCAACTACCAGGTGCGCTGGCGCACGGAGTACCTGATGGACTACGACTGCCGGCGGCACGGGCTCATCTGCATGGTGTGCGGCGCCACGCTGGCCACGCTGAAGGTCAGCACCATCAAGCGGCACATCCAGCAGGTGCACCCGGTCTCGCTGGCCTACAGCGCCCAGGAGCGGCAGCAGGCCCTGCAGGCGTACGGCCACACCACCGCGCTGCAGTACGTCCACTCCGACGACTGCTACTCCACTCAGGATCACGGCCACGCTGCCGCCACCACCGCCGCTGCTGCAGTCACTGCGTCTACTGCAGCTGCCACACATGCAGGCCTCTTTGTGACTTAACACCACAGGGGGAGGAAGAATCACTGCGTTCACATGGTGGGATTGGTTTGGTTTGGGATTGGTTCACAACGGGTGGTCTGTCCCCCAAGTCCCTGTTCACATGCAGTTCGTCTAAGCGGATTCGGCGAGAGTTCCGGCCCTTTCCGCTACGCTAGGTGGGGGCGCTGTAGTCAACTTCTGTCTTTCTATTATTATCTTTTAATACAAGGAACGTCTCTTCCACGCATAACTCTTGAACCACTCATCCGCTTGATCTCAAATTTGGACCGCGTCATCATAATGTTACCAGTGTGTGCAGTACCAAGTTTCGTGTTGTTTGGGCAAAAAATGCCAAAGATATCGGTCAAACCGTGCCGACCCAGCCATGACGACCCAGGCTGATAAGATTTACAATGCTAGCTGCTACAATGTTGGACATAACGCGACTAACGACACATAACTAAAATAATGGACATAACACGAGTAAACATTTGCCCACAACAAAGCTGCTACGTAGGTAAGATGTATCTTATCGTATACGCAACAGCAGACTACAGCACTGCACACATGCCTACACATAGGCTACAGACGACACGTAGAGGAGACTGAACTTTTCACCTCTCATTCCGGTTATTCCACATCGCAAAACAGTGGCTAAAGAAAATCCTACAAGTCAGTCAGTGCAAATGTATTTACATAGCCTCCTCCTTTCACCTGATATTATTACCCACTTAAACAATAAGGTGGTCTAAACAAAAACGTAATACTCTGGCACATCTTCTATGGGCTCTGCACTGTTCCTACTAAATAAAGACAATAAACAAACTTTCTGGCGGCATACAAACATGGTGTTCCAGGAGTTTGATGCATTCGCGTACGTGTTGTGCATTCTGCTGTGTTAGAAAGTCCGTATGAAGGAACAAACTGCGTTTTTTATTTCGTTGATACATGCGCAATACCCAAAATCAATCCGATCCCCGTTCACATGGCAGTCGAAGTGGTTTCGAAACAGCCCAGGCCTGGCGTCGTAACTGGATAACGAAAACCAATTCCAAACCAAACCAATCCGCGTTCACATGAAGCTGGTACGATCCCAAACCACTTCCAAGTGGTTTCGACTTGTCCATGTGAACGCACTCATTGAGAGAGAGACAGAGACGGAGAGAGAGACAGAGACAGCGAGAGAGAGACAGAGAGAGAGACAGAGAGGGAGAGGGAGAGGGGAGGAGAGGAGAGTGTATTTAGTGAGGAGGATGGGTCTCATTCTGTCTGTTTCACTCTTTTTTTTTCATTTTTACCTCTCTCCTGTGTTTACAAATACAGATGTATGATGTATGCTTGTTACTTAAAAAAGAAAGAAAAAGACATGCATAAAAGAAAGAAAGAAAGAAAGAAAGAGAGAGAGAAAGAGAAAAAGAACAAAATGGAGGATATGTGATGTTTTCATCCTCCTTCACACTCTCTCCAACTTTACTTGGACTTTGACCTTTTTTCAATCGTTTTCTCAGGAAATGGGAATGAAAGGCTGATTTTTTCCAAGGTTGTCACAAAAACGCTTTAGTATTCGTTTTATTTTTTTTTTAATTCATAGAGCACTTTTTGGCCCCTTTACATAAGCACGTTACAAATTAAGCAATTAAGAAATGGAGACTTTGTAAACACCACTTCACCTGTGAACGCATACAGCATCTTAAAGGGAGACCTTGTTTGTGAATGTGGTGTTTGTCCAACTCCTTTTTTTCCCCTTTTCCAACTAATTGAGGTACACTTAAATTTTTGTTTAATAGTGGCATTGGACAACCACGTTTACATGAAAATTAATAGTACTTTTATGTTAGACAAACAATAATTTGGCTGCACTTTTTTATTATCCTCAGAGTAAAGAAAAGTACACTGAGAAAAACTCTCCTTAGATTTGAATTAAACGAATCTCTTTTTTTTAACAAGCACTTTTATGCAATGCTATTTGTACACCAACAAGGTTTGCAGTGATGCCCTTTTTGTACAGAAACCTAGTGGAAAGAGAGAGAGAGAGAGAATGTGTGTGTGTGCCTGTTTGTGTGCATATGAGTGTGGAGATTACACTACATATTCCATTTTGCATGGATGTCAGTGGTCGTGCATGGTTTTTTTTTTCGGAAAGCATGTTTGTTTCCAATCTGCCAGAGAGCCAGGGCTGCCCAGGGCTGGTCTCGCAAAGCTGGCATCTAAAGTGGCACTAACTTGGCCTCTTTGGAGGTCGTCAACTAGTGTGAATGCTTCGGCTAAACTATGGGCTAAAAAGCATTTTCTTAAACTAAAGCATTGTTTTTTTGCTTATTGTTTCACATTCCATGCAGTTCCAAACTTGGAAGCCCTTGAAAAAGTGAGCATGTAGGACAGTTTATATTAGTAAACTATAATCGCCCCCTCCCACCCCCACCCCCACCCCCCCAATTCAAAATGTTTTTCAAATCTGAAGAATGTGACCTATGTCTGTAGACACTGGGAAGTAAGGTGAGCACCAAGGAAGCCATTCCATTTTACAGGTGTGTGTGTGTATGTGTGTCAAGCTCACCTGTAATGCCGAGTTTGTAACTGAGTTCTACATTACTGCAGTGAACGTTGTGTGTGTGTGTGTGTGTGTTGTGTGAAGAGCTGTGACACCAGCAATTGAGACTTTTTGAGTGTCTCTTGGTTTCAAGTCCCCTGCTTTGAATGAACAAAAGGTCACAACATTGGCTGAGCTGAAAGGATATTATAGATAAGTGTGCAGCAAAGAGTCAAGGCTTTAAAAAAAGTTTTCAACTGGAATTTCTGAGGCCGGTTTGATAAACAGTGCAACCTTGAGCCTTGGTGAACCTTGAAAGGACACCATCAGCTAGCTTTTCAGCTTTCAGGGATGAGTAACAACAGGCCAGTAACAACACTGTTGAGTGTCTCCAGAACCTTGAATTTTCTACTTCACAGTACCATTCCACAATAACTCTTCATTTTTCTGCTTCAGATTATGGGGCCTGCCTGCCGTTTATAATGTCTGGAACAAGTGACATCTTCCCATCTTAGCGGTTATCGTCAGCCATGATAATTGTTACTGGTCTTCAGCCAACTGAAGAAGTAATTATTTTGTTCCAAACATCTACTGCACGTGATTCTGCCAGCTCTGTTGTGTCGGCTTTGGCCCACACACACACACACACACACACACACACACACACAGGCTGCTGTGAGAATGTGTGAATCAATCCCATAGCAGTGCCAGTGTGCAAATCCTAAACATATGCTTCCAATTGGTCCGTGGTGGAAACGTACCGCTGTAAAATTGTACATGGAGGGCCCTTGAGGAAAGTCCTCAAGCAAACAGAAGAGGAATTTGAACCAAATGATTCACTGAATTGTTACTACAGTACACATGGTGTGGAGGCAGGCACACCAGTCTTCATCCTTGGCAGAAGTAGACATCGCATTTTGTTGTATTCCTTCTTTTTGTCCCCCCCTGCTATTCATGTTTGTGACACATGGTGAAGAAGGCTGGATGTTTTGCTACTTGCTTTCTAAGCATTTGCCAAACCTTGTAATAAAAACAAAACAACATGGAGAAAAAATGTGTTGATGGAATTGTTTCTTAAAAGCCTTTTTTCCTCACCTTTCTCAGTGTCTGGGATGTTAATTTTTAGGTACTGGAGTCTGTACCGATCCCCAAAAGCCCATACCCAACCACCAAACGATTGTTTTGTGCTTTCTGCATGAATGTAAACAGCCCCCTTCACACACTTCGACGGTTGGTTCAGATTTCTCAGACTGTAGATTTCCTTGTTCTACCTTGACATCAAGGGATAATATTTACAATGTCACCGCCTTTCAAAGAAATTGACCAACTGTGGCCAATGGTGTCTCCACCCACACGAATGATGACAGAACAAACGATGAGTACAAACCAAAAGAGACGACTGGACACAAGGGATGTTTTCTGATGTACTTTTATTAATTCCACTTGGACATCAGCACAGGGACCACATAGTTCTGTTTCCTCTGTTTGCAACTTATTTTTTTCTCCAAAGCACCCACAAACAAACTAAATTTGCAGCTAACAAACAGAGCTTTAAGTGTTAGTTAACACATCTAGTTACCGAGAGAAAGTCAAAAGCAGAACAAAAAAAAAAAAGAAAGAATAAAAAGTCTTGACCAGAAATAAATGACTTCCAACTCCCATCAACCCTTCCCTTCCCAAAAAAAATGAAAACAAGAGTTAGGTGGAATCATGCACCAAAAACTACAGGATTAAGTCAAAAATAGCCATAGTGTAGTTCTTCCTGAACTCTTAACACTAAAGGAGAATAGAACAGCAACTAAGGCATGGTATCTACAGAGAAAGAGGTTTGTGTATTCTACCGCTAAAAACAAAAAAAGAAAAAAAAGACAGCATTGCATTCGTCACTCACGACTGAAGAAATATCTATGAAAACCCTATTTGCTGGAGCGTAGCCTAGTCACCAAAAAAAGCACCGCACCCATGATTCGGCCGTCAAACAGATGAGCATTATGCATGTCAGCCCAGCAGAAAACAAGGACACAGTGGTTTTCAGACGTAGGATACTTTCATCTGTAGGTGAGTGTGTGCATGTGTGGGTGTGTGTGTGTGAAGAGTGTACATGTTACGTGTGCATGTACAAGTGTAGTACAACTGAGGCGTGCACAGTGAATACACGACGTTAACTCCTATGACGACTTACATATCCAATATCGTGAGACTAGGAAAGAAAGAAAAAAAAACAGCATTTTTTTTAAAGGAGGACAACGAATACAAGCCCAAAGTGTCTTGGCAGGGAAAACAGAAGAGCACAATAGCCAGTAAAAACGTCTTCTGGGGCTCCACCAAGACACTCGGAACTGCATGCACAAGATGGAATGTATTATAAATATTGCGGGGAACACACGATCAGCAGGAGACAGACTTCTGTGTAGTAGTAGTAGTAGTAGTAGTAGTAGTAATAGTAGTAATAGCAGTTATAGTTAATGCATTGAGAGGCAATCCAAGAACAACCATTTAGAACATAACCAAAAATTACAGTAAATGTGTGTAGGCCTATGTGTGTGTGTGTTTGTGTATGTTTACAAGACTCCATATGTTATCTACAGAAACGTGTGCCAGAAACAAACCCTGTTTAGTAAATTTCATGGGGGATGGAGATGTTGGCAAATATACACCACAAAACACACAGCAGGAAAAAAAATAAAACCTATATAAAATATTTCCTTCCCGGATTCTTCATCTCAAAAATCCCTTAACATTACAAAGAAAACGAAAAGCTACGAGGCCCCTGAAGATGAGTAGCCCTGTTTGACAAAATGGTTTACATTTTGTGTAATAAAATGAAGGCAAAAACCCTCAATGAGTAATATTCATGAGCCTAAACGGTGTGACATGTAGGTTTGTTGCGGACACTGAAACAGACCCACCCTAATAGGTCTGCTCTGGTCACAGTTCGGACACAGGACAGGGCATTTTGCAGGACATTTATACTGAGGGCCGCAGATCCATGTTCATCTCAACAGCCTGCCATACCAACAAAAAAGAAACCACACACACACACACACATACAAGACAGGACAGAGTAGCCAGGCCATGATAGCAGTTATCAGCCCCTTGGGTGCAGCCGACGAACACCCTTGCCAACACACCCTGGAAGTCAACACATCAACACGGGTCACGACCTTTGCACTCCACGGTCTAAAGACGGCAGAAATGCAAAGCTTCTGCAGTCACACAAAAACTGGGGGGGGAGAGAAGAACCAAAGCTGTCTTTCTAACCGGTGATAATATCTGTGATAATATTAATTGTTATAATATCAACAGCAATGATAAGTAGAAGAATAACGATGCAAATTTACATATGAACGCAGAAGAGGGGACACTGACAGACGTGTAACAGAAACGAGTACGTACGTATGCCGTAAAGGGGATTATCGTTTTTTTTTTTTTAAAGCGACAACTTATTCCCTTACGGAAAAAGACAGTCTGTTGCCTTAACTCCTTATATATATACACACACACACGAGCCGGTTTCCTAATGCACCAGAACCAAATAAGGTGAACTAGACCAAAAGCATCACAGCTGGCAAACACTGCTCCAATCCTTTTTATTATTTCTCCGGCTTGGATGAAGCGCAGACATGTTCAGTGCATTGCAGAATAACATACATACATAAGTGCCTTAAGGTGAACAGAACACAAAACGACAACGTGAGTGACGGGCTCAGCAGCCTATCAATAAACAGAGAAGTCCCAGAGATATCCAATCAAAAACTTTGAGCACTATTTTTCAAAAATCTATTTTTCTTTTAAATCTGTGTGGAGACTAGGGAAAAAAAGAAATACATCAAAACATTAAAAAAAGCCTTTTTTCATTTTTTAAATATCCTTTTTCAGTTTTTATTTTTAAGCAAAATGTTTCGTAGCATTTACAGACATTTGCTTTCACAACACAAAACCGCCTAACTGTTGATATTGTGACAGCCACAGCGCCCTCCCCTTCCTTTCCCTCTCCTCCCCTCTCCTCTCTTCTCCTCCATCATCTCACATCCTACCAGCTCATCATCGATTCAGTCTAGTTCACCTGCCCTGGGCCAATTAGGGGCGCCGATACAAAAACAAAACAACAACAAAAAAAAGAAAGAAAGAAAAAAAAACAACAAAAACACAACAATGACAACAACAACAAAATGAATCCAGTTGCATGGTTGCATCCCTTCCTCCTCTATGCTCTGTGCTTAAGAGGGCACTGGTGGGGCCTTCATAGCTTCCCTATAGCGCTTACTGTTAAGCGTGCATGGTTAATTGGTGAACACTGAGAAGCTTGTAAGATTTTCTTGTTTGAACTTGAACTTTGTCCCCACTAGCTGGTTCAGTGCAGGGAAGGGGTGTGTGGGGGTGTGGGTGTTATGGACATAACGGGTGAAGGGTGGGGGGTGAAAGAGAGGGTTAGCGTTGAATTTTAAGGGGGTTGGGGGGGTGAAAAATAAGGTTAGCTTTGGGGATTTGGGGGGGTTGGGGGGCACTGGGATGAGAATGGAGCTCTAACAGGGTGGGATGGTGAGGGTGGTGGTGGTACAGGTGGTGGTGGCGAAGGACAGTCCACCACGGCCGGATCATTCCGTTTTGCTCCTCTTCATCGACGCAGGAAGTTTCTCTTGTAACCTGAAGCAAGAGAGAGAGAGAGAGAGAGAGAGATAGGTAGATAGATAGAGAGAGATCCAAAAATGACGTCCAAATTTTAATACAGAAATAACAACATCTCTATCAGCACATCTTTGTCAGACAATCTGGGAGTTTTTGACCCTTATTAAAATCCAATAAAACAGGGTGGGCTATAGAGATGGCACACATTTTAACTGCTAGTATCTTGAGTTATAAAAATAACACGGAGTACCAAATATATTTATTACATAACTGCCCATCAGGTGGCGATGGCATTCCAGCTTACAAATACATCTCATCTTAGGACGTTGCATGCCTCTAGCTCACACACGCCCTCTCACACACTCACACACTCACACACTCTCACACACACTCACACACACACTCACACATTCGAGAACTCATTATTCACAGATGAGTCTTACTTGGCCATCGTGGTGTTGATCTGAGTGCGTGCAATGTCCACATAGTGATCGATTTGGGTCTAGGAGAGGAGAAGAGAGGAGAGGCGGGGGTGTGGGGAAGGGGAAAAGGACATTTATCATCAGGATGACTGTATCAACTTTCTGCTGATCATCATCGCAGCTCATATTTCTTTCTGCAGGATGAGACATTGCGGTCTGCCTCTGGTGAAACAGGAAGTGGGCTGACGGAAGTTGCGTTGCGTTGCTAATCTCAGGAACACCGATGTGATAACAGGCGCAGACACTATACAGTCTGTTTTTTTAAATAAAGGCTTTTTATGGGTGTAACACAGTGGCACCAGTGTAGTGTAGCTGTGTGTGCGCTCATTAACTGTTTGCATATGCACACATTACAGTGTGTGTGTATTTTTTACATAGGCATACATAAAAAAGTTAAAATGCACTTAAATGACATTGGCGTAATGGCCATCAGGACGATCACAAAAGCACTTTTTATGGTGCAACACAGTGGCACCAGTGTAGCTGTGTGTGTGTGTGCTCACTAATTAACTCTTTGCATATGCACACATTACTGTGTGTGTATTTTTTTACATAAGCATACATAAAAAAGTTAAAATGCACTTAAATGACATTGACATAATAGCCATCATCAGGACGATCACAAAAGCACTCTAGTGCAGCAGATGCTCTCTCAGCTTTGCATAGCATACTTGCTGACCACAGACCACAGACCATAAAAAGATGATGAGGTCAGAGTGTAGAGAGAGCCTGACATCACATTTCAGAGAGCGAGAGAGAGGGAGAGAGAGACAGAGAAAGAGAGAGAAAGAGAGAGAGAGAGAGAGAGAGACGAAGGGAGGGAGAGCGAGAGAGAGAGATGGAGAGAGAGAGAGATGATGATTAAGAGCTGTGCTTAGTGAGGTGCTTTAGGGCTCATGATGACTAAGGACTCCATTAGACAATGACTCAACAGTCTAGAAGAATGGTCAGGAACCGATTTTTTTTTCCCCTTATAAAAAAAAAAAATGACTAAGTGCAAAGGCCAACCAGGAAATGGTCCCCTGGTGTCGCATCCTCAATGTAACTTCCTCTTTATGCTTGAGGAAGAGAACAAAATGGACGCCAATCAACACAGGAGAAAGCACACAGAAGAAACGTCTAATTTGGTTCCTACTACAGGTAGTTCCATGCACCTGCCAAAGTCCCTGTCGAAATTCTGTTTTGTTTTAATTTCATGAAATTAAGAGTAATAATGGAAGTGAACTGGGTTTGTAACAGTTCTGTTTGCTGCAGGAATGAAAGTTTCTTGTACAGTCATACGTTCCAAGTCTGAAAAAAATACTAAAAAATCTCACCTTGTTCTTCTCGTACACCAGGGGCATGGTGAAAATCAAGATGTCAGCTGCAGAATGAAAAAAAAGACGAAGAAAGACATACAATCAATACTACATACAGACATTCACAAAACTACAGACATTCACAAGATGGGGTCTGACATAGACAGCATCGTATTGAGTTGCAGTGAACCCGACAAGCTAAAGTCAAACCGTGTCCAAAATGTTCACTATGTAGTTCACTTCACAGACTGAGAGTTACAGCATTTTGTCTTCCACATAATGCTCTTTATAGTGAATGGGTGAACATTTCAGTTTCAACGTCAGTGTCTGAACCGTTTTGTGACTAACAAGAATGTCAGACTGAGGTCACAGGAGAGCTTCGTCAGGCCCTTACCGAGGATGAGGATGGTGATTCCGTTGAAGACAGCTCCCACGTAGGTCAGCAGCCACATACCCACAGCCAGCTACGAGGGGAAAAAAAAACACACACACATAAGCAGCGGTAAGACTGTGTGTATGTAGTATGTTGTGTGTGTGTGTGTATGTATGTATGTGGTTGTGGTGTGGGTGTGTGTGCGTAGCTGCATGTGCATGCTATCGTGTGTGTGTGTGTGCACGCGCATGCTTGTGTGTGTGTGTGTGTGTGTGTGTGTGTGTGTGTGTGTGTGTGTGTGCGGCTGCATGTGCATGCTCGTGTGTGTGTGTTCAGCAGCGGGAGGATAAGCGTTCTACTACTACTCCTAACTAATCTGACTGCGTAGTATTCATTACATGATCCATGGCTTCTTAAGCAGGGCCTGGAGGGCAGCCAGGTCCACATTAGATTAGTAGCCAGTGAGGTCTCAGTAAGCATTGCCACTGCACAGGGACAGTGTAAAAAAGGCAAGACTGAAACAATGTCTATGTCAGCATTACAGTACTGTATTAATGTAAGCTGTTTTTTTATGTCTAGCTTTATGTATGAATGTAGGCTTTTTCTATGTCTATTTCTTATGACTGTAGGCTTTTTAAATGCATATTTCTTTTATGTCTTGCTGTATGTATGACTGTAGGCTTTTTCTATGTCTATTTCATATGATTGTAGGCTTTTTCTATGTCTATTTCTTATGACTGTAGGCTTTTCCTATGTCTTTTTCTTATGACTGTAGGCTGTTTTTCTATGTCTATTTCTTATGACTGTAGGCTTTTTCTATGTCTATTTCTTTTACGTCTATCTTTACGTCACCTGCCTAGGGACTGCAGATGAAAAGAAGTTATTTTACTACTTCTGGTATATTTGCACGGGTGTATTTTTGTCATACAACAATGTTCATGAATATGCATGGTCCCTATTGAATAAGCCAATAAAAAATAGAAAAGCAGGCATTCTCCCTCTTCATGCATGTCCTCATTTGGAGTCCCACTCTCCTCTCCTCTCCTCCCCTCCCCTAGTGCCTCTCCCTCACCCCCCCCCCCCCTCTCTTATTACATACCTGCATCTATTCCCTCCTCCGTCCTCCATCCTCCCTCCTTCTCCTCTTATGCTACACCTCTGTAGCTTCCGCTGTTAGCAGACTGATAACACTGCCTCCATCACTGTCCCTCAGCTCAGCTCAGCTTCTCACCTCAGAGTCCCTCTCCATCTTTTCATAACTCTGTCCTCCCTTGCCATCTCACTCTCGCCATCTCACTCTCTCCTTCACTCTCTCTCTTTCCATTTCTCGTTTAGCTTCACTTCCTCTATCTCTCCCTCCCTCCTTCTCTCTCTCTCTCTCTCTCTCTTTTTCCTTCCCAAGAGCCTCCCGTTCTGGGTCAGCCGGTAGAGGAGTGTTGTAATCCGTGTATGCTGCGTGGCTGTGTGTGTGTGTGTGTGTGTGTGTGTGTGTGTGTGTGTGTGTGTGTGTGTGTGTGTGTGTGTGTGTGTGTGTGTGTGTGTGTGTGCGCGCACGCCGTGTGCTCTCCACTGCAGCTGCTGTTGCTAGTGCTAGTGCTAGTGCTGCTTCTGCCCCCTCAGCTCAATGAGGTCATCAGACATGACCCAACACACACACACACACACACACACACAAATCAACATCCAACATGTTCACTCACAAACACTCCAAAATGTATAAACACACACACACACACACACACAACACATGATCAGGGCCTTATGATTATGCCTCAAGTGTAGTCTGTGTGACCCTGCCACACCCAACACAGGACTACACTGACCACTAGTGGGCGCTCTCCCAGGCTGACAGGAAGATGCTAGCAGGAGGCGAAGCTGAAGCTGGGTCAGAAAGAGGCGTCGGCTGCTGGTGCTTCTTCCATTCTATGATCTGACCCCCTTTATAGATTACCACCTCTCCGTTCGTCCACCTCTTCTTCTTCTGTCCCAACACCATTACTCGGTCTCTCTCTCTCTCTCTCTTCCTCGCTCTGCTTCCTCGCTCGACCCTGACCCCTTTTTCTGGATCGGTCTATCCCTCCGTTTCTCTATTTGGTTTGATTTACTTTTATTTTAACTATTCCCATCCGGTGTAGCTATCCATACCGATCTCTTACTCTCTGTTTTCCTTATTTACTGACACTTTCCTTATCTGTTCTCCCTCTCTCTCTCTCCACCCCCATTTCCCTCCCTCCCACTCTTTAAGCATCTCTCTCTCTCTCTACTGGCCTGTGTGTGCGTGTGTTAAAAATAAATGGCACACTAGCAGAGACCAGAGAGTGGCGGAAGAGGGGGTGGGGGCTGGGACAACAAAAGTATGAGAAAAGGAGGAAGAGGAGTGAAACTACACCAAACAGGCTAGAGGACACTGTGTATAATTTTTTTTAACATACACACTCACACACACACACATATACACTCACTTACACTCCCCCGTGCACACTCGCACACACACGCAACCTACAAACAAACAAAGCTTGTGTGAATCCCAGAACCAGGCCAGTGTCATGGACCCAAGTCCTTGGGGGATCCCAAACTCTAAAATAGAATCCGTGTCATAACCTGTTGGCCTTTGCGTGGTTGAGTTCATGTCTTAGGCCAATCTGGAAGGAATGACGGACTGGAGAGATGCGATGCTAAAGCCAGGGTTTGGGGAAGCTGCTGACCCCCCCGATACACACACACACACACACACACACACACACACACACACTATCTTTCTCTCTCTTGCACACACACCCCATGCGTATAGAATTAAAGGATAAAGTGCATTGTCTCTCTCCCACACACACACACGCACACACGCACACACACCTTGATGGAGTCCACTCTCTCTCACTCTCTCTCTCTTGTACACACATCCCATGTATATACAATTAAATTTTAAAGCGCATTCACACACACAATATTCTCACACACACACACAAACACACACACACGGACGGACGGACACACACAAACACACACACCTTGAGGGAGTCCACCAGGTCCTCGACCAGGAAGAGGCGGCTCATCTGCTTGAGGGCGCGGTTGACGTAGGTCAGGCACGTGTCCACGTGCTTACGGAAGGTCTCTGGGGGAACGCTCACGTCCTTCTCCATGAAAGCCCTGCAGCACGCACACACACACACACGCACAAAGATACACACACATATACGTGAACAAAAATACACACACTCACGCACACACACGTGCACGCCACAAAGATACACACACATATATGTGGACAAAAATACACGTGGCCACGGGAACACACTCACGCACACATGTACGCATGCACGCACACACACACACACACACACACACACACAGCGACACACACAAAGACACGTGTGTGTGAGAGACGTTGTGCACATACCACTAGAGTAATGACAGCCTGGCTAATGCTGTCGACATGACACGCATAAGAGAACTCCCTGGGGGGAAGATGACCTCCTTCTCAGTCAGGGGTCTGCTAACGATGGCCCACAAAAACTACACTACCCATGATGCACCCTGCTAACACAACACTCCAGTCCCCCACTGGGCTGATGACATGACATTTACACAGGACAGGCTAAAACACCCACGGATAGGGGTATTGATTTCCTATTTTGCACAGACAGAAAACTGGGGTGGGGCATGTGTGTGTGGATAGTTGTGTTTCCTGGACCCCTTTTGTGTTTTTCAGTATTCTTATATATAGATATATATAAGACATACAATTTTTATTTATTATGGGTGTGTATTTGGGATCCTTACTGAATTCTAAAATAAACACAGTTACATTGTCATTTTATATACTATGGATGCGTTGCAGTGGTGGTGGTGGGTAGATGGGGAATTAATCACTTAATGATAAAATAAACCTAAAATGTTAAAATCTGATCAGACCGTTTTATTCCGATCGAGGCATTTATATGTGCATGTCTATTTCACCTGAGCAGTTATTCCATTGATTAGCCATAATTAATCATATTAAAAAAGTGTCCAGATAGCCATAGCTACTTTCATTTTATTTACAATTGATGGGTGGCTGAGGTGCATAACTGGGAGGTGTGTGTGTGTGTGTGTTCGTTCTTACTTGAAGGGGTGTCCATCGTTTGACTTCTGCACGGCCTGCACGACAGACTTGTAGATGCGGAAGCTGATGGTGACGCAGAGCAGGGCCAGCAGGATGTAGGAGATGACGGAGATGACGCTGAAGGCCGCCAGCGAGAGCAGCATCAGCATGGACACGCCGAACACCACGCCCGACTTCTTGGGGTCGCGCCAGTACACCAGCTCCTTGACTGCAGACAGACGCAACAGGGGGCGGACAGTGGTGGGGAGTGTGTGTGTGTGTGTGCGTGGTGTGTGTGTGCGTGTGTGTGTTTGTATTTTAATTGTTTGGATTAGTGTAGAGTTGGTGTCGAGAGATGTGTGTGTGTGTGTGTGTGTGTGTGTGTTTGTGGGGGTGTGTGTGTGTGTGTGTACGTGTGGGTGTGGGTCGATTTTAAGTGTTTGGATTAGGGTAGAGTTGGTGTCGAGAGATGTGCAAGTGGGTTGGTGGGTTTGTGGTGTGTGCATGTGTGTGAAAGATTATGTGTGTGCAAATGATTGAGACAGGTGGCATGAGGGGGGAAAAAAGTGTGTGTGTGTGTGTGTGTGTGTGCGTGTGTGCATGCGCATGTGTGTGTGTGTGTGTGTGTGTGTGTGTGTGTAGGGGCCCACAGAGCAAGAGAAGAGAAGAGATGAGAGGAGGGGAAGAGTGGTGGAGAGGAGGGGGGAGGGAAGACAAATCCTTTAATAACCAAAATAACACGGGGCAAAAACAGGCCTTTGCTACCGCTTCTCTTGCCCGTACATGGCAGGCTCATGGGTGGGTAGTTATGAACCCCCCCAGCTATTTTAGTCCCAACAAGACTTTTATGGGGTGTGTGTGTGTGTGCATGTAAGCATGTGTGTGAGTGAGTTAAGTGTGTGTGTGTGTGTGTGTTAAGTGTGTGTGGTGTGGTGTGTGTGTGTGTGAGAGAGAGAGAGAGAGAGTGTGTGTGTGCGTGTATGCATGCCTCCATGTTCATGTGCCTGTGGTCACACATGCAGAAATGATAGTTTTGTATGTGCTGCACTGGTTATGGTGGTTACGTAACACCCCAAGAGCCTGCTACTAAATGGCTTCTTCTGCTGCATGAGAGGAGCCTTTGAAAAAGAGAAAGCAGATAAAGGAGAGAGAGAGAGTAAGAGAGAAAGAAAGAAAGGAGAGAGAGAGAGAGCGAGAGAGAGAGAGAGTGTAAGAGGGAAAGAAAGAAAGAAAGAAAGAAAGAAAGAGAGAGAGAAAGAAAGAGTAGCGAGACAGAGGACAGAACGACTACAGAAAGAGAATGAGTAGAGCAAGCAATAAAGAAGAAAGGAGAGAGCTAGAAAGAAAGACAGAAAGGGAGAGCGAAAGAAAGAGAGAGAAACAGAGAGAAAGAGAGAGATGGAAAGAAAGAGCGAAAGAGAAAGTCCCAGAACGAGACGTACCCTCCTCTCAGCACAAGGTTGGGCCCTGAGGGGAGAGTGTGTGGTGCCGTGACCAGGAGTGTGTGTCTCTGTCCGTGCCGTGCTGCGCTACGCTGTGCTGTGCTATACTGCACTTAGGAGGAGCGCGGCAGCAGCATGTGTGTACACTAAAAGCCTGTGCTAGATGAGTGGAGCATCTCATAGGTCACGTAGCGCTCTTGTTCAAATGTTATGTCGTATCCTGCCAATTTTTTTTTTTTCTCCAGAGTGCGATGCTTCTATAGTACTATAGACATCTATAGTGCAAGCAGGGTAAAAAACAAAAAAAACCCTGGAGAACCTGGAAGTACAAACACACCATGCCCTGACACACACACACACACAAGCACACACATATGCTGTATATATAGAGGTCTTTTAAAAACACACTTTGCCTGAAATCACAGAAGCATGATTATGCACACACGTGTGCCCACATGCCATACACACACACACACACACCCACATTAACACACACACACACATTAAACATGCTAACACATAAACAGACCAACAGCTGGCATAGTCCTTCTATAGCCTCAGGGTTTAGTGCTACCAGGGTGGGAGGTGCCTGGCATTCAACCCCAGCCCCCCCCCCCTCCTCCTCCTCCTCCTTCTTCTTTCCTGACCCCCACCCCCCCTCCCGTGGATTACTCAACCCCACCATGACTCACTCAATATCACAAGTACGACACATACCACAGTCCCCGTGCCTCCGAACTGCACCAACACTGACCTGAGATCAGTGTGTGTGCGTCTGTGTGTGTGTGTATGTGTTAGGGCTGTGTGGGCTGTGAGAGCATCCCTCCACGTGTTTTGCCCCTCCCTCCGCACTCATATACACACACACACACACACACACACACCACCACCATGGGGCATTACCGTCAAAACAAGGATGACGTCAACGTACGCCGCTGTGCACTGGCCTTGTGCGAGTCTGCCTGGCCGCTTGCTCGCTCGCTCGTTAGGACTAGCAAGCATGAGAATTGGCATGAAGTGAAATCAGGTTGGATCAGCCTGTTCTTGTGGAAAGTGTGGAGTGTGTGGGGGGGGGGGGTTCATGAAAGGTTAAGAGGTTCAGAGCGATGGCTCTAGGCCCTTTGTTCAACATCTTCAAGTGCTAGCGATAAAATCAAATTGAAAACCCGGTTGGACTGCATTGCAATCATACCATGGTGTAACTTCCATTAATTAACTATGAAACAGATTAGAGATTAAGAGTGTGGAAGACTGGTGAGGGGGAAGGGAGGAGGGATTTGATAATCCGTGCACATATGTCTTGCAGCAGAAGGTGTTTTTAGTTTAGCTTTGGGGGGAGGGGATCCTGATGGGGGGGGGTCTGTCTGTTCTTATAAAATGCTGTTATATAATGTTCAGCCTTTACATCGTTCCCTTGGAGAAGAAAATTGTAGCGATACATGTCTTGGCTCCTGTTAAATTAGCAAAGGCTTTGGAGCAGTCTTGCCAACTTTACACATGCTAACAATATTTTAATGTTAGTTAAAACGAGGTCGGTTTTGTGTGGAATGTCAAATCCAATCTTTTAACATTACAAAAGCATAAATCTTTAAATGTTTTTCCCTTCGACTGACACCTGCATAAAATGACTATTTGGAAAAGTATTTTTAAAAAGTTAAAACGTGTACGTATATGGTACATGTCTCTCACTGTTTGTAGCATAGGACAAACAATGTAAACACCGATTCCTCCATTCATTAGGTCATCTCACACTAAGGACTTCCTCATCCCCTTCCCTGCGCCAAGATCAATTAACCCTATTTCAGTTCTGTTTTTGTGTTCTTTTTCTCACTCCTTTTTTCTTCGTAACATGTCATAGCCAAAAGCTATATATCAAAGTTGGTTTATTTGCTGAAAAACAGGCCACAAGAATGCAACATAACCATGAAAAAAAAACCGTGAGGTTTGGGGGACAAAAACAGAGAGAGGAGAGGAGGGGAGAGGAGAGGAGAGGAAAAAAAACTGTTTACAAAAGGAATCGTCGTGACATAACTGCACGGCCATTGTGTGCGAGGCGAGTGTCTGAGCGTGCCCAGAAAGCGGAGCGGAGCGGAGTGGAGAGAGAGCGCATGGGGCTTCCTCACCCATCACTGCAGGGGTCTGAGTCCCCTCCCAGCATGCCTTGCTGGTACCCACAGGGAGGCAGCCTCGGCTGACAGCCCTCGTTCATTATTGCTCCCCTCCCTCCCTCCCTCCCTCCTTCCTTCCCTCGCGCTCTCTCACCACCACCCCCCTCTTTCTCTCTCTCCCTGTCTCTCTCTCTCTCCCTCTCCCTGTCTCTCTTCCTCTCCCTCTCTCTCTCTCTCTCCCTTTCTCCCTCCCTCTCTCCCTCTCCCTCCCTCCCTCTCTCCCTCCCTCTCTCTCTCTCTCTCTCTCTCCCTCCCCCTCTCTCCCTGTCTCTCTCTCCCTCTCTCTCCCTCTCTCCCTCCCTCCCTCCCTCTCTCTCTCCCTCTCTCTCTCCCTCTCTCTATCTCTCTCTCTATCTCTCTCTCCCTGTCTCTCCCTCCCTCCCTCTCTCTCCCTCCCTCCCTCTCTCTCCCTCCCTCTCTCTCTCTCTCTCTCCCTCTCTCTCCTGCATGTACCAGCCCCAAATCCAGCAGTGGGTCCCTGTGGTTGCCGAGCCGCAGTGGCCTCTTTTCAGCGTTGCCATTGCACGGCTCTTAAAGGTACAGACCTCTATGTGTGTGTGTGTGTGTTTGTGTTGTGTGTATGTGTGTGTGTTTTGTGCGGGTGTGTGTGTGTGTGTGTGTGTGTATGTGTGTGTGTTTTGTGCGGGTGTGTGTGTGTGTGTGTTGTGTGTGTGTTTTGTGCGGGTGTGTGTGTGTTTTGTGCGTGTGTAAGTGCGAGAGTGCATGTGTGTTAAAGTTTGCATGTATTCATATGCAATTCTGTGCACATGTAGTGACAAAGTGTGTTACGCTTCAATGTGTGTATGCATGAAAGAGAGAGCGAGAGCGCATGTGAGTAAATGGGGACCTCACTGCAACATAAAATAACATGGCAGATTTACTTGCTAATAGCTAAACCCAAACCCAGTCTAAAATGGCTGGGATTACAATGTTAAAAATACACATTCGGACATATTCAATTTAAGCACTTCACATGATATTCCGCTTGGTCTTCAACCAGGCCAAGCACACACACACACACACACACACACACACACACACACAAGACAGAAACAAATCTTCTCTGGTTAATGCCCCGATTACTCATCAAAGGCAAAGCGATATCCTTGAGCCCCTGTTACTTAAAGAAGCCAAATTGATGCTGTTTTTTTTCATAATGTAATAAGATGACTCGACTTTAAGCTTCTCATTAGGGGCAGTAGTGGTGGCGAGTTAAGTTTAATGCCATACCAGCAACCCTGGCTAGATCATAGCAAAAAGGTGTAATGCAACAACACAAATAAAAAAAAAATTATATGAAAATAAGATTCTGATCATCTCTGATAAGGTGCTGGCATGGGCCACGCCCTTAAATGTAAACATCTTTAATTTATTTATCTTTTTAATCTTCCCACTAGGCCACCGGTTGTGCCTCTATTCTGAGACAGCCTAATGGCTCATAGCTGAATCAGGCATTTCAAACCCCTTTGCTATAAACAATATACATAAATATCGACCATAAGGTTCCAATGGAAATCTGGCATTTCGCAGGCAGTGAATGTGAGCCAAAGAAACAAATGGAAGAGATCAGGACTAAGGCTTTACCTACTGAATATTACTTTTAAAAAGTACATGGACACGATGATAAGACCTCCATCTGGAAGCATTCCTGAAATTGCACACTCGGACAGAGGGTCTAAGTTAAACATTATTGTCATTCACTGCCCAACCTCAAGTCTACACTTTCCCCTAGTTTCTGGTTACCGAGGGAACAACCTTTAAATTCAGAGCGTGCACAGGGCGCACAGCGAGAGAGAAGCATGCGGTGTATGCACGCGTTTCAACGCATGCGTCAGGCACAAGGCCTGTACTGTCTGCATACCACTCCGCTCGTAACAGAGTTTGGGTTTCGTGTTTGCTCTGGAAGAGCACAGGAAGAGGGGCAGACTGGGGCCCAGTTTAAATGCTACATCATGAGTTGGCAGATGTGTGTGTGTGTGTGTGAAGTCCAGTCCCATGTCACCACATACACTGGTTTCTGTTAAATATCTGATAAGTAAAACAGAGACCAGAGCAGAGTATTTGAGTATTTGAGGTTTACACTTACACTTGTTAAAATGGGAAAAATAGGGTGCAACTATTTTCCTAAGTAAGAATTTGTGAGCCTTTAAAACTGAGCACTCTGGTGCTGCATGGGGGAAAAAGCACACCATCTTGTGTTGTGTAAATGCTCAAATGTGATAAGCACAAAACACATCTTGATAGTCCAGGTATCACACCATACCCTTTATCTGCGGTACAAAATAAACAGCTTTGCTGGTATTCAGAGCTAAACGGTGAGTGAGTGTGCAACAAAGAGCCACTTTAAGCCTGGCACAGTCGTGTGCTGTAACTGTGAAGTGGCTGTGGAAAGTTGCATCAAAGCAGAAATCTAACACTGGGGATGGAGTGTACCGCCTGATTTCTGGGCCTGTGCAAGCAGACACCCTGATACCATGTTTAGACCCCCTTCCCCCCAAAGTTACGCCTCTGGGCGTCTGCAAAACATTTAAGGACATGAGGTAGGATAGGGTCATAAAATAGAGAAGGAAGAGCGTATCATTTCAGGCTTAACTTAGCCACCTATGTTTAGAGCAAAGCCTACTGCCTACTTCTACTTGACATGACGCAGTGTCTTAAACTGTATGTAATTAACTGAGCTTTGTACCTAAACCACGAAATATAGCATATATTGCTAAGAAAAAGATAATTTAATTCAAGTGGCAAGTGTTTGTCAAACCTAATCAGACACATGCTGTGATTTGTGTTACTGTTAATGTCATCAAACTGGGAACACGGCCCAACTGGGGAAAAGGGTTTTGGGAGGGGAAAGGTGCACTGCAGGGCTTTCCTTTGCGTGGGAGGTTAGCAGGCTGGGAGCCCAGAGGAAGAGGGTGTTACCTGACAGGTGGGTTAGTATAGCTGTCAAGACATGCTCGGCAAGGTAGAACGCCTCGGCCACCAAGATGTCGATCGTCTCTACCTCTATGGACAGCGAGCTCACTGACGTGGCCCCACCGGCTGAGGAGTCGTGCGTGGGTTTTGAGGTGGCATGGGTTTGTGGCTGAGACAATTTCTTCTCCTGTTTTGAGGTCTTGGATTTTGACGAGGTCTTGCTGTCGTCTTCCTCCTCCTGACTGCTTCCGAGCTCCTTGAGAGCACGGATGGTGTTGCTCTCCTGCTCCAAGTCCATTACCGCGGCTGGTGAGGTAGCAGTGCCGGTTTTTGGGCTTTCGACGGTTGTTGTCTGGCGAATCTGGCGGAGTGGATCTGGGTCCTCATCCTGTCTAGCCTGTATGCACTCCCTCATGAATTCCACAAAGCTGTCTGTTGCCACGGGCTCGGTGCTCTCAGAGCCCTTTGCATTTCCGGCAGATGGTCCAGACTTCATGTCCTTTGCATCCTGGTTGGACTCAACGTCCTCCATCATGTCAGGGAATGAGTCCGGCTGTTCGCTGTAAAAAGAAAAGTCATCTTGGGGATATTCCTGCATGGATGGCTGTTCCTCGTCAGGAAGTGTGGTGTAGTTATCGTCGGCCATGAGAGGAACGTCACCCGAAGAGACCGTTGCGGTCTTGCTGTTGTCACTTCCAACGTTGTAGATGTTCTGGGAGACCATTGTTTCAATGCAAGTGTCTGAGGCATCATCTGAAGGGGAGGGCTCAGGTACAGTGTCAAAGTTCAGCTGTCGGTCATCAGAAGACTCATCCAAGCCTGGCAGAGAGTCATCTCCAAAGTGATCTTCGTAGGATTGATCGACAAGCGAGCCGGCATTCAGATTTGGAAGTACAGTCGATTTTGAAATGTTGTCAGGCATATAATCCTCCTCTGAGATCAATTCACACTTTGGCTTCTCTTTCTGAGAGCGCTCCTGAGTGGCATTATTATTATTCAAAAAGGAATCCATTCCACTCTCTTGGTCATTTGATGGGTCATCTCTGTAATCAGAGACCATACCAATGTCTTCCGACTCTGCTCTAAAAAGGCTTCTTGAGTAGGGTGAACAAGTCGGTACTGTGCCGTACACACCTCCTCCATCCGGGTTACTGGGGTGCTTGGAATGTGAGTCAGCAGATTCTGTCATGAAAACCTGAGATGATGGATTGGTTGATTTGCTGTCTTCAGCAACGGTGTCTGTATCTGTAGGTCCGGCTTTCTTTACGTCTGAGATTGGCTCCTCTTCTCTTGGCGGTTCTCTAACTGGGTCTCGCATGACCCTGTACCGCTCGTCCTCCTCTTCGTATTCTACCTCGTACTCCTCCTCGCTCACTACCTGCTCCTCAGTCTCGATAACGTTGATGATGGGGACCTGCAGGGGTGGCTTCATTGGCACTGGCTCCTTCTCCACAGGAAGGGGAGCACTGTTCACCTTGGCTGCAGCGTAGGCGTCCTCGATCACCGTGTCATCGGAGTCGCCCGAACTGTCCATCTCGGACGGCTCGGCATCGCCACCCTTCAGTGTCGTTTTTGGAACTTTAGCCCTTGGGGGAGAGGCAGGCGGAGAGGGTGGGGGAGAGAGGGGTGGGGAAGGGGACCCGAACCCTGCCGGAGGAGGGGCAGTGGTGGGGGGAATCCCAGTATCAGCCCTCTTTACTGCAGGGTGACCAGAGGAGCCTTTGGGTGCATTATCCTCCTGCTTATTCTCCCACATGTATGCCGTGGGTAGGAAGTTCAGGTCAAACTCAGACTCTTCCTCGAGGTTTTCCTGCTTCTCCGGGTTGTAGTCGTCTTTGAGGTCTGGAGGCTCGATGGGAGTGTCCATAAAAGCATCAGGAACCCCAGCAAATGCTTCAGGAACAGCTGCGGCCAAAACGGTTTCCTCCTTCTTCCCTTTTAACGCGTGCTCAGTCGTCGGAGCAGCCGCAATCTTTACATCATCCACATCTGAATCTTCAGTGCCAAAGTTCGGCGCTGGTGGTAGGTGAGCACGCATCCAGTCTGCGGTGTCCTCAAAGTCGGCCCCTGGCACACTGTCCCCCAAAACCTCAAAGGGCGATTCTGGGGATTCCTTCTCTTGTGGGGGAATCTTCTTCTGGAAAGGTGCTGGAGGGGGAACTTCGACAGCGACAGGCGGCTTCTCGTAGTGGCGCTCCCTGAAGTGAGGAAACCCACCGTCGCCGCTCCTGCTCTCTGGCTCGTTCTTCTTCGCCGCGAGAGCCTCCAGCGCTTTGATCCTCTCAGACACGGGGGACATTTTTATCGGCGAGTCCTCCTGTGGAGACGTGAGCGAGGAGTCGGAGGAGGACTCCCTCTTCTCCGGCCCTTTGTAGGAGGAGGACTCGTGGCTGTAGTTCATGGGCGTAAAGGAGCCGGGCTGAAAGCGAAGTGATGTGGCCACGCCGTCCGAGGGTTTGTCAGAGCCTACCACCACCCTTTTGTCTGCATCCCATCATGCAGGCGACGTGAGCAGGAGGGGAGGGAAAAAAGGAGGGGTGGAGGGGGTGTACATAAAAATCAAGGCACACTCTAAAACCCATGCGGATTTGCTAAAGCGAGGGGTCCCAACCAGTGTCTTCTCTAAACCAGTTAATTACGCTGCATAATAATTTCAATCCAAATCTGATTATAGAATTTACAGAAAATAATCTCTAAGATAATATCTAAGCAGTACACCCTTGAGGACCCCAAACTTTAGCAATCGGCCATTATATATTTGTATTAACGCTCGCATTCCCAGAAAATAGCAGCATCTTATTCTTTGCAGCTCAAGCAGTCATGCATTGCATTGCATCCCAAAATGGAGTCGTGTGTATGTGCCATCATCTGCATGCTGCGTTCACACTCATAAGTTGTTGCCATTGATGAGTCAATAGGACAACATACAAAAATCCATTTACATGGTAGTAATGAGGTTGCTGCTAAACAAACAAACAATGAAACTGTGCAGATCAAAAACACACTCTGATGGCAAAACTCTGTGTTTGTTTGTGCCAGGACACACTTAATATCTTCAGAAAGGTGTGTTTCATTACCCTGGTCTTACAAAAGGATGGGGGGGGGGGGGGGGGGGCTACGTGGCTCTAAGGCAATCAAAATAGGAAGCGGAGGTTACTGCATTTCCTGTGATGATGTTAAACGGCTCAAGGAATGAGAAGCATGTGCTCTTATTTCCTGCTCATTCTCACAACACAAACTACAACAATATTTGATCAGATTATTTACAACAGACTCCTGATACAGGAGGCTTGGCTAACCAAGTGTCAAAACAGCCTGTTTCACTGCAAAACAAACAGCCAACAAGCAATGACAAAACAATACCACAAGTAAAACGCCCAGACTGCCTTGCAATCGCTGAACGCTGAACACAAGAGGGCAGATCATACAACTTGAACTTCAAGTGACACAATGGGGACTCTGTAATAACATGCCCGCGGACAGTTCTGGGGAGGGCAAGGGTCACGTGGGATAAGTGCACTGTGGCTTCCCTACCAGTGACCTTTAATGAGAGGAGATATGCCCCATCGTGGCAGTTTCTCTCCCATTGGCTTCTGCCAAAACTGCATTGCATAATTTCCCCAAAGGGGCCATTTAACATGTGCCTCATTACATTATGTTCTGGAAACACTGAATACACTGACTACAGTGGCTGCATATAAAACCTCCACATTGCTACATCCTTCTAAAACATCATTTGGTATCTCATGCACTAGTTCTTCAATCATTAATAAGGAGTAAACACACCAACAATGTACCAACAATGGTTGTGAAAACCTTCAGATTGCTGGTTAATGCCTATTCATAAATTCCCAGACCCTTCTTCTCGTTACGTAACTGTACTTAATTAATGCTATCATTTATTCATCAGATTAAGAACACGGGAGGAAAACTCAATGACCTTCACTTTTGTCTAAGTTTTAACAGGGGCCTGCTACCAGACAAAAAAACTGTCACCAGAGACTACTATTGTAACACAGATAAGCACAGCTCAAACGGCACAAACAACCAACATTTGTAAGGACAGCGTAAGGGCTGCCTATCAATGTCTAAACTCATGGCTGATATCCTGGGCATATTCAACCCCTACCTCCAACCCCACACACACGGCTGAGGTGACCTTATGAAGAGGGGCTGGCTGTAGGACCCCTTTCACATGGTAAGCCATGGGGTGTCCTGTGCAAGTGCTCATGCTCACTAGATGTACCCAACAGCTGGTCTTGTGATCACCTGACGGGCAACTACCGAAAATGGTCCTCTGTGTCTGTGTTAAGTGACAGTGGCAGACATACTGGGTTAGCAGCAGAGGCCACTAGCTTAATCATGTAGTTAGGATTGTTTTTTTTTTGTTTTTTTTTTCAAAAAAGGGGGTAGGCTTGACATATCAAAGATAGGCCTTGATTTCAGCAGTGGTGATTGAATGGAAAAGTAAGCATTGAGAAATATTTTCCAACACCATGCCCAGAAGGGCACTGTGTGTGTGGGGTGTGTGTGTGTGTGTGTGTGTGTGTGTGTGTGTGTGTGTGTGTGTGTGTGTGTGTGTGTGTGTGTGTGTGTGTGTGTGTGTGTGTGTGCTCATGGAAACAAATATTTGCTCATGCCTGGCACCAGGGTCAGTTCATGAGGCCAGGCTGACCCTGTAACCTAAAACCCTGGGTGGTGGTGCAGGCACGCAGGGCATGTCAACTCAACTTCCCTCTCTCTATTGACTGACTGACTCTACATATCGTATCAGAGACCATCTCTGCCCTGCCCTGCACTGCACCATATTCTCTATTGTTCCCACCACTGGAAACCACTGGTGGGAGTCCACATTCGCGATGTGGGGAAGTTCTGGCCTGATGCTTGAAAACAAATTCCATGAACAGCAGCATCTCAGAGCAACAGCCCCCCACCCCATCGTCCCCATAGGAACATGAAGTGGATGTGGGCACAGCCAAGTAGCTCTGAATTGACAAAAAATAAACACTAGCAACAGAGAAACAGTTCCAGCAGTCACAGTCACAACTAACACTTCAGTAATAAATCATGTGTCTACACTAAACCACTTTCGGTCATAAAAGAGCCAAGTCTGTACAAGCAGCAGAAATAATTAATCTCCAATTAATCTAAGCACTGCATGCCGACTCAAAGCCCAGAGTCATCTAGAAAAACAGGATAATCACAATGGAAGGCTCACATTAATTTGCCAATCAACCTTTAATAGGCCACAGTATCTAGGCCAAAGTCTCTGCCCTCCCCATCCCCCATCCCCCACCCCTCCCACCACCCCTCCCTTAGATTAATGACATCACTGGGTGCATGTAGCAAGGAGAGACTGGGCGCTGTGACATCCGACAGGACTCAATAAATCAATAGCCACACCAGACTGTCAGTCTTCAGAGACAGTCTGCTGACTCTGGAGCACCAAGCACATCATCAATGGCAAAATCAAATAAGGGACATTTCCTTACTGAAACGCCTTCCTGATACAGACTCTAATGTCTCATGGAACACTCTGATGGGAGATAATGTGCATGTATATAATGATTCTGCAGTCTAAAAACAGGTCTACAAAAAGTCTCAGGAAGTGGGACTGAATATAACATCAGTTGCAGCTTTGTGACATGACATCCAATTAAAAGTGCCTGCTAGACATCCCTCAGTCATGTTATTTGTGCTGTACATTTAATTTCCTTCAGTAAAACTGCTTCCTGTCACTGGTCAAAGAGTGGCCAGCAATTTAAGATGTTGGCAAGAATCTTGCCTTTGGGCTAGGAGACAATAGGTTCTCCCCTACAATAATAATGATGAATTCTCATTGGGTCTTATGGATTTTAACAGAACAGATAAAGAAACTTATAGTAATATATATATATATATAAATATTAATATATATACGCACATACACGAAACGCAAACATACATAAGGAAAACGTACTGAACGGAAACATACCCAAACAAACAAACAAACAGATACATAACCATAAAAACAAAATCCTTCTATCCGTCTTTAACATGCAAGATGAACAAGCCTGAACAGGCCCAAAGCAGAGTGAAGAGACTGAAGCCATGGCTATGGGTGTGTGTGTGTGTGTGTGTCTGTGTGTATGTGTGTGTGAGTCCCACAGCTAGTGAACTCACAGCCAATCCCTCCCCAAGTGTCACTCTACCTGTGCTACCGTTGGGGGTGGGGGGGGCGCGAAGCACAGAGTAGTGGCGAGAGAGGAGAGGAAGAGGAGAAAGCGAAGGAAGGGGGGGGGGGGGGGGGGATCAAGGACATAGCTCCGAAGGGACATCAACCGAGTTCCATTTTTAGGATTCTGCACTCGCACAAAGTGAACTTGAACTCCTCCGCTATCTTAAAATAAGGTGGCAATCTAGGGATTATCCTGAGCCTACAGAAACATTGACCTAAATAATGCACACACAGCTGGTAAAAAGGCTGGAATGGATCAAACTGTTGTCATCTTGGGGGACCACATCCGCCACGGCTTTTAATTTGGATGTCCTGGTGAGGCCAGGGACAGGGCACAGGGACAGGTGACAGGTGACAGGAGCCAGGGAGGTTCAGAGAGAGGTCATCACGACCACAGAGGTCAGATCGAGAAGCAGAAACGCTAGGAGACAGACAGTGGGAAAGCTAGCTACCGAGTCATTATTACATTCTTGCCCGCCATTAGGAAATGAGATACTCCACCACTTAGGGGGAGGGGGGGGGTCAATAATGCTCAATTACGGGAAACAGGAACTATAGGCGAGTTTCTGCTCATGAAATGACCCTCCTACAGTAAAAAATAGGGGATTCTGGCAAATTCTTGCATTTTTTTTGTGAAGGTCTATACTGTGGAGTTGCTGATTCGATAAAAGACTTACCATAATGGTTTCAAGATGTCAGTCCAACACAGGCACATTAAAACGATCACTTTTTTAAAAAGATCAATATTTGGATTGTCCACCAATCATGCATCATAAGTGCTTTAGGGCTTGAAAATAGGAGAGGGGGAGAGGGGCAGGGAATGATTCAGCATGGTGTCCAATTAGAATGAAGATGCTTTAAATTGTAAAGGGGGAGATTACGGAGTGGGAGGTTAAAAAACTGGCAACCGTCAGACACAGGTGGAACGGGGGGGGTTCTCTAGCCTGTTGGGTTACATGAAGGATGGCACTGCAGGATCTGACTATCAGACTGTAGGTGAACAGATGGGATCTTGTTACAAGGCCCAGAGGGTTGTGGCACTAGCTGGGGTTGTGGGGGCCGGGAGGGGTGGGTGGGTGGTGGGGCAGGGGGACGGACAGACGGAGTGTGGGGGCAGGGGCAGGGGTGGGGTCTCTCGAGTCAGTAGTCGGGTAGGAAACAGAAGGTTGGGCACGGGTCTCGGCCTTCGAGAGGCCCTGAAACGAACCCCCTTTATGTTGCACACTGGAGAGGAGAAGGAGAGGGGCACTCGAGAGAGGGATGGAGAGCAACATAGCAGCAGCCCAGCGAGCAAGAGGAGAGGAAGGAGGAGAGAGGGAGAGAGGTAGAAGGAGAGATGCGAGAGAGAGAGAGAAAGGTTGTTTTTTTTGTTGGTTTAAAAGCAGGCGAGCAGCATAAGAGAACCATAGACTTGCCTTGAGGAGACTGAATGAGAGATACAGGCGAAGAGGAAAGAAAGGAATCTGGAAAATTAAAAAAGGACAGGAAAGTGAGCATCCTGAAATTGCAGAAAATAGGACCTTTCCCCCAAAAAACAGGCACATCAGTTCTTCCTCTATGGCCAGACTGATATAAACTTATAATATAAATTAAAAGTGAATTAACATAAAAAAAAACTAAATTAAGAAAAAATCCATACAATCTTTCACCATTTGGACCTATGCACACATCTCTTAAACAGACTTACTTACATAAACACATCTACAAGACACTAAAATATATAGGCACTATAAGCACACATGTTCTTAACACTAATATGAGCCCTTACCATGCAGGACCGTATACCCTAATGTGGGCAAATCACAAAGGGAAATAAATGAATTATCAGCGTCTTCTTAAATAGGCCATTGTGGCACTTTTTTTCCCAGGCAATTCTCAAATACTTTCTCCCATATTTTCGAAAAGTCTTACTCTGAGCAGGGCGCCCACACTGCTCTCTCTTTGACATGGATTATGTAACCTATTTAGAGAAGACATTTTCTGCCACACTTCTGAATTGCATGTGATGCCCTGCTACACAATGTCGTTCTTTGTGGCACTCCACTCCCCTAATGGTGTGGAATCTTATCAAAAACTCAAGTATGTACCCAAGAAAAAAAATAAAATTAGATTTCCCTCATCGTACCACTATCTCGCACATGGGATGTGCTAGGGTTTAGGAGGCAAGAGGGCAAAGGCCCAAGTCTTAACGTCGGCAAGAAAGAAAAAAACAAAACAGGTTTTTCAAGTGCAGCTGTAGTTGGTTTCTGAACACAAGTCATACAGGATGGGGCGGGAAAGTGCACATTTTGAGAGGCCGTGATTCACCGAATTCCTGACTTACCTGGAGGATTATTGGGTTCCACTCAGCATTTACACACCTCTTTCGGTGTGCCTGTGACAAGTTAAATACCAATGACCATGCACTGTGCAACTCTGCGCTACACACACACACACACGCACGCGCACACACACACACAAACATACACACACACACAAACACACCCTGCGACACACCCCTCTAAATAAGCTGATTCCGATCACACACACACACACATTCCAAAAGGGCGTGTAGTTAGTGAAAGCGTGTGAATATCTGCTAAAAAGGACATACTGATCAGAAGCGAGATGAAGTAGCAAACGTGTTCCAGATGGCTAAACGCTCCACATTGTTGTGGCTGACAAGGAAAGAAAAAAACAGCGTCATGTGTATAAAACCTAAAACAAAACAAAAGACTAAAAAAGGGCTAAGAGTTAGAGTAAGAGTTTAAAAAACCCCTTTTTAAAATAGAAAAAAGTATTAAGTAGAAGTAGTAGTAGTAGTAGTAGTAGTAGTAGTAGTAGTAGTAGTAGGACACCTAGTTTCAATGACAGAAGGGCCTACCAATACACAACCAACATGGCAGCACAATGCAGCAGTAGCCTATAGATAGACGTTTCTTTCTGGGGCAGAGGTTGAACGTGGCCCTGCGGATCATGTTACAGCTGCCGTGGGTCAGTAGCACCATTTCAGGCCATGCGTGTGTGGCTGCAGGTGTCTTTCAGGGGTCTTTGCGGCACCTTGGTGACAGCTCATGATCGTCTAAGTTTATGCAACACTATCCTATGGGATAGGGGGGTGTGGAAGCTGTGGGGAGGAGGTGGTGGTAGTGGTGGCGGCTGGCCTGGTGGAGGGAGAGTGGGAGTGGGGGACGCTATGGTATCCCTGTCACGCCAGCCACTTTGGTCTCATCGCATGGAAGAGTCGAATCATGACACCCAAAACCTCCCTGAGGGCGAGACTGCTGCATCAGCCTCTGGCAGTGACCTTAGCAATTACGGGCTAGCCTGGTGGTGGCGGCTAGTATAAAAAGACAACTCTGGGCCTTGCCTCTGACAGACACCACAAACAAATGTAAGGATGGGAGGAAGCAAAGAAGGGAGAAGCAAAGGAGAGAGGGAGAGAGACAGAGAGAGAGAGAGAGAGAGAGAGAGAGAGAGAGAGAGAGAGAGAGAGGCAAAGGAGAGAGAGAGAGAGAAGCTAGCGGTGACTAAAAATGGGCATTATTCTTCCAATACACTGGGAAGTAAGTGGAGAAACCACAATCACTCTACTGCCCTTCCCAGAAAGAACCAAAGGGGATATCAAGATGAAACCTAGAGGAGTGGGGTGGGGGATGGAGTGGAGTGAGATTTACTACGCAAGGTCACCAGCTCCCAGAGACCTAGTAGCCAGGCGTTTTTTTTTCACTTCTCTATGAGCCAGAGCTAACCACCACCTGTTTTCTTCTCATTCTACGCCACAGATCTACAGTATACCACCAGCTAGTCTTTCCTGACCTTTAAATTTAAAAAACAGGTGCTTAACCAGATCAAATATCCATGAAACTGTAGTGGGTGGAACAGAAGGGCCGGAGAGGTTTTAAAAACAAGGGGAGTCATAGGGGGGAAATATTATTAGCAAATGAAGCCACTCACATTATGGGCTGAGTGAAAGTATAAAGTGGAACAGATGATGACACTTGAGTTTAACGGCGTGAGGATCTTGATGCAGGTTTAGTTATCTGACAGTCATTTGGACACACTAACAGTCTCTAGAGGTTTTTAGTACTTTCATGTTCTTCATAGCACCTTCCTGACTGACACACAAGGGTCTCGAATGAGAATAACCATTAGCGTCAATTTAACTTATTTAACCACCAAGGAGTGTTGCGGAAACTGCTTGGCCTAGATAGGACGAAAGGAGCTCCTGCCCAAGGATTTTGCAAGGAGAGAAAAAAATATATTCAAGAGAAAATAGGATGGTGGGGGTGGGGGGACATGAAGTGTGTCTATAATAATTTAGGTAGTTGATACAACAAAAAGGCTGAACACAAAAATGTAACTGTAAATGTAAAAACATCCCAACCCCTATCTGGACACCTGGTTTGAAACGATAATCCACTACTGGTGAACAGGAAAGGAAACAACAAAACCACCCCTCTCTATCCTGGCTAATTTTCCCCATAAATAAGCCATGCCCTTTCCTTTTGACGTATTAATACAGTAGAAACAGGGGCAATCTAGGTACGGACGCTGAGTAAAAAAAAAAAAAATCAATGAACACATCTTCACTTGGGGTGCCAATCCCCACATCAAAATTCTTGGCTGTGCACAACCGATGGGACTTACCCATAAGCCCAGTAGTAGTAGTTTACACAAAGAACAAGCAAGCTGGGTGGGTGGGTCTACTGTCTAGGTGTATGGATGACGTTTCTAACAAAAGGACTGAGACTTCCAGACATGATAAATTATTCATGAGAGGGAATAGATTATTTCATAACGACTGAAAACAAAACAAAAACATGGGCAATTGGTGGAAATCTTCTGGAACTTAAAAAAAAAAAAGATTCTCCTTCCAAATAATTCACTGAGAGAAGTAATCTCGTGAAAGGTGTGTTATTTTTTGAAAAACACAATTTACCTCCATCAGGTAACGCCTTGATGATTAAGCTGCTTTGTTTTCATATTACTCGAAACTTCCAACTTAGCTGTTGTCATAACTGGACTCATGGTTTGATGCTGACAAAACAGACGACACTAGAGAGGGGAATAGGTTGGGTGCCTCTTTCTAACCAAGGCTGCCTTCATTTTTCATTTCACTTCATACCAGTTCGGGGCACCACACAATATAAACAGAATACGCCCCTCCCTATCCCTGGATAAATCGGCAGCTTAAAGATGGCTGCATGATGGGCAACACCATATTCCCCCTTTGTTTTCCTGGCAATAAAACCACCAGGAGGCAGGAGCTTTCGATCTAAACAAACACAGTAATTATATTGTTAACAGACAGATGCAGATACGTGGGAGAACATTTCATTTCAGCTTTAGACGTGCACCTTAGGTTATTTTCATTTAGAGGTGCACATTCGACGCAAGAGAAATTGGCCGCCGTACATCTGGTGTTTTACGCATTAAATCAGACAGCGTACCTTTAAGAAGTACTCCCTGTGTTTGCAGTATCCCAGTTACAATGTATCTGCACTGCAGATTGCTCTCGCCGCAACATGTAGGCTAGCTATTTCATCAGGCTCCAATGAGGTAATATAAAAAACATGTCACTATGGTGCCGCTGCTTGATTTTTAACATCTACGCCAAAACACTTACACGCCATGCCAAAGCCTGAAATATGATACAGAGGACTACAACGTGTTTAGTGTCCTAGACAATACGCAAAAGCCGCTGTGCACATTAGAAAAGCTTTCCGTAAGTAACGAAATTAGTGTAATGTTAGGCTACTTTTAAATTTTGATGTATTCGTCCACGTTCGCCTCGACGAATGTGCTGGAATAAACGCAAAGCACCGCAAACACCAAGGGGTACCCTTTCTCTTAAATTTCAGTTGCCAGCGTTTCTTCTAAAAACTTGTAAGGTGGCTAGCAGGTGGAGGACCATGGAAGTGCTGAAAATATTCAGTAAAACTGCGTTGCAATCTATGTCGCCATTTAAGTTTGCTACGAATAACAGTTTTGCGATTTGGACTCTACAGCACACAGTCTTACAGTTTAACAAGGCGACGTCTATTTTCGCACAGTATTGTGTCAAAGGGTGGATGACACTCTGGTGTTTCCGTTTTGATGAAAGCTATCATCTTACCGGTGAACTTCGAGTCTTTTGCTGAGTTCTGTCCATCGGCGAGTCCTTGTGACGATGATATTTGAGAGGACTGAGTGTCTGCCATTTTTTCGTGATATCTGTGAAGCTCTATCTGTTGATGAGAATGTCGACTCTTGTGTAATAATTATATTGTCCTCTGAAGTAGCTTGATTTTCCTCGTATTTCCCCAAGAGCGGGCAGCAGCGTCACCCAACTCGATCACCCCCACACACGAACGACTAGGCTACTGAAATGGTGTGGGAGCGAAGGCGGAACATACACAGTCAAGGGAGGGGAAAAAATCCAACATGCAGGGCGAGAGGCTGCTCGCACACTTAAAGGCATACACCTCTTTTCCTCTTGGCCTCCGGTGCGAAGAAAAGAGTAGGCCCATATGTTGGGGAGGTTAATTATTTTTAAAAGCTACAGATTCGTCTCATAAGGTGAAAAATGTGCACTTTAAATAATTTCTTACCAAGACTACTTTATTAATAAAATATTTTAAGACAATCTTAACCAAGTTAATAAATGAACATAATTTCACTATTTGATAACTTTCTTCAGTCATGTAAGAGTCCTGTTAATAGAGTAGGCATAGGCCTAAAGCCTGGTATGTGTGGGTACGATGATAAACTTATCTAACGGACAGTGAAACAAAGGTAGGCCTGTAGATGACATATCTCGTTCTTGACTAGCTTTGGCACATAATAAATTATCTCTAAACACATAAAGGTGAAGTATCATTTGCATATAGACTACCGCATTTGAAAGTTACATAGGACCATATCTAAATTACATAATCACATTTGTTGTTCCTCTGTAGCAGATACGCACAGCAGCTGAATCGACGCCTCTACCCACTGAAGAAATTATGTAATGATGTCTAATTCACAAGCAGCACGTTGGCACCACCTTGTGGTGTATTGCTATAACGCACAATGTGCCAGTAGGACACGCCAGTAGACCATCTATCATTACGCGTCATATAAACAGATGAAATATTTAGTATGTGTCGTGTTTTCAAACCCTTTTTTTGAGGTAGAGACCGACAGAAGTGTCTTTACTTGTAGGCTATATGGTGTATAATAAAACTTCTTAAGTCTAAAGGTTTTACGCACAGTAAACCTACATGGTAAGTTTGAGGCTTTGTATTGATTTCTTAATAAACAAAGAGAGAAAATATTTTTCACTTCTCAACTTTAACTAAGTACCAATTCCTTCTCATTAGCTTAATTTCGCCCCAAACACACCTCAAGCTCCTATCAACTTTAGGAGACCGTGTTGGTTTACTGAAAGACAGTATACCATGTTCCTTATTCCCCCCAAAATAGACTATGCGTGGTACATTGTACATGCATTTAATACCCCCCCCGCACACACACCCTTTTTGGTTTATAGGAGGTAGATATTGCTTCGGGGAATCCCTAAGTCACATGGCCAGGGAGAACTACTCGACACGATTCGGCTACTTTACCTACAGTATGTAAAACAAGAAACAGCTGTAAGGAGTTGACACGGGAGCAACATTATGTATTCCTCACTGAAGGACAGGGTTTCTACAGATGCAGCTCCACCACTACGGGACACCAGAAGTATTATAATTTGCATTTATTTACTCGATTGTTGTTACTTATTCCTCGTTGCTTACTTTGATGTTATGGCTAGACTGGCTGGCTACGTCCTCAGTCAATAATCGCGCGTAATATGTTAACTGTTGAGAAATCCGGTTAATGTAATCGTAGCCTATTTACTGCACTTTCCAGGACCACAAAATATGCATTATTTTAACAAAAATATGCTTTTTCTTGTGCATTTTGAACGACATGAAGTGAAAACGGAATGAAGTGAAAACGAAAGTAGTCTACATATGCAACAGGGTGCTGATGCCTATTTGTGTGTTGTTTTTTTACATGTCCTGGTCCAACCTACTACGAAGAATTGATTTATACACACATCAGTTCATCACGTAAGTATTTTTGCTGTCAAGTATGTACTACTAAATCGATGGGCGAATATAACCTTCTTCTTTAAAGGCTGCTGTGTTTTGTATTTCTTAGTCAGTGTCTAGAATTATGTCAAAATATTGCAACATTTAACTGATGGCTTTTGATGACCCACTAACACCAGTAAAACTGAGACTATATCTTCTTTGCAGCTAAATTGGCCTGTGGTCATCAAATACCGCCTGATTACCTGACTGCTTGACTCCAGTATCAGCTTGAACAAGTGAGACGAAGTTCTGTGAACAATACTAAAAGCATCACATTTTTAACAAAAATACTTTGGTTATTTTTTACAATATAATAAACAATATTTGGTTGGGAAAAAAAAACTGAATTTGCTCAGGTTAGTAATAGTCAGAAACAAAGAATCTAGGCCTACTTCACTGTAAAACAATAACAAGCCGACCTTAGGGGCTGTATGAGGGATTTAGCGTTCAAACATATGTTAGCTCTGCTGTTTGCACGCGGTTTATTTCAAACCTCACTCCTTCTGTCCTGTGCTTGTAAGTCAATGGTCTGCTAATGGCAAGGTTGCTGCCACGGATTTCAGGCCCTGTGACAGAATGTAGACCCCCTCAACAACAACATGGTGATTATGTTCTATGAAGGCCTTGAAATCTTTTTAATTTAACCTATTTCCCTGCCAAAAGTCTATAGCAGAATTGTGTGAGATAACATTGGCAGTGGTCAAACATTTGATTTGATTATTAATAAAGATGTTTGGATGTTATGGATTATGAGAGATTGCTGGGGCAAAATCGGAGAGGGGTGGGAGAATGGAAGATGGGTCTGGATTACGGAAGAAACCTGGGAAAACCAGGAGACTTGGCAGCCATGGTTTACCCTGCCTTATTGCATTCCTGACTGTTTTTTTGTTTGTTTGTTTGTTTAAGTGGGTATAGGTGAGGGACCAACTTTTAAAAATATATGCCAGTGGGAAATATATAAATGAAATTACTCTACACAGTCTGTCATGTCATGTCAACACACACATGTCATGCTTTCCTATTTATTCACTTCTTAGAGTTGTGCAGAGTTCAGCTGCCCGAGGTTCAGCTCCCAACATCAGAGAACCTGCGGTGCTGGCATATCGTATCAGACTGTGTGTAGGCTGGTCCAACTGAAGCCAAAGAAGCAACAGCATTTTGAGGAGACTATTGCATCTCTCACTGCTTTTAAACTATGTGATTACAAGAAGGTAAGTTTAGGCAACATACAACACTAAAAGCATCACATTTTAAACAAAAATACTTTGGTTATATTACAATATAATAAACAATATTTGAGGGGGAAAAAACTTAACTTGCACAGGTTAGTAATAGTCAGAAACAACAACAAATCAACTAAGTAGGAACTAAAAAGATGTGTTTTCAAAAATCTTTTAGCAAGTGAGTAACCTCTGATGACTATATGTGAACTGCTGAATCCTGGCAGGCAAATGTTTTGGATCATCTCCCTTTCACTGGCGCAAACCCAGTTTTTTTTGTTTTGTGTCATTCTCTTTGACCTTTGAACTCTCCTGAAGTGCCCAGGTTGCCAGTCCTACGTGGAGAGGGCAGACCTGAGTAACTTGTGTGTGCACTGCTCCATCTGCACCTCCAAGCTGGGTCGTGCCTACCAGTTCTGCTGGCAGTGCCAAAGACAGTGGAAAGGGCCCTACGTCAACGCCAAACATTGTGCAAATTTTGGCTGTGGACAGACGAAGGTATAACAAGTAGTGTAATGCCACGGTACTGTGTATTTAACCTCTCTCTTAGAGGGATGCAGGATTTAAAACAAAAGTGTAAAATTTGAAAAAAAAAAGATCAGGAAGGATATGCAGACTGTAGAGCTTCCATTAAGAAGTTTAACAGTCGTGATGTTTCAAGCTGTGCAGGTCTTTCCCAGATACTAACCATTATTACTTTTTAAATGTTTAACAGGGAGCTCTGTGGGTTGCAGATCTTTTCTGACATTTTACAAATATGTCATAGCAAGCAGTCAAGTACTTGTTCATTCCTGCGTTGAAATAAATCTCCCAGAGTTTTATTTGTCTACCCACAAACAATGGGTCACAATGTACCTGTGGTTGGCTTTTAGTGACGGAGAGCTTTTTTCCCCAGATTTCCCAACCTGAGGCCACATCATCTCTTAAGCTGTGTCAACCCGGTTTCAAGCGTGAGAAGCTCCAGTCAGAAAAAGATGATGTAGGCATTCACAAACACAAGTTAACTATGTTTATTTGACATTGTTTGTTTTATATTAAGAAAGACACAAGCAATTAAAAAAACATAACAGCTATCCCTTTTGTAATTTTTCTTTTTCCAGATGTACTTGTCTTTGGACAAGTCTGAAACCAGGACTCGCTTAGCTTTGATCATCAACAATGTAGAGTTTGAGCACATAAGTGAACGATCTGGGGCGGAGGTTGATGAGCACAGGATGAGGATCCTACTTGAACTCCTGGGATACACGGTGGTGACGCTCAGGAACCTGACCTCTCAGGTAGAACCCACTGCACTTTGGACAGCGCCTCCTGGAGAGACTCTCATTCTCCGTGAACTCAGACGCCTGCAGATTACCTGCTGTAGGAGAGAGGGAGAGAGGGAGGGACGGAGAGAAAGAGAGAGAGAGAGAGAGAAAGAGAGGAGCAGAGAAAAAAAGAGAGGAGTGAGAGAGGGAGGGAGAGCGAGAGAAAAAGAAGAAAAGAGGAAGACAAGAAGAGAGGGAGGGAGAGCGAGACAAAGAGAAGAAAAGAGGAAGACAAGAAGAGAGGGAGACAGAGAGAGGGAGAGACATTCATACATGGAATAAAAAGTTAAAGGCAGAAGTGTAGCTAGCCAACAGGCAACCCAGGCAACTGCTTGGAGCCCTGAGGCCACGAAAGGGTCTTGTAGACCTGACAACCTTTAAACTGCTACAGTGGTTGCGATGCAGTGTCCAAGGAAAGTGATGGTTTTTTGCCTGGGGCTCCAACAGAGTCTCGAATCACCTCTAGTTTGAGGAGCTTTATGTAAGACGGTAATGGCTAGTAGTCCGATACCGATTTCACTGACAATAGTACAGCCAAATTATTTGCATTTCAGAATTTTATTTACAGCCTAAAAAATCCTTTTTATGTTTTGATGTCCTGATGTGTTTTCAGGAGGGAGAACAACACTGTACGGTATTTTGAATTTGATTGCAGTACCAGTTTCATAACAATCCTACATATAGCACCTTTAGAGCAGTAAATCTCACTGAAACTTTGCAACTTTTTCAATTTAATTAATCATTTTCATAAGTCGGTAGATGCTTAAATGAGTCATCACCAGGCGAATGAAGACTTGTCTCGACTGCCCCCGCTATCTGTGGACAGAATACCACGCTTGCATAACATGAAACCAGTTTATCTTCAGACAACAATGGATATAATGACAACAACTGTACTGAATGAGAAGCTTGTACATGATGTTGGCTATGTGTTTCCAGGGCATGGACGCTGCTGTGGAAGACTTCTCTAAGAGAGGGGAGCACTTGGGCTCAGATAGCTGTTTCGTGGTGCTAATGTCCCATGGCAATCAGGAAGGGATCTGTGGGGTGTCCCACAGCGATGATCAGGAAGACATTCTACCTGTTGACGCCATCTTCCGCCACCTCAACACTCCCAGTTGCCGTGCACTGCGTGACAAACCCAAAGTCATCCTCATTCAGGCATGCAGAGGAGGTATTTTAACCCTCATAACATTTACATTACAATTACATTACATTTCAGTTCATTTAAAATATACCATTATACTCTTTTCCAGAGTGACGTATAGTAAATTTAGTACAGGAACACTCCCACATGAAGCAGTGTAGGGTTAGATGCCTTGCTTAAGGGCAGGAGAGCGGTGTTCATTCACAAATTAAACTTCTGACCTTCTGACCCCAAGACCGACTCCTTAGCATATCAGGGTAAAGCGGGCCCCTTGTGTGTACTATTACAGCTGAAGAACGATACAAAAAATGATTATTACAATTTGGAACATTTGAGGACTTCACTTTGGAGCATTTACATCTCTTAAGTGTTAATAAAATATTTAGTGTCGACATGCTCATATTAAAAAAGCTGGTGTTAGCAGCAGGATGTACGATGCCAGGCATAGCCCTGAGGCAAAAGCACACTTACTATGCTGACTCATCTCATTTTCCAGTGGAAGATGGAGGTGTGATGGTTGCTGACAGTGCCCCCATGTTTAAGTACAGGAAAGAGCACCGCGAGAAAGACTTCATCTGCATGAGATCCTGCACTCCTGGTAGTACCACTTTAAGTCTCTACTGCGTAGTTCCTTTTCCACTGCTCCACAGAAATTTCAATGCACACTTTTCTTTTGCACTACAACCAATGACACTACTGCTTAAATGGCACCATTTGAGCTTTATTACACTACACATTGTGTTTTTATTGTGTATTATATACAAGCCTTTTGTACTTTTTGTTATGTTTATATTATTATGTTTGTCATCATGTCTTCCTGTCTTGTTTATAAGATGTTTAATGTTCACTGTGGGCCTAGGGAGCATTGCAATTTCAAATTCTGTATGTGCAACCTGTACATATGGTTTTTGACAATAAAACTGACTTTGACTTTTGACTTTGACTTACTCATCACAGTTGTGGTGTCATATTTTCGGACGCAACAGAACAGGACAAACAATGCCTATGTCTAATTACCTGTTTTCTTCTAGTCTAACTGAACCATCTCTAAGGAATATCATGTTGAAACCCTGATGTAATATTTTTCTCAGAGGTGTCAATCCCAGGTTCAGAAAGTAAAAAAACCTGCCACAAATTTGATCCAACCAGCTCTGAATCAGCTGATCATAACAAGCTCTCAAGACCGGTAGATCAGCTACTCAGTGAAGTCACCTGTGTTAGAGGGAAAACTTGGTAGGGTTTTTACTTCCTGAACCCGGGATTGACACCTCTGCCTATATTTCATAAAGATTGCATAGACTGCTCCTAGTAAAGGTCACTGCTTTTTTCCGCAGACACTGTGTCATACAGAAACACAAAAACGGGTTCGGTGTTCATCCAGACTGTCGTGGATACACTGAACAACCATGCCCACGAGGAACACATTGAGGAACTTCTCAGGAAGGTAAAGCGTTCCTTTTGCAATTCAGGATATAGTGTTGATGCCCACTTCATAACAAATTTCGAGAGCGAGTAGATGGAACTCTCACGAACAGGGGAGTAGGGAATTTATTGTTGCGCATGTTTTCCTTTTGCGCGTGCTTAAAGCATGGTAGTCTTCTCAGACGATCTATAACATTGCTGTCACGAGGTGAGTTTCTGCTCGCGCAGATTACCAGTTACCTATCTCGTGCAGGGATCAATATCTGCTCGCCTTCATCTCCTCCATTAACCAGTTATAGTACTACAAATTAACTACTTGTGCGCTGTGTCACCCCAGGTACAGAAGACCTTCGAGGATAAGTACCCTAACCAAATGCCATGCAAGGATCGAACCACTCTCTCGAAGAAGTTTTACCTCTTTCCAGGCCTCTGAATGCAGTTCTCAGCCATCTGTGCAGGCTCAGATCATGGCAACAACTGTGCACTTTGTAGGCATCTGGGCTTTGAAAACAACTGTCACTCTGACAACACAGAAGGCAAAAAAAAGTTGCAGGATTTTTATACAAGTAGGCCTACGATCTATTGTATTGTAAGTTGGCAAGCTTTCATAGAACTGTTCTCATTGATGGAGAACTGCAAAGGATATGGCAGAAGTACAGAACTAAGATCTTTGGAAGTACCGTTCACCCTGTCTAGGGTTGATGTAGCACCAAAATGATTTTGTGAACATTATTTTAAGGTTGACGAAAAAAAAAAAGTCCGTTACTTAATGTTGCCTTGAAGTCTCCAGCCCTGGGTAAATCACATGTGGGTGCTGCTCAGGGATGCTATTACACTGACACAGAAAGCTATAGCAGATCATTTTTTTGTCAGTGTATATTTGGGTTTACGTCCATGCATCCATCAATTTAAGGCATAATGTATTTTTTCCTCAAATTTTATAATGTAATTTCAGTAAGTATTTTTATGTTTATGTGTGTATATGCATGTGCAACTTTCTTTGCAAGTCATGTGAAAGTCTTTGATCAAACAAAAAAATCTGTTTTTTAAAAGGGGTTTTACATTTAAACCAAGTATGGATATGGATTACATTTGAAGAAAGTATGGAAATGGATATGTTTTATCTTCACTGTTATGCACGTTTGGAACTGAACAAATAAGATGTAAAATGGTGTGAATTCTAATATGTTAACTTATAATGACTATGACTAATGATTATATAATGAAAGTCTGTTACTGATAGACTGTTAATAACAAAATAATGTTGCTATATTTCTGTTTCATTTTCATTTAATTTACCTGATATTTTTTAAAAGGTATATAAACTGAATCTGAGAATTGTTGTAAAGTTTTAGTGATAGAAGACCTCTTGAAATCACTGACTGACTTTAAAGTTTGTACATCCGCCTTTTTACCTCAGGTTCATGAAGAGAATGTCAAGACAAGATTCTCAGAATGAAACAAAAAACGAGAAAAGTGAATGCTTCCCTCGGTCAAAAATTGTGAGCAGAGGGAAAACAGGATGCTCATTAAAAAAGGCATTTTAACTGTAGATGCAAAAAATTAAAAAATATTGAAGCACTGCTGTTGACAAAATTAAAAAGCCTTTATTAATCACTCGCTACATCCCAATATCAAAAGCTTTTTAATTTCATAAACAAAAGTGCTTAAATGTTTTCTATTTTGCATCTAAGATTCTCAGAATACTTTGAGTGTACAGCGTGTATGAGGCTAAGGACAAGTATATAGCCTGTACAGTATGTGTCTGAGCATGCATTAGTTTTTCTAGGACCTGGCCTAATCAGTACTATTCCACAGCATCACAACTGTGTATTTTTCCTTGATCAAATGGTGAAGCACAAGGTTAAAGGGGAGGCTAAAGGTACACCTCTTTTATAGTAAAGTGTTTTTTTTCGGTTAAAATTACCTTGCAATGCAGTTCTCCACAACCCACAAATGTTTCACACACAACATTTTATAAGGTTAATGTTAATGTAAAAGGGTAGAGCGTATTTATGTACAGGTGACATTCGCGAAATATTTGTTGTTTTTTGTCCAACACATACTGCAGTTAATCTATTACGAAAGCACACCCACTCACAGATATGTGGTACAGCAACTAATTCACCAGTAGGTGGTGACGTTCCCTCACAGTAGCTGATGGGACTACAGTGTGTATTGATATAGTAAATGTACAAAAATAAATCTGCAATAACTGTATTTAGTACATAGCCATGACGTAGAGAAGAAAAAATACCAACCTAACACAGTTACCAGAAGCGATTCAGTGCAAGAAAATCACAACTAACCACATACTAAGTGTTCTTGTTCTCATGTTATGTTACACTCTCAAATGGACATTCTCCAAAGATATACCTTTTCATCTGTAAAATCCAAATTATGTATCACAGCAAATAATACATCACATCTAGTTCAAATGAAAAAAATAACTGCTTTAGTAGAAAATGTATATGTACATAAATGTACATAAAATAGACCATGTCTTTAAACAGCTTTTTTTAGACATGTATCATCAAAACAAAACCGGCTGTCATCCTCTGTTGAGTTAAAGAGTTAAGAGATATGTGCAGCTATGCAGAACAATGACCTTCAGTCATGACATGTATGTCATTCTAAAAACTACTGAGGACTGTCATTACAGTTTGGATAAGATTTGCTTTCATGTCATTATCTCTTTTGATCTGTTATAGGCAACAATAGTCATAATAAATTAATAAGATGGTGAAATCATATACCTCCAAAGGATGACAAGTCCAAGTTAAAACTCATGCTCCACAGTGACACAAAATGGCATTTAATATCTAACATGTACATGATCTTTAAAAAAAAAGGACAAAGGATTTGGATTTGCAGACTTAATTGGACACTGTCACTGTCTGTATTGGGTTAGTGAGGTCATGTGTTAGTGAGGTCATGGTGAAGGATGATGGATGATGAACTTAAAACAGATGTCACCTGGTCACACATGGAATTTCTGCTATTATGTGTCAGGCATTTTTGGGCAGATTAACCTAGACAAGCACATTTTGTCCAAATACACAGCATTCCATAATCTGTATTTAGCCAAACCAGCCTTAGCATACTTCCAAGTCCAGTTGGGTGCATGTAATGTAAGTGAAAAAACAATACACATTTAAACGGCCTGTTAGGAGTATTTGTTAAATGTATTTAAAATATTAAATTTATCAATTTTGAATTGATATTTAACTTATACATTTAACGTACAGACTGAATTTAATATCCTAACCACCCCTCCCATGGTTTTCTTGTCCTTCAACACAAGTAGAGGTCCCTGGTCTATCTCACCTTCACTGACCAACAGTCCACTGAGATTTTAGGTCTGCATCCAATCTGTGACCCAAATAGATGCTCCTTTCTAATGGTCCTACCTGTTTTTTCTGTATTTCTGCATGTTTCATGCAAAGAAATGCCTACATACATTTGTAACTTCAATGAAAAAAATGAAAGTCGCTTCATTTTCTGTCGTCTTGGAGACCGTGGTGGTTTTTGTTTAGACATGCTACTGTTGTTTTTTTAGTTCTTTTAAACCCCAGTGTTGACCACGGAAAGAGATTCTTTGGAGGTCATGCTATACAGAGAGAGAGAGAGATAGAGAGAGAGGGAGAGACAGAGACAGAGACAGAGAGGGAGAATTAACCCTACATGCCCTTGGACTGACAGCATCCATGACCTTCTGAAAGCCATCCTCAAACTTGTTGCCAAAGTGAGAGAGGTGAGAGAGTAACAGCATTAGTGTACTGACATGAATACTTAATTTAGTGAATTATACTGCTTTTTGCTGGATACTTTCATTAACTTTAGGGCGTCAAAAAATCATTTATTTCACATACACTGTGTATTTCTCTGCACACCTGCTGTAGATGATCCTACATTTATTGGAAAGACGTGAATGTGAATGTGAATTGTTTTTTATTTAGTTGAGATGATTTCTTAGCTAACTCTGGACTGTCTTTCCCTTTCCCTTTGAAATTAAAACACATATTTCAGACATTGGATGAGCTGGAGACAGAGTTGTAGTTATATGCAAACATCTAAGTATTACCTGAGGACTTTCTCTAAATCCCTTGGTTATGTTAATTGACTGCAAAAATGTGTTTGCTGCTATTTGACTTTTCAAGGTAATTCATAGCCCAGGGGTTGTTGTCAAGATCAGGAAATGCTGAACATGTGCATTCCTACCCTGCAAAATAGGCTGTTCTGAAAAAAAAAAAGCAATAAAAAAATAAAAGTCATTTAAAATATGGAAGACTATAACATATTTATTGAAGCTTCAAACTGATAAAGAATGGACCTTCATCCTTGGAACTTTTTTAAATTATTTTTTGAGGTCACCAGACTGAAAAAAAAACTGCCAAAAAGACTAGCTATTGTTTATTATAGAAAAATTTATCAACAATACATACCATAATAATAATAATAATAATAATAATAATAATAATAAAATGTATTTGTATAGCAGAATTCATACAAGATGAAGCTCAAAGTGCTTCAACAGTTTGTCAGGAAAAAAAACACAGGCAGCATTTGTTGTGGCTTGGTAGCGCAGAGAAAGTTGCTTTGGGCGCTGCTGAAAGCTCTGCTTGTGTCCATAGGGGCAACAGAGGTGAGGAAAATATTAGGCAATTTATGGATGTGTTGTTGACTTATTTGTTATTGACTGCTATAATCCAGTGCAGCGTATTTGTTCCAGCCACTCACCAAATCAGCTGTTTCTTATTGGCTCAGATTTCAGCATGACTGCTTAAATGGAGAAAAGCCTTTTTATGTTCGCTTAAGCCAAGAGTACATGCCATTGGAAATTTGTGAGTTTCATTTCTACTTAAACATTAGAAACATGCCGCTTCTCATCTTTTACACCTCAAAGGCTCACACCAGAGAGTTCAAGGCAAGAAGGTTAGTGCTACTACTTTTTGCAGCGTTCACAGTAGAAGTACTTTTTCTCCACAGTGTGATTTCCAGTTCTGGATGACCCTGACCCTGACCCTGAAGAAATATCCTATAGCCATGCTATAATATGACAGTCTGTCACTTCCCGGGGCCTGCAATGTATTTGACCAAGTGCGATGCCATTCTCCTGGACATGCGGACCGTGCAATGTCTCTCCACTGATTCCTGTCCGACAGTGTTATGGAAATGGGGTCTCATGATGTTTCGAAGTTGTCGTTGTGGAGATTGCTGGATTGGGCCCTTTCTAGAAACTTGGAAAACCACATTTAGGTCCCCCATGCAACCCACCGCCCCCCCCCCCCCCCCCGGTGCAGACATCCCCTCTGTTATTATAAATAGCTATGGTTTGGGTCATGAAGGATCTCTACTATGCAATGCTGGCCAAAAAAGTAATGTATTTAGGCGGCTCTACACTATTTCTGTGTCAATAATAGTCTGTACTTTATGAAAACATGCAACTCAGATGTATTTAATATCATTTTATTTATGCTGTTGGATACACTGGACACCATGCTGTTGGATTCATTTCAAAGTAAAACTAATTACCAGTCCAGTGTGTTGGAAATGTACAAGTGATGGCACATTAACCCATATGTTGTACGGCTTCCCAAAGGTGCAACAGTTCTGAACATCCGTTCATGAATGCATTGAAAAAAAATGTAGGTGTGGAGGTGTCCCTTTGCATCGGCTTATACTTGCTGGGGGACCCATCTGTTCTGAAAGATCACTCCTTCTGTCGAAATGGAGTGGGTCCACAGGCATTATGCTTGGCAAGAAACTCTTAGCTCAAAAATGGAAGTAAACCCATGCACTTTCAATCACAGACTGGTATTGCATTTAGGATATTCTGTTCTTGTTAAGTCTATGTTTGTGTTTTGTGTGTGGTGGCTTTATCTTACTTATACTCTTAACATACAATGCTGATTTACATATTTTGAAAGTCAATAAAAAATGGCAATCACAAAAAAACTAATTTCCATTCTGCTTTATCTTTGTATGTAGTTTTCCACAGATTATTTTCTAACAACTATCTTCATCATTTTCAGGAGTTAGAATCTTAGAGCATGTCGAATGGCTTTCAGTACGGAACAGTCAAAAAAGTAATGTATTTAGGCGGCTCTACACTATTTCTGTGTCCATAATAGTCTGTACTTTATGAAAACATGCAACTCAGATGTATTTAATATCATTTTATTTGGACTGAATATTAAGCCAAAATGCACAAACAACGTAAAAAGATGTTTGTTGATAATTGGGATGTTTTATGAACAAAGCACTGTGAAGTCACATTTTGTTACCCGTCAGTGCCCTCAGATGGTATACTCCTGACTGACAGTGGCATGTCTGCCTGAGACGGACCCAAAGAGACAGCATCAACATTCTGTCTTACCTTAGGCTTACTACGCTGGTATCGTTTTTTGGATTTGTATAGCTGCCACTTCCTAACCAGAGTAATCTTCCTAATGCATGAAAGAACCTGGGCACCCACAGCCCTCTTCCTCCTCTTCACGCCCTCCTTTTCTTCTCCTTTCTCTGGCTTCCTCTGTCTCCTCCTCTGTAAAGAGCTGCCAGTTGGTGTCTCTGGGGTCCTTATGTCGGATAGGTCTACCCTGGCAGCAGTGGCGGTGGCTGGGTCCGAAGGTGCCCTGCTTAGGGGCACAGGGTTCAGGGCACATGGACCTGTGGGAGGAAGCAGGTCAGGTTTTTATGTCGTAATATCATACAAAACCATGTTCGGAAGAGAGTGGTGATATGAGTGCACTCACTTGTTTGCACATCATCTTCTACTGTCTTAGGTGCTTCTTCAGCATGGTTCTCTGGGGTGTTTTCCTCTTGCGAAGTAGGTGATGGCAAAGATTCTTCAAAAACACAAACACACGATACAGTTTTTTCAACAACAAATCATTATTTTTTACTGTCCAATTTTAATGGAGCCAGATTATGATTGATTGTTAGTTTTGTTAATGTTTTCATATGATGTCATTCACTCAAACTATATGAGGACTATGATGAGAGAGCTTATGTAAGTTTACTCACTTTTCCTGTATACAATCATGTATGCAGTCGTTGTCCTGTAAAAACACACAAAATGGCAATCTTACTGCACAAACATTGGATAGGTACAATATATTTTGAAAAATTACTGCCTACAGATAAATAAGAGTGTAATTGTAATACCTGTTTAAGAAGCCATTGCCTGTGATCTGCAGAGAAGCAATGACAGTTTTACTAAGAAATGCATGCATATCTTTTATAGAAACACTTCTTCAGTCATAATGTGTATATATCCATCTCACTACATTCCTCCAACCATTAATCAAAAAAGAAGGATCTATACCTCTGTTACTTGAGAGTCGTCAAAGCAGTACCAGTGATTATTTTCAGGAGACTTGATGTAAGCATCGTAGTGTCCACCTCCATATCCACCACGGTGGTTGATGATGCCATACAGATCATATGGGCAGTCCTTGGTGAAACAAACACACTTGACTTCATGGCTCTTTATTATATGGAGTGATGTATGAAAGAAGCACAAAAGCCATTGCCATTGACAGCGGTTATTATACTTTTTCAGCAGTCATTATATAAAACATATTTGACCAGTTGGATTTGACCCGTACCCATTTATAGTCAATGGGATGTTCGTATAGCATGCTGAAGAGACGTATAATTAGTAAGAGATAATGTTCTGCAAGTTGGTCATTCTCATGGAATAAGCTCCTTCAGAGTGATTCAAGACTCCTTTGCTATGCATCAAGGTCCTGCATCACTCTGTCTCGGCTTATGCCACATAAATGACCGCCTTGCAGAACATTGTCCCTTACATAGTTAAACTTGAGAACTTGAGACTTGAATGCATTACTGCATTACTAATGTCAATGTCAGCCATTCATTTCCCATAAGTAGTACATGGTAATATCTTTCTTTGGCTCTTTAAGTTTAGAGAATCAGCATACTGTATGTACATGTTCAATAATTACACTGTTTAGGAAATGATTTTTAAGTCAATTGTATTTAAATACCTCAAAAAAGGTAAGCTCAGAGGGTATGGTTACGGGGCAGGAGTTCTTCTGATATCCCATTTCCATGTAGTCAAAGTAAAAACGCTTGAGGTGAAAAACCAGTATGGTAGGGTACTCCTGGATGTTAAAACTCTGTAGGATGAAAACCAAATTCATGACATAGCCTGCCGTGACAAATACTGATTGCCTACGGCATGAGAAAAACAAAACATGGTTAAATCCTTGACTTATAGCTGTCACTCCCTGGGCATTACCATGCCAGAGCCATTACTTTTAGGGATATTGAATACAAAGGTGTCAATCCCAGGTTCAGCAGATCGTAATGAGCACTCAAGACAGGTAGATCAGCTACTAAGAAAAATGTGTCAGGGTTTTTATTTTCTGAACCGGGGATTGGCACCTCAAACAATGACAGACAGTTTGACAAAGCTGATTTTCTTCTGAAGAGATAAATACTACTGGTGACCTTCATGTAATCAAATCAAAACAAAACGTATCTTTATAAAACTAATTTGGGTCTCACAATTTCAGTGTCTGTTTTCTCATCACAGTAATCACAGTACATCCAGTTGTCCTCATCAAACCTCGTGGTTTGAAAAAAAGCCTTGAGCCCGTCAACCTACAACAACAGAACTGTCAGTTACATCAATATGTATAATATGTTTGAGCAACCAGTTTAAAATTTAGAAAAATCAGTCTCACCATACTGAATAGATGATCATTTTCAGCATCGATGGAAAGTGGAATTGAAAAAAAAGTGCTGTCCTCCTGACAGTCTGCATGAGATTGCTTCAGACACCTCAATGTTTTTCGTAAGGTTCCCTGATACGTCTGAATATATTCAGAGCAAACATCAAAAATACAATGAGCTAATGTAACAGATACTGGTCATGTAAAATATTACATATTTGTTGATATGTACCTTTGAGGCATCCTGTGACACTGCACTCAGGATTTTCTCAAACCATTCTACTGCATCTTGCTGTTCACACACTAACACAAAGATATTGTTGTCTGATTAACTTTACTGTTGGATTTACTAACCATCATGGAATTCAGAATTTAATTTAACAAAAGCTGAATCTTACCATTTTGTATTGAAAGAGCTTTTGTTATTCTGACAGTGGATACAGATTTGTCACCAAGATTTAGATTTTGAAACAGTTGGTGCAGTTGATGAAGTAACTCCTTGTCATTTGAAGTATTCTGCAACCTACAGAATAATGAGTTAACAATAGTCTTGCAATACTGTTTTGTGTTTGTGTGTGTGTGTGTGTATTCAAGGTTGACGAGAAAAATATGAAAAAAAAATCGTTTTTGTAATGATTATATTATATGTCTTCTATATAGGATACAACACTTGAAAGCCGTGCAAAATTAAAGCTCATTCAGTTCTCTTTCCAGTGATATCATGGTTTATGACCATGCAAGTGATGATATGACCACTGTGGCCAGGCTGCCTAGCAGATCATTTTTTCCTAGTTTTCCAACTCTACATCTACATCACTGAAGATAGGTAAGAAATGGTTCATTTTCTTCCACAAAGTTGAGGAGATAACAAACCAAAAAGTAAATATATCTGGCCAACCAAGGGCACAGGCATTCTTTACCTGTATTTTGGAGGCAAACATGACCTTTCAAGTTGACAGTTGGGTTGCATGTGCCTCAAGGATATACGGATATAAGGAGGGTTTATTGTCACATGCATAGACATACTGGATAGAGTAGGACATGCAGTGAAATTGGTGATTGTTAGTCTAACCACATGGTTAGGAAGGAAGATTATTCAACTTGTCAGCTCCCTTATTGCTTCTTGAGGAAGATGTTGTCATTGTCGAAAGTGATGAATGACACATTGAACACTTTTGTCGCCATAAAAACCTTGTTAAAAACAGAATATGAAAAGGAAACTGACAAAATTAAAATGCAAACGTTAGAAAGCACATGGCAACATTTTAGGGGTAGTTATATTCATCCCCTTGTTTGGAACTAAACCATCACTGGAAAGAGAACTGAATGAGCTTTAATTTGCACTTGAACTGTGAACTGGCTTTGAACTGTGGTAGCCTCAATGATTGAGGAGATGTCATCATTTAGAGAGAGAGAGAAAGAGAAAGAGAGATAGAGAGAGAGAGACAGAGAGAGAGAGAGAGAGAGAGACAGAGACAGAGAGAGAGAGACAGAGAGAGAGAGAGAGAGAGAGAGAGAGAGATTACTTCTGTTACCTTCCTACTTCCTCTCTGAATTCTTTGGTCATGAAGAGGACCTGCAACGCTGAGTTTAAGTAGCAGGTTGCTCCCTGATTTTTTAAGCCGTTGTACACAACTGTCAACAAAGAAACATATTTCTTTCAACAGAAATTTTAGAAAGAAGGTTACCATAAAGGTATAAGCCAAATTAACTGCAAATGGGCGACCTAACCTTATATACTTCATATCATAAAACTTACCTTTGAGTTTTGAGTGAAGGATATAGCGTAATGTTTCAACTTCATCAGTAGTTATTGACTCGGCATAACTGAATGTTTTTTTCAATTTCTCTGACAGTGAGCCTAAACACAAATACTGGTTGATCAGACTTCATGTTTGTGCTGTAAAAGTACAGGCCATGACTATGAATAAGCAGTTTATTGGTGTTTCAAGGATGAAGTGTGTCATGTGACCTACACTAGGTGTATAGGTCAACAGTGATTGTTTGATTCACGCTGCATAGCCTATGACATAGTGCGAAATTATGTCCAGTAAGTGGCGACACTTTACGGTAGACCAATGTCAATACTTGCGGCTCGACTTTTTTACTACTCATTAACTGGTAGGTCTAATTTGTGTAAAATAAAGTGAGCTTTTATTCTATTTTAGAACTAATAATGATACAGAGCTACATGAGTTCGGTGTGTTTATTTTCGTAACTTAATTGTTGCACAAAACTTACAAGCTTGAACACTCAGAGGCTGGTCACCTAAAAATCAAAAGAGAAAAGATATAGCAACTAATAGGCTACCATGTAATCTACGCAGTTTAAATAAAAGACTAATATTCCACAAAAACTTAATACCGTGCTTATTCGTTTTAACAACAATCGACCGGCATAATTTCGTCCAGCCTACAGGTGTCACTCACCATTGGTCTCACTTGACAGAGGCACTTGCGGATCTGCTTTCCGAGATTTAGACATCCTCATTTTTTCACATTCTTCGAAATGAGACATAGCCTATTCAAAAAGTGAGTGACTGACAAACTATAGACTAGACTACTTTTTAACAACAACGCTAACAGCAAAACCGCATGGCTATCCCCAGTCTGGACGAAGTAAAGACTACGTAAGACATAATTGATTTTTTATCTATTAATTTAATAGGCTATAACATAGCCCAACCAATTTCCCTTTCCAAACAGGTTATTGTGCAAAATGCTACAAACCTGGATTCATGTCGCCGAAAGCGCCGAGAACTGTTGCTGTTACTGCAAGTACCCTAATTGAAATAGAAACACAAGCAAAGCAACCCAAAGTAAAAGTGAAACCCTAGTTACAGTATGGTAAAGCTAACGCCCACCAACCAAGCATTGCACCGCTCCCCTTTCCGAAAGACGATCACAGCGTGTGGTCAGGTGATAGAGCCAGCTGCAGTGCGACACACTATAAAAACTAAACACAACTTGCAAAGTAGTGAACGGATCTACCCTTCTGCTAAGAATAATTAGACTCCACAGTTAGGGCTGTACAAAATTGGGTACCCAGACAGCAAGATAGCACTCTGAGCTCATATCACAAGACTGTTAGGCTTTTGGTTTCTTTGCTGCCTTTAGACCTATAGCCTTACATAAGATTTAAGATACCCATTTACACATTGCAATGACTGACTAATGATACCCAGAGCTAATACGCTACCAGACATGGATAAAGTAGCTACAGTTTTAAAGTAATATATAGTAATGACTAACTTGTACCTTGTAACTATTAAAAATACTTTTTCTCGACTTTCTCCTTTCCTCTGTTTTGTGAGGAGGCGTCAGTGAGAAGGATATAGTCAGCCCCATTAGCAAATGGTTACTATGCTGAGGTGGTAAAAAGAGCAATAGCAGTGTTAACACATAGAAGAATTTTAATCAATAAACCAGACATTACACAAAGTTTCTGTGTGTCTTATGGTGTTGACAAAATCCCAGGCTTGTCCAGCAAACAAGACAAAAATGTTAAAAATGTTAAACCTGGGAGATTGCAGCATTAAAAGGCCAACACCTGGGACAACTTTAATATATAAATGCATTTTGGAAAAATCATCATTTTATTTTTAGAAATTAAAAACCCATTTTGTCCCTTGTCTCAAGAATCCCTGAATTGTGTAAATCTTATTTACACTGCACTCAGGATTTTCTCACACCATTGTACTGCATCTTGCTGTTCTCACACTAACATCAAGATATTGTTGTCTGATTAACTTCCCTGTTGGACTTCACTAACCATCATTGGATTTAGAAATTAATTTAACAAAAGCTGAATTCAGAATTTAATTTAACAAAAGCTGAATCTTGTAGCAGAAATTGTTCCCAATAATAATGAGTATACAGTCCAAAGATAATAAGTAAACAGTGAGTCCAGTGGTTGTGTTCTTCATCCTCCATACAAGCGCAGTACCAACATCAGCGTAGATCTGTCCTCTATCCCATGTGCAGAAAACTTGTCTGTGTCGTCCAGCTTTTTGTTTTTATACAGGACCCGCATTTCAGAGGGATCTAACAGATTGTCGATTTGGATAGTGTTAATCACAAAGAAAACATGATATTTTTTCACTGTTATACATTCACGCATATTATTTTTAGAAATCAGCAGTATCAACAGTACATGTTAGTTATTACCTATGTTTCCTGGCACCTTCTCAAAAAGTTTCTTCTTGAATTCAAGAACAGTTGTGTTGTTAAAATCTTCCTCTGTAGTCGCAACATCAACAGTTTTTCTCTCCCGTTGTATTCCAACAACATTTACTTGGTAAATCTTGCCCATTTTGCAGATAAGCAGGGAAAATGAACTGGTGCTTCTGTTCTGTTTAAGCAGTGGAGCTATCTATCACTTTCAATTTCTTTTACAGAATACATCAGCTGGCCTGTGGAAATGGGGAGTGTCAGTGGCTGTTTTTAAAAAACTAGATGTACCGCATAGCGGTACATGGTATGACCGCCGCAGTGTATTGAAGTGTGGGAATCATAGGTATGGTGAGATTGTGGTAGGTCAGTGTTGTGAGGTGAGAGTTTGTGTGGAAATGATTTGTTGGAAGTGGGCATGGATGTGGGTTTTGAATGAATGACATTCTGTGTGTTTGTGTACATTTTGTGTAGTTCCCACCTCCTTGGTCCAAGATATTGGCAATGCAAAATCCCTATTTCTGCATTTAACTATATCACTAGGTGGCGCTATTTCTTCAAGTGAGTGTTTATAGGATGGGTTGATATGCCTCTTTAACACTGGCTTACTAACACAAAATCATTGTCTTGGGCAAAATTTTTGATAAGTTATTTAACAAAAACTGTTTTTGTACACCTAGCTTTGACCAGAAACATTGCACCCTGTGATGAACTGTCACAAAATTTGGAGCACATGAAAAGAAAGCCGTTCAGAGTTGTCATGTTAACTTTGACCAAATATGAGCAATTTAAGCCGAGATATGGACTTTTGGAGAATTTTAAGCTATGTTTTGAATTTTGATTGACATGTAACTTTGAAACAGTCCATCTCAAGATAAATCCTTTGATAACTTTTTGTCAGCATTGTCTGTAAATGACATGTACCAAATTTGGTGAGATTCACATGAACGGCCTATGACGAGTTCGTTTGGTTTCGCTTTCACAATGTTAAAATTTCACTGAAATTCTTTTTGTTGGAAGTGTTTTCAATGCGGGAGGTTCAATAGATTTCACGACAAAAAAGAACTGCTTGTAAACATTACTGTTCTCTAAATAATAGGCAAAATGACATTTTGTACAATTACAGTGCCCACTATGGGCCAAATTGTATGGCATGTGCTGTGCTTTTAGAGGTCTTTGTGCTGATTGTGCATGACATATTTTGTGCAGTTCCCACCTTCCCAGTCCAAGACATTGGCAATACAAAATCCCAATTTTTGCATTTACCCCTATCACTAGGTGGCGCTATGCTTCAAGTGACAGTTTATGGGCTGGATCAATGCGTCTTTGTAACCCCGACATACTACCACAAAATCACTGTCTTGGGAAAAAATGATGATGAGTTTTTTTTAAAAAAACCTGTTTTTGGACACCTAGCTTCGACAAAAAACATCATCCCCTTTGACAAAATATCACAAAATTTGATGCACATGAACAGAAAGCTGTTTAGAGGTGGCATGTCAATTTTCACAACATTGGAGCAATTAGAAGCCAAGATATGGACTTTTGAAGGATTTTGTAACTTTTAAACAGTTTATCTCAAGATAAATCCTTTGATAACGTTTTGTCAGCAATGGCCGGGTTTCCCAGATGGAGTTAAGAAGTTCTTAGCGCTAAGAACGTTCTTAAACCCTTCTTAGGCCCTCCCGTAAGAAGCAACCGCGTTTCCCAAATTGCTTCTTAGCCTAAGAAGACCTGCCGTTAAGAAGGATCTCTAAGAAGAGTCTGGAGCCTTCTTACACCCTTCTTAGCGAGAGAACAGTGGAAACAACGCCACCTTAGGCCGATAATGCAACATGACATTAAGCAAGGAGATAGTCATGCAATGTGTCGGATAGTCCAATTGTGTTTTCCCCCTTTTTTGCTGTAGGCTATTTCGCGCACCCCTTCTACCAATGAAATGTTAAATATTTGTGGGGAAATGTGTCATCTATATGGTATCATGTGTTTGAAATGTTGTACCGCAGTCCCCTCCGTAATATGTCCGCTATATTTTTTTTAAATAATTAAATAAAATAGTAAATAATTAAATACTAATTTTTAATATTTATTTGAGGCATGTTCTATAGCATTTAGGTTAGGCTACTACTCCTGGAATGATATAGATTGCGGAGAAACATATTGTAGGCCTACTGCATATAACACTTACCCGAACCCTGTGAGGAAGGATGATGGGCACGGAGATGGAGGGGCGAGAGAACTGCGCAGCAGTTTGGCAGCATTTTACTATGCCGACGGTGCGCTCCAATCGGCCACTCTGAGATCGATTGCTCATTGTGCTCCAGTTAAGAAGACAGCTAAGAAGCATCTTAGACGCACGTTAAGAAGGGCGTTAAGAAGGCATCTGGGAAACATTCTTATCTTAACGTTTCGTCTTAGCCGACCTCTTCTTAACAGTCTTCTTAACTCCTTAAGAAGATTCTTAACTGGGAAACCCGGCCATTGTCTGTAGATGACATGTACCAAATTTGGTGAGATTCACATGAAAGGCCTATGACAAGTTCGTTTGGTTTCACTTTCACAATGTTAAAATTTTACGGAAATTCTTTTTGTTGGAAGTGGGCGTCGACCAGTGTTTTCAATGCAGGAGGGTCAATAGATGTCACGACAAAAAAGAACTGCTTGTAAACATTACTCTTCTCTAGATAATAGACAAAACGACATTTTGTACAATTACAGCGCCCCCTATGGGCCAAATTTGATTGCATGTGCTGTGCTTTTAGAGGGCTTTGTACTGATCGTGCATTACATATTTTGTGCAGTTCCCACCTTCTCAGTCCAAGATATTGCCAATATACAATCCCATTTTTTTCACTTACCCATATCACTAGGTGGCGCTATACTTTAAGTGAGTGTTTATGGGCTGGGTCGATACGCCTCACACCGTATCACAAAAAACTCATGTTGTTCGGTAAAACGTTCATTGAGGTATTCAGCAAAAACTTTTCGGCGTCTCCCCCTCTTTGATGGACACTGTCACAGTGGGGGGGTGGCCCTTGGGGACCAAAAGCTTCTATTCGCTCAAAAACTTTTAGGGCTACATGCCTACAAAGATTCATGTCCCCCAGAGTTCCAGTGTCCTGGCAATTGTTGACGAAAAATCGGTGATAGCAGCGGTCATAATAATAAACAAATCCCATTTGAAAAGTGAAATCAGCTCAGGCTACAAACAATACATTCACACCACTCTCCCCACATGTTTACGAACTGTTTGCCAGTCTAATGGCCTTCGAAAGGTAGTTTAGAAAGTAAGCTGTCTTTTTTCACCTAGTTTTGTTAACTGAAAAATCTTGCCCATGTATAAAGGTTGTCTGCTTACTCTGTGTCCCTTGACACCTTTGTTTGCTTATGTCCTCCTTTTTTGCGTCTGCCAAATGCAATGTAATGTAATGTAATGTAAAAGTTGTTGGAGAACTGGCAGGTTGGAGAGTTGTCTGCCCAGCCCCCCCACCAGCTTTGTTCTGGTAAAACATTTGTGTTCTGCATGCAGAAATTGCAACAGTATCTATCAAAAGAGCTACGTCAGAGCAATAGCAGTGTTAACACATAGAAGAATTTTAATCAATAAACCAGATATTACACAATTGTGTAAATCTTATTTACACTGCACTCAGGATTTTCTCAAACCATTCTACTGCATCTTGCTGTTCACACACTAAAATCAATGTATTGTTGTCTGATTAAATGATGGACTTCACTAACCATCATAAAATTTAGAAATAAATTTAACCAAAGCTGAATTCAGAGTTTAATTTAACAAAAGCTGAATCTTGTAGCAGAAATTGTTCCCAATAATAATACGTATATAGTCCAAAAATAATAAGTAAACAGTCAGTCCAGTGGTTGTGTTTTTCATCCTCCATGCAAGCGCAGTACCAACATCAGCGTAGATCTGTCCTTTATTCCATGTCCAGAAAACTTGTCTGTGTCGTCCAGCTGTTTGGTTGTATACAGGACCCGCATTTCAGAGGGATCTAACAGATGGTCGATTTGGATAGTGTTAATCACAAAGAAAACGTGATATTTTTTGTTATACATTCGTGCATATTATTTTTAGAAGTCAGCAGTATCGACAGTGCATGTTAGTTATTACCTATGTTTCCTGGCAGCTTCTCAATAAGTTTCTTCTTGAATTCAAGAACAGTTGTGTTGTTAAAATCTTCCTCTGTAGTCGCAACATCAACAGTTTTTTTCTCCCCTTGTATTCCAACAACAATTACTTGGTAAATCTTGCCCATTTTGCGGATAAGCAAGGAAAATGAACGGGCGCTTCTGTTCTGTTTAAGCAGTGGAGCTATCTACCACTTTCACTTTCTTTTACAGAATACATCAGCTGGCCTGTCTTGAAATGGGGAGTGTCAGTGGCTGTTTTACTGTTAGCTGAGGGGAGGAGGAATGGGAGAATTGTATGTCCTTAAAATGTAATTATATCAGAGTTGTGTTACTGAACTTTATGAAATAATAAACAAATCCCATTTGAAAAGTGAAATCAGCTCAGGCTACAAACAATACATTCACACCACTCTCCACACGTGTTTACTAACTGTTTGCCAGTCTAATGGCCTTCGAAAGGTAGTTTAGAAAGTAAGCTGTCTTTAGTTTCGTCAATTCGGTGAAAAAGTGGACTGAAGAATACAGGTATGTAAGTAAACAAGCTACACCGGGGATATCAGGGGAATACCAGCCTGGGACATGAAAGTGAAACAATGAGTGGTTATGTATCTGGTTCTCACTGTCACCATGACTACACTGAAAATATGATAACATGTGGAGAAAACTTTATGGCACCATAAAGCAATATCTTGCTGTCTTTACCTGTTTATCAGAAATGATCTAAATGCTTGTGGCATATTTTCCAGGAAACAGCAGGGCGGATTTCAATGAAACAAATCCACTGGGCGAACAGCAAAGTGAAAGTAAAAGAGACGCCAGCAGAAAAACATCTCCGCCTCTCATCTGTGTTGACATTACATTTGTGTGCTGTGCTGAGCTGATCGTCGAGCATTTTCACAACATGTCGACACAACAGGAGAAAAGTTATGATCGATCTGATAAAACACTAAAATTTGTCAAAAGGCGAGATGACATCAGTAAGCCAATTGCTCAGTTTTTCCTATTTTTGTTCCAACTTTTATTGCAACAAAAGAGGCTGTAGGTGTTATACCATCTGTATATATCTTATTATCTGTATCTGTATTATCTTTAAACAGCTCTGGATGATGATCCGGACACCTTGAGAGCTGAGATGTCTTGTGGCCATGCTGTTACGCCACAGTCTCTTACTGGCTGGTGTCGCAGTCTACTGGACCAGGTACGTCCCTTGTCATGTCACACAAATTGAGCCATAGGGACTTGTTATGCTATTTGTGTATATTTCTGTAGGTAGACGTCATTAAATGTAAATCCTAGACATATGTAAAACTTGTTATTCTGTTATTATAAAATAGACTTTTTAAGGCCTCTATTTAATGCCTTAGACTACCCATAGTGCATAGTTTTTTTGGTAACACTTTATAATCCTAACCCTATAGTACAGTGTAGGTACATAATGTTACATAATGTTACACACTTTGTTACACTGTACCTAATTGGTGTGACAGGGATAGTTTTACATTACAGTACATTTACATTGCATTTGGCAGACGCTTTTATCCAAAGCGACTTACAAAAGGAGGACTTAAGCTGACAGAGGTGTAAAGGAACACAGAATAAGCAAACAACCTTTATACACACAGGGAGGTGCATGTACCTGAATAAGTTTCCCAGAGCAAGGACACTACAGACACACATACTCCCCACATGGGAACAGAGAAAGAAAGAGCTGGTTTAGTGATTGTTAGTTTTGTCAGAAAGGGAAGCAGTCTCGGAAGAGAAGGGTTTTTACAAGCTTTTTAAAAGTAGAAAGGGATGTTGCTGTTCTTGTAGCAACTGGTAGGTCGTTCCACCATTTGGGGACAACCACAGAGAAAAGTTTAGAGTGACCTCGCTTTGTGGGAGGCAAGGGTACAGCTAAACGGTTTGTATGAGTGGATCGTAACGCCCTGGATGGGACGTGAGCCTTTAGTAAGACATTGAGAAAGGCGGGCGGATCCTGAAATGACCTTGTAGGCTTGCGTCAGAGCCTTGTGTTTAATTCTGGCAGCTACAGGCAGCTAGTGCAGGTTGCTGAAGAGTGGAGTGACATGTGTCCTTTTGGGTTGATTGAAAACCAGTCGCGCTGCTGCGTTCTGGACCATTTGCAATGGCTTGTTTGCACAAGCAGGTAGGCCGGCTAGGAGGGAATTGCAGTAATCGAGGCGAGAGGTGACTGTAGCCTATTGAGCGGCATAAGGATAGTAAAATTAAGTGTAACCAGATTTTTAGTTTTACAGCAAATGTGTAATGACAAGCTTTCAGTAGGCACAGATGCATGCAAAGCCTGCTTTTTATAAGCTTTCTAATGACGACTTATTATGTCAGGGACAATATAAATTCACGTGTCCTGCACTGAAGGAGGGCACACTACAGAAGTGTGACACAGAATGGCCGTACGCAGAGATTCGGAAGCTGGCTCTACTGACAGACGAAGAGCAGGCTCACTTTGAGGAAACCATGGCGATGCTGGCTGCTGCTGAGTACTGTGAATACAAAACCGTAAGTGCCACTGAGCTGAACCTCATATACACTAAATATACAATACTGAGGCCAGTACTGGTTCTTCAATGCCATAGGAGAACCTAAATGGTTCTTTAACCATCCAGAGGTGGCAAAAGAACCATTTACAGTAAGCACCATTATTTTTAGCATATACTGTATGTAAAAGGTACTTAACATTGTAAATGGTTCTTCAGAGCCTCAGGTGTTATGTCATATTGCCGTCAAATGGTTCCTTAAAGAACTATTGCCTCGACGCTTCTTTGAAGCACTGAAAAAGGTTCTTCTATGGAATCGCTCTGAAGAACCATTTTTTTTAGAGTGTAGGCCTTTGTGATGACAGCGACTGACTAAGTCAGCCAGTCAGTCAGTAGCAGAGGTCAGAGTTCATGACACTGAAATGCACTTTGGAATGATTGCTTTCATCAGTGCCCAGGCTGTGAGTCATTCGTGGAAAGGCTGGACCTGACCAACCTGTCTGTGCACTGCAAAATCTGCACCGTGGAGACTGGACGCGTGTTTGAGTTCTGCTGGCAGTGTGAGAAGAGCTGGAGGGGACCCGCGCCTCGCTCTGACAGATGCAGCAACGACGGCTGCACCAACCCAGACGTGGAGAGGCTGGCCAAGTGTCGCACCATCACCCTCCCGCTGGTGGGAAACGTGGAGTGTCCATCCTTGCGGGCCTGCCCCACCTGTGGCTGCATCTTTGAACACGACACCACGGGCTGTAAAAACATCATATGTAATCGGTGTCGTGTCGAGTTCTGCTTCGTCTGTCTGAAACTCACCCCTGTTTGTTTGACCACTAGTAGTCACTTCCTGGCCTGCTCTGATGGCGTGGCTGCGCGCCAGACCAGTATCCCATCATGGGTTAAGTAAGCTGTTGGCATGAAGTGTATAAGGAAGTAAGTGCATAGGCTGTTGGTGCACTATAAAGCTGTAGCATTATGCTTTTTTTTAGGTACAAATGCGCCTGTTATTATTGTCTATACACTGATAGAAATATATTTTAGCAAGTAGAATAAAAGAACTTGTTTAATAAATCAGTTTTTGAGACTGCATGTTTCATCTTGCAGTTATAGCCATATGTGATTAAAACAATGAGAGCCTTTTATCCAAATTAAGTGACAGCAATCAAGATAGTTACCTGAGTGATGAAGCACTGTTCATACAAAACAAATTTTAGGCTTTTGAATGGCAGTGCATCATTAACCACCTTACATTCCCCTATTTAACAGTCTTTTAAAAAATATATTAAAAAAGCAACAGTTTAATCATTCTTTGGTCCATGTGTGTCACAGGATAGTTCATCCAAAGTTAGTAACTATAAAAGGGTTAGGGTTATGGTGAGACTTTTACACAATTACAATAAATCAAAATGTAAAAAATCAATATCTTGTGATTCTGTTGTATGTACTGTATATGTATGACTGTGTGTGTGTACGACTGTTCTATGTACTCTACAGCAGACGTGTAGACCAGTGATTCTTAAACTAGGGGTCGTAACCCTCCATAGGGTCATTTCTTTGGAGTTCCTAAATAATTTCTTCTGTCGGAAGTTAGCATGTTATTTCTCTATGGCCTTGACATGTTCATGGGAACTTTTATGGTGCAGGAGGACGAAATTAGAAAAACATACCTAACTGGGATAACAGGCATACCTGACTGATAACCAGGTGAGAAGGAATGACAGGAGCAGCGATAGAATGAAACCTAAACCCCTGCACCTGAGTAAGAAGGAAGTCTCATACCTGCTGTAGGAGGAAGGGAGGAACTTTAGGCCTCTGAATACACCACGGAACAATGAAAACAATTTAGTTTTATGTCCATTTTGTTGAAGGCAAGTGCAGCTGTAAATTTAAATGTGCAGAATATAGTGTGTGTAGATGAGTGTGTTCTATTTGGTGAGGTTGAATCGGCATCTGTTTTTTTTATTCATGTCTTATGATGTCTCAGATTAGGTATACTGTATATGCGGCTATCCCAAGATTTAGTGTAATAGTGAATAGTAATGCAATAGCCACCAACGTAAATACTGTATGTGCTGGCCCTACAGGTGTGTGTTCACAAAAGTGGCAAAAATATTTACTAGGCTCTAATTAGACACTTCAGCAACTTTCACAGCGCCACCTTGTGACAGCTTTGTGTAAAAGCAGGCCATGGAGCTACCTCATTGTTCTGTCTTCTGCTGCTTCTTCTTTTGGATCCTCTCATCCCCACTTTCCCTCTCCCTCACACACACAAGCACATAAACAAACATTAGCAGCTCACCTGGGCGGTATTCCAGAAAACAGGTTTAGTCACTTACTTGGGTATATGAACTCTGACCAAGTGGTAATTCTAGTAATAGAAGAGCCCTGTGGCTTTGTTTTGATTAAAGGATGAACCTCTTAGTCTCTTCTGAGGTTTACAACTCACTCTAAGTTAACTTAGCTGAGGGAGTCACTAAACCAAACAAACTGGGCAAAATTATTGGCACCCTGAATGTAATATGATGAAAAAAGACTGTTCACAACTTCTGTTTTGAAATGTCTTCATGTGTGTCATGGGTTTTAGATCTGGAATTGTTGCAGATTGTGGCAATTGCAGCTCTTTTACTTTAATGTGTTTTGGGTCATTGTCTGGCCTTCAAATCTCAGGTGGAGACACAGTTCTCTGACACTAGCCACTACATTGTGCCCCACAATTAGGGAGTCCCCTTGGTGGTAATCATATCTAATGACACTAGTCAAGGCATTTAGTGTCAGATGCAACAAAGAAACCTACAAAGGTCTGCATCTGAATCGCCACCATTTTTGACCAAAAACACAGTTCTTCTCTTGAAAAGACACAGACTGCTGACACAAAGGCATGACAAGCCAGACTGGAGCCAGACTGGCAAAACCCTTCTGAGGATTATGAAAGTTCACTCCTGTAATGACCACATGAGGAGATTCTTCAGAGGTTGTGCTAATAGCACCTGTTCTACAGGTGCAAATAGTGGCCTGAGTGCAATAAATCAAAAGTCTCACACACACACACACACACACACACACACACACACACACACACACACACACACACACACCACACACACACACACACTTACACACACACAAACATACTGTGTGAGAGAGGGAAAGACAGAAACAAACTGACCCTTCATGCACCTGGACTGACAGCATTCATAACCTTCTAAAAGCTCTCCACTCCGTCTTGCTGATGCAAAGCTCAGAGACAGGAGAGAATAACAGCAACACAGCAAAAGTAAGTGAAATGAAGGAGTTATAGCATCACTGTACAAACACCACTACTAAATGTAGGGCATAAAGCTGAATTTCACTTTAAGGCAACAACATTCTTTTAATAAACTTTAAACTGTACAAGTGGTGTGAAGGTCTTACCTCCCAAGATCAATATATACAGTTTGTGAAGTAAAACAGCTTTGATTTATTTCACATGGACCAAACCTATTTCTTTATTAAAAAATAAAGATGCTTAAATGGTTCTTTACATCTCTGTGTTGAACCATTACATTATGTGAAAGGTTTATCACATGGAAATGGTTCTTCGGAGCCTCGGATCAAAATGGGCTATGCTATGTCATATCAGCATGAAATGGTTGTTTAAAGAACTATGAAGCACTGACAAAGGTTCCTCTATGGCATCGCTCTGAAGAACCAGTATTGGCCGCATTGTGTTTTAGAATGTAGCTGTTATATGATTGTAGACTTACTCCACAGTCTTCGGGAACAGTTGAGACAATTTCTCAGCTCTCACCAAAGTTAACAGATAGATGTCACAGTGGAGACAACAAATCCCCTGGACCATCCTTTACTTTAAACGAATCTTTCAGACATCATTCAGTGTATGCAAATATCTAACTCTAGCCTGAGGATTCTCTCTCTCTCTCTCTCTATCTATCTATCTCTCTGAATTCCTTGGTGATGTAGTCATTAAAGGAATGTGTTCAAAACATGTGTTGCTCTTTGGTTTTTTAAGATTGTATCCTGAGGGTGTGAGGGAGATCAAAGAAATGCTAAACATGTGCATTCTTTGCCTGTCCACTACCACTCTTCTAAAAACAATAAAAAAATAATAGGCACTTGAAACATGAGAAACTTTAAAATATTTATTGGAACTTCCAAACTGATTAAGACTACCACCTTTGGTAACTATTTCAGGGAAGCCACCAGACTGAAAAAAATATATATTTATATTTTAAAATAAGATATAGATGAACGTTTCCAATATAATCACCAGCCTAACCCAATGGCCTTTCCACAGATTTTAAACAACATTTTATACACAGGTCTAGAAACATGATAAACACTAATGGGAAAAGTTTTCCAAACCTATAATGAACCCGGTCACCTCAAGTCCCTGGGCCATTCCATAATAAAACAAGGCGATCTGTTGATTCAAAATCCGCCTGTCTGCTTTTTGTTGCCCAAGTAAATAATCTGGTTCTCAACAATACATAATCTACGATGTTGGGGCTAACACCAAAACACAAGCAAACGGCACTCATACAATTCAGTGTAGCCTATAGCTAAACCAAATGGTCTAAGACTCCCTTTAACACATAGATAAGATTGGATTTGTCATTGATTTTCTAGTCAAAGAACTTAGACCCAACTGTTTACCAGTGTATAACACTCTTGAGTTCAGATGGACCGCCTCCTGTAAGAGAAGAAAATTCTAGTTATTGTTTAACAAACCTACATGCAGTGATGAACCACCTGACTTCAGAAGCTGCAGTCCATTACTGTGTATTGGTTCCAGCCATTCAACAAATCACCTCACTCTTATTAGCTCAGGTAGAAACAAAAAACCAATAAACCAATAACAAATCACCTCACTCTTATTAGCTCAGGTAGAAACAATAACCAATAAAATCACAGGTAGGACCAGGTAATTTGGAATATGTGGTACTGGAATATAACTTATATAAGCAGATTGAATGGACAAAAGCCTTTTTTACAAGAGTACATGCCATTGGAACTTCATTAGTTGTAGTTGTATACAACTGGGCTTCTTTTAGTAGCTTGAAGTAGCTTTTAGTAACTGTTCAAGCTATTAAAATAAATCCAGTTTCTTACATCTTAGCTCATATGACTTAGATGAATGAAAATCTTCACAGACATGTTCATAAGTTTTAATTCTACTTAAACATAAAAAAAACATGTGGCATCTCCACTGTTACACTTTAAAGGCTGTTGGCAAAGAAGTCTTACATTAAAGAATCGAAGGCAAGAAGGTCAATGTTGACAGCAGCAAGATGCAACATCACGAGCAGGAAAAACAACATGATCCAGATGATCCAATCCTGAAATTTGTAAAAAAGGAGAGATGAAAAAACACAGTAAAACAGAGTGAAGTAAAAAGACACATTTAATGTCATCATACGCCTATATTAAATGTCCTACTGAGTTTTTGGCAAAACATCACATTGTGGTAAATCAAGTATTGTCATGCAGAACTAGTCCTTACAGACTGGGTAATTTAAAATTGCAGTCACAACCCAATGATTTTGTGGTACGAATGAAAATGAACTTTCTTGTCATTTCCATCATGTGCAAGTATATGGGGTTACAAAATGGCGAACCCCCGAGTGCACTGTACGTATATAGCATCAAATAGACCAGGACATTCCATAAAAGACCTTAACATATACTATAGATACCTACAAAGCTCAGTAATGCAAGCATATATAGTGTGAAGATACAGAACAAACAGTAAAAGAGAAGCTTATGAAACTAAGAAATGGTGAAACTGTAAAATGTCTGTGTGTAAAGCATAGGCCATGAACATACCAAACAAGCTCAGTGTTCCTTAGCGCCAACTGCCAAACAATGGCGATCAGGAGTGCTACTGCACTGTTATACACTGAACACAGGTGCTCTTTGGGAACAAGGGCTTCTTACATGAATTTAGAAAAAAGAAAAAAAAACTCACTGTTCTATTTAGTATGCACTGGAAGTGTAGGTGGCATTGGTTTAACCTAAAACTGCCATGTATTTTACAAAAGACATGGCATTGTTAAATTAATCCAAGGCTAAAAAAAGACCCATGCAACATATATATATATATATATATATATATATATATATATATATATATATATATATATATATATGTATTTAGTTGGTTCTATGCTTCACTTTTTACACTGCACCATCCACACTGCAGGGACAGGCCACTGCACACATTTTACACTGCATTTCGAGTTCTGTTGGCATTATCTAAGGAGATGACAGCTCCTCGCTCTACCCGCTGCAGCAACACGCACTGCGCCAACCCAGATGTCAAGAAGCTCTTGACGTATTGTGGCATTGTTTTCCTTCCTTCCTTCCTTTTCCTTCCTAATCTGGAATGTCCTTCCATTTGTTCCTGTCTGACTGGAGGCCCCCTGACAGAACCCAACATAATAGCCTGCAAAAACGTGATCTGCCGATACTTGCCAGGTGGAATTCTATTACTTGTGTCTGAGGACCAAAGCAGTTGAATAGACCTTGGCATCGCTGCTTACCATGACCTACAGGTCTGGCACCTCGCCAGAAGTCAGCTCCCCCAAGTGTGGAGAAAGCACAAGTGGCAAATAGGTTCACTAATGCCACCAACAAACAGTGTGGTGGTAAATGGTTCCATGATATTTTGAGATTGTTTTGATTACTATGGGGATTTGTTGCTGTAAAAGGTTTTAGGATTAAGTCTGTTTTTTTTTTAATCAGGAAGTGGCTGGATTGTAAAATGTTGATGCAAGTTTGTAAAACCCTTTTTACTCTTTCGTCAGATTAGGTAGCTATTCAAGACAGTTGGTGTCATGGTTATGTCAAAGCCAGAGTTGTATAAAGTAGAAGTAGAAGTACTGTTTTGGATGTAATTACAACACAAGTAGTATGGTACTACGCAGTTGCAACTGCATAATACCATACTACCAGTGTTGTAATTACATCCAAAACAGTACTTCTACTTCTACTTTATACAACTCTGGTCAAAGCTTAAGTCTGATTTTTAAGTCAGACTACATGGCATTTTCAAATGTTTATATAGCACTGTCATTCTGTCTTACCATAACCATACAAGGCTGGTATGGTACATAACACAGGGACCTCCTTACCTGTCGAACCTTCCTAACGCAGGGGAGGACCTGGGCATCAACGGCCCTCTGGCTCCTCTTCAGCTCCAGACTCTTCTCCCCTTTTTTGGACTTAGATAACCTCTTCCTTGTGTGTTTGACAGGGCAAGCTGAGTTGTCAGTTTGCTCTGCCCAAACAACGTCTTGAGATAAGCAGTTTTCATGAATGGAGTTTAGCTCACTTTTCCTATACACAATCATGTAGGCGGTCCTTGACCTGCAAAAAAAAAAATTAAGTGGCAACTTTATAATCAATAAACAAAATAAACTTAGAGGGTAAATGTCTTGAGCACAGAATCAGATCAGCTTTGCTATGTTATGTGCATTTGCAGTACCTTTCCAAGAAGTCCTTATCTGTGATCTGTAGAAAATCAAAAACAACAACAAATTTAACTCACCTCATTCTTAGGAAGCAACCTGTTGTGCGTATGTGCACACCATTTACAGTCACACACTACATTTCTTCACACTTATGACATATTAGATATTCTGACTCCTTACAACCATTAAACGTAAAAAAATACTGTTGTACAGCATGTATATTATTGAGGTATCTTTTTAAAATGTTAGGTAATTAATTAATAGACTCACAACCATAGTGTCAGTTTTCTTATCATAACTAAAATAAAACACTTATATCAAATTCTTACAACTTTAAAAAAAATAGAAAAAGACAGTTGTACACACCTTGGTCACTTGAGAGTCGTCAAAGCAGTACCATTGATTATTTTCATCAGACTTGATGCAAGCATCGTAGTGTCCATCTCCATATACACCACTATGGTTGATGACCCCGTACAGATCATATGTGCAACCCTAAGTGGAATACACACACACACACACACACACACACACACACACACACACACACACACACACACACACACACACACACACACACAGGTTGGGCTTCTGCAATTAAACTTGAAGACAAAGGCAACAGTAATATCAATATCAGTCTTTCACTTCCAATAGACAACACATGATAAGAAACTGTCTTCACCACTCTGTTTCACCTTTGTTAACAAGGATGAAAGCATCTACTTATTAGAGAAATCCTTTGGTCAGGATACATTCAACAGTATTTACGTCAAGGAATCTGAATTTCCACCATAATGGCAATTTGTTTTGAACCCATCAAAAAAAGCCCACCAACAATGTACATAAAATAAACAGCAACATAGAATACAAGTCAAATAAACACAACCATGACTGGGCACCTTAATACCTCAAAGTAGGTGAGCATGAAGGGTATGTCCATGGGGCAGGAGTTCTTCTGATATCCCATTTTCATGTAGTCAAAGTAAAAGCGCTTGAGGTGAAGAATCAGTATGGTAGGGTACTCCTGGACACTTAGACTCTGCAGGATCAAAACCATATTCATCGCTGAGCGTGCAGGACCGACATGCCATTGCCTACTGCATGACACATGTAGAATGTATAGAGTACTACTCAGCATTTCAGTATACTCTTAGAATTGGAGGAGCCTTGAGGAACCTTTTAGGGTTCCTCTCCATTGCCACTGTGGAGGAACCTTTTCTGTTCAAAGAGGTTCCTCAAGGAACCACTTAAAAAGGTTCCTCAAAGATCGTTAGGGAATTGGTTCTTAAACGTCTTCTATCATTTCCCACTTTAAAAGGGTGGTAATTTGTAAAGGCAAGTTAACTTTTTACTTACAATTTCAGTGTCTGTTTTCTCATCACAGTCATCACAGTACAACCAGTTGTCCTCATCGAGCTTTGTGGTTTGAAAAAAAGCCTTGAGCCCGTCAACCTACAACAACAGGACTGTCAGGTCAGCTGTCAAAATGTGTCATGTGTTTGAGCAATCAATTGAAAAGGGCAGGAGAATGACTCTCACCACATTGAACACGTAATTGTTTCTGGCATCGATGGCAAGTGGAATTGAAAAGAAGCTGGTGTCCTTGTGAGATTCACCATGATCATTTTTCAGACATCTCAGTGATTTTCGTAGGGTTCCCTTAAACACCTGAATCAGTCACAGAAAACATAAATAAACGCATCCCCTTAATAGGTTGTAGCACATATTTTCAAGGGCATACCAGCAAAATAGCATTGTACAACAGTAAAAAAAATACCTCATAACAACAAAAACTTGGCTAACTTTTAACATATAACAAAAAACAGTATAAGAGGAAGTATGAACAAAATGTACACAGACTTACATAAATTAATATAAAACCAATTCATTTTTAACATTGCAAAAACAAAGATAAGTACCTGAGAGGCATTGGAGGACACTTCATTCAAGATTTTGTCAATCCACTCTACTGCATTTTGCTGTTCACACACTAACATCAAAATGGAGTTGTCTCAATTAATGGATGGTTTCACAGATTTTGTTTTAAAATGAATAAGTCTAAGGTAGTTACTCACCATTTTCAATTTCGAGACATTTGGTTATTTCAACAGTAGATACACACTTGGGTTCACCTTTTAGATTTTCGAATAGCTGGTGCAACTGATAAAGAACCTCATTATTATTTGAAGTACCTTGCAGCCTACAAAGTATGAAGACAAATAAGTGATCATAGTATAGAAATATACTTATCCATGAAATGAAGTTTTTGGTTAACTTGATTACCTTTCTACTGCCTCTCTGAATTCTTTGGTCATGAAGAGGACCTGCAACACTGAGTTTAAGTAGCAAGTTGCTCCTTGATTTTGTAAGCCGTTGTACGCCACTGTCAGCAAATTACAACAAAGGATTGCTCATTTGTTTTGAGGTGAGTATGGGGATGGCAAGATCTAAATAAAAAAAACCTCAACACATATAAATGAACATTGACGTAAACATTATCGTGTGCCCTATGTAGTACTGTTTAATTTCATTCAGTCGTTTAATTTACCTTTTGAGGGAAGGAAATAGTATGTCACATTCTCTGCGTCAGTTGTTCTTTCCACAGCATGAGTGAATGTGGTTTTCAATCTATCAGACAACGGCCCTGGTGACAAACATTAGGCTAGTTGTATTGCAAGGTTAATGAACAAGCATTTTTAATGAATTAATTGGTAACTAAAGTTCAACAAATTCAATTGTTGCTATAAAATTGTGAATTCCAGTGGTTTCAGTGGCACCTCGACAGCATAACACGCTGTAACACAGCGTCCAGTAGGTGGCGACACTTCACTGCAAAATCACTGCAAAGTAATTGCGTCAATGTTGTCTACATTTCGGCAACACATGCATACGCTATGCAGTAGCCCGATGTGTGTGAATATTAACATAAGTGCCGTTATTGTTGTTTTAAATGCTAAATGTTTTTTTATTTCTGCATTTTCTGCATTTAATTAAATAAAAAGTGCAGGTTGCAAATTGGACATCTACAAAAATCTAGCTTTGCATACCGTTAAAACAAATAAATGTTAATATTATTCCATAGCAATTTGTCGTGTCAAGTAGCCTAGTTTAAATAGCCCTGTTCACCTACAACCTACAATAGGCTATTTCCTCTAAGGTGTTGATGTCTCTCACCTTTGATGTCTCTTGACAGAGACGCGAATTGCTGGCCCGACTCAAACGACTTAAACATCATGATGTTAACATTCTTTCCCGCTTTGCATGAGAATAGTCCACACAGCCTACAAACTGGCAGGTACCCGGACTCGGTAAGACACAGTATGACAAAAAGCAAGGAAACATACTTTAGTAACCCTGAAAGTCAGTAGTTTAAGTTCACGCCCACACGCCTGCGAGTGCACTGACCTCCCACCCCCAGCGCCTGTCTCAGCTTCAAACAAGCAATTATTTGAGCAGCAGATGGAGCTAGTCATACGGGTGGCAATTGATTTGACACCCCCCCCCCCAAAAAAAAAGAAAAGCAACCAGACATATTATATTATATTATATTATATTATATTATATTATATTATATTATATTATATTATATTATATTTAGTCCATACACTGTAACACAGTAATGTTCAAAAGTTTCTGAGGAATTGGGCATACTTCAAACAAGCACTTTTTTGAGCAGCGGATGGAGCCAGTCATAAGTGTGGCACTTAACTTGACCCCCCACCACCACCAAAAAAACAATCAGGCCTCTTATAATATATTTTTTACAGTCCATACATTGTAATACAGTAATGTTCAACTCAAAGTTTCTGAGGAATTTGGCATCATCATAGGCCCAATTGCAGAATGCAGTAGAATGCAGATGCAGTGGTTGATCAGCTAGTCAGATATGCTATTTAAAAAACAACTTCAGTGACAAAATTATATTGACACTAGCAATATCCCTTTCCCATATGCACTGAAAGAAGCTTTCATTATTGTTTGTGAATAAATAAATAAAATAACCTATTAAGGGAGACAGAAGTAGTCTGTCCGTCTGCAAAAATTCTAACACGGGACAGATTTCAGCCCATTTATCTCTCTCCCAATCTCCCTAGCTTGCCCTGTCTCACTGTCACTTTGCATCTGTCACTTGTTCTAACTGGTTCTCCAACTCGCTAGAGAAAACATACATGTGCATGCACGCACATACACATGCACACAGATAAAAACCTGCCATTCCTACTCTTAAGACTGTAAACTGCATACTGTAAGAAGAAAAACCTTTTGCTGTGATCAGTTATAGTTTATATGGATGCAATGCATGCAGAGAGTTGTAAACCGTTGTAAGCATCCTCCTCCCTGTTAGCCATGGCAAAACCTCATGCGTTGACTGAACAAGGTGATCACCTTTTTGACACTGCAGGCTCTGCATTGTGCTCCAAAATTCTTTAATAGATTTTATGATTCCATTTACATAACACTTACAAGCCTCACACCATCAAGGCCTCTTGGGCCACAGACAGCAAAGCAACCAAATGTGTGTGTGTGTGTGTTTTTAAATATCTTATTACTTTAAAACCTTACATTGTATTTCTT
>CM059284.1:17756221-17763721 GCA_030347295.1 Setipinna tenuifilis
ACAGCAGCTGTTGCCGTAGCTCCCGGCAAGCGTGTGGTGTGTGGGACCGCACGGACAGCAGCTTGATGACCAAGGTCTAATTCGTGTATACGTAGCACCTTTTTGCCACTGGATCCGTAAATTATCTTCCTGGAACATAGCGTGCAGTAGCAAGCGCCTGGTATGCCCAACTTCTTGCACCAATTTCTAAATGGCTTGCCATCTCGCCCAGTGCCATTTCTCTAGGGTCGTCACATCTGCCCCAGAGTTCACGAACTGCATTTTGCCCACGCCACCATGCAATTCCGTTTTCTCTCTCTCTCCCTCGCCCTTCTCTCCAAACACAAAACTAAAAGTTCATTTATTTTATTTTTTTTACTTTTTACCCTCTCTCCGTTGAATGGAGCCGTAACGGCGCGAGGTGACTTTCCGTGTCGATCTTCAGCACTGCACCGCATCGAAGCAAGGAAGAAATGAGAGGAGGGGGTAAAGGCTTTCCTTAGACCCGCCCCATTCTTCTTCTGATTGGCTAATACTGTCAGTTTCAGAGCGCTCCTTTACTACCATTGGCTGACAAACACAAGAGGGATTTCGACGGTCATTTTTTTTTTTTTTTTAATTGCCGTCAATTTATTTTCGATTTATTATTTTTTTAAATCCACGGGCAATCACTACAAGCCGGAAATCCGGCATGGGGCCGGAGAACTTTAATCCCTGTGAGACACTAAATGCCTGTTTTTTTAGACGTTTCCATCTTTAATAGCAATGGTCAAATGTGCTAAGTTGTAAGCAACTGGACTTCTTTTTAGTAAACTTAGCTCATTTGATTAACATGACCTGGATAAAGGAGAATCTCCACAGACTTGAATAGCAATACCACCATCAAAATGTGTCATGTCTTGCTGTTAGGCCTATGATGAAATATAATCAACCAAACTACTGTAAACGTTTGCAGGCTAAATTATCAACTTACCCAGAACATCTGGTTTTTGGACAAATATCAGTGTCGTATCAAATGGATCATAGCTTCTTTCGTCTTCTCCTTGCTGTATTGACATCTTCTTAAAACAGACGTTGCTCAGGTCTGCGCACAAGTAGAGTTTGCTAGAAACAGAATAGTTCTGTTAGTATGACTTTCACTTTCGTTTTTTTTTTTGGATTTCCAAAAGCACCATAGGAAATCCCCCAACTTATCTCTGGCTTGGCCAGCGAAGAATGAAAGTGAAAGTCATACTAAGAGAACTATTCTGTTTCTAGTAAACTCTACTTGTGCACAGACCTGAGCAACGTCTGTTTCAAGAACATGTCAACACAGCAAGAAGAACACGAAAAAAGCTATGATCCATCTGATAAGACACTGATATTTGTCCAAAAACCAGATGTTCTGGGTAAGTTGATAATTTAGCCTGCAAACGTTTACAGTAGTTTACAGTAGGCCTAACAGCAAGACATGACATTTTGATGGTAATATTGCTATTCAAGTCTGTGAAGATTCTCATTCATCCAGGTCATGTTAGTCAAATGAGCTAAGTTGTAAACAACTGGACTTCTTTACTAAAAAAAAGCTCAGTTGACGATTGCTGTTAAAGATGGAAATGTCTAAAAAAACAGGAATTTAGTGTCTCGAGAGGTTTCACACAATGGTTCACTTGCAAGTCTACAGAGATGTAGAATGGTTGTCTTTTTGGAAAAGGCATTAGTGTAAGTGTATAGTGTAATCTCACAGCAGACATACAAAATTCTTAAATCTATAAATACACACATCATGCACATGTGCTCAGCTATGTTGTACATGGAAAGATGCAAAAAAAACAAACTGTTTCAGTTCCATAAGTCTAGTTTATAAACATGAACATATCTGAAGTGAATTAATATATTAATAATACACAAATCAACTGCTTCTCATGTAGAGCCACCTGAGTTTGATGACCCCAACACCTTGAAAGCTCAGATGTGTTGCGGTCATGCAGTCCAACCACAATCTCTCACTGCCTGGTGCCGCAGTAAAATGGACGACGTAAGGCTGTCAACACACTTTCTGTAGACAACAAACATATGAGAAACAAGCATATCTGCAGTGAAATAAAAGATGCAGTGTAATAACATAATTGTTTGTTTCCGTGAGTAGTTTTTTTTTTTCAGATTGAAACCAAGTGCAGTGTGTTTCACAGTTGTAAAATGAGTTAATGATTATCCTGCAGGGACAGTATGAGTTATTTTGCCCCGCACCGGTCAATGGCACAAACGAGAAGTGTAACAAAGAGTGGCCCTACACAGAGATCCGCAGGCTGGCTCTACTGACAGATGAGGAACAGGAGGTCTTTGAGGAGACCCTGTCCATACTGGCTGCTGCTCGGTACTGTGAATACAAATCAGTAAGTATTATTGATGATGATGATGATGATGATGATGATGGTGATGATGATGATTATTATTATTATTATTATTATTGTAGTTGTTGTTATTGTTGTTATTATTATTACTACTACTACTGCCACTACTACTACTATGACTAGTACTACTACTACTACTACTACTACTAATAATAATAATAATAATAATAATAATAATATGCAAATGTAGATTTCTAGAACTTTCAGTTCTAGAACTTCAGTTTCAGTTCTAGAACTTTCAATCTACAGTCTTTTTTTGTTGTCACCTGGTTTATGTATCGACCTGTTGTGCCTACACTTCAGGAATGCAATGACTTTTTATTGTCTATTATTGTGTATGATGGCAATTCTGTAAGATATGATTCACTTTAAGAACATTCTCTGAATGAAGACCACGGATGCTTTATGACTTGCTTTTTACACATGTACCTTTGCACTTTATTTTAATTAATCTCCTACATAACATACGATTTTGCTTGTGCATGCCTACAGCACACCATTTTTAAAACCATTCTGTAAACTTTGTGTTGTCTTGTCGACAGTGTCCTGGCTGTGACTCATTTGTGGAGCGAAAAAACCTCACCAACCTGTGTGTCCGCTGCTCAATCTGCGCTGTGAAAAAAGGGGCAGTGTTTGAGTTCTGCTGGCAGTGTTTGGGAAGCTGGAAAGGGCGTGCCCCTCGCTCTGACAGGTGTGAAAATGAGGGATGTGTCAACCCAGATGTGGCGACACTGGCCCAATGTAAAACCATAACTTTATCTCAGGTGAAAACACCAAGTGGAGTTGCAGTACAGTGCCCATCCTTACGTGCCTGCCCCACCTGTGGGAAGATGGTGGAGCACGATACAGGTGCATGCAAGATGATTGTGTGCCCCAGATGTAATAAGGAGTTTTGTTTCCTCTGCTTGAAACTCAAGGCTGATTGTTTGAAGACCAGTAGTCACTTTGTTCTTTGCACTGTAGCTGCCAAGCAAACTTCCATTCCATCATGGGGGAAGTAAACGGAGAGTTTAGAGATAAAAAAAGATCCACAGTTATATGCCGTGTTCAGTAAGCAAGAATATTACATAGATTTATGCAGCTTAGACTATTAGATAGATTTGTGCAGCTTGGATTATTAGATAGATTTATGCAGCTTCATGTTCAGTACATTATAAAATGTTTAAGACATTTTGTACTTTTATGTATCAACCTGCTAACCAATTAACTGTCTAGTCAATAAACGTTATTGTTTGAAGATCAGTAGTCACTTTGTTCTTTGCACTGTAGCTGCCAAGCAAACTTCTATTCCTGGGTGAAGTAAACGGAGAGTTTAGAGATAAAAAAGATCCACAGTTATATGCCGTGTTCAGTATGCAAGAATATTACATAGATAGCTAAAAAGGTTATATGAAATTTTTTTTCAGACAAATTGTTCCCTTGCTTTTTTTAAGTGAAGTCTACTAAGTACACATTGCAGCAGCAAAAGGAAACGAACACGTGTGACAAAACACACAAATGAAAATAATAAGTGGCCCTTTATAATAAGGGGGAAGTGGTTGGTTACAGCAGCTGTACCAACTACACAGTGGTGAAAGGACAGACATCTGCTGATTTCTGCTGGCAGGGCGTAAGGAGGCTACTGCGGCTACTCACTGGCACCTTGATTTTCTTTGTAATTTTTTGGAGGAAAGACCTACATTTTCAGGAGTTATGATGGTCTGTCTCTCGTCTGTTGCTAATGGCCTTTTTTTACCTTTAGTTGTCATGTTTTTGGGTAAACGTTTATTCCCAATTTGACCAAACAGCGCTACTATATTGCTAAAGTGTCAGGGAAAGGGGGCACTGGCGCTACACGATTGGCTTGTTCGTGACACTTCGGTGACTTTCATTGGACCATTTTTGTGACAGCTGCGCTAATATCTACGGAAGTAAGACGCACCGGCGTTTCTTATAGGGAAATAAGCAACAATATAAGTCAAGAGTGCTGAGCAACGAGAACATTTCCGCCAATTAAAGTTTGAACGTCTGCATTACCAGATGTATTCATAGACATGCAACACAATACGTCAGTTTCTAAATGTAATCAATCATGTTTAAAAACAATTAAGGCGCAAGGCAGTCAATTGTAATGTCTAGTTTTAGCTTATTATCTGTTTCCCCTAACGACTCTGTGGAGACTATTAAATCAAAAAGTCTGTAGGCCACCTTAATGTTTTATAAATAGATCCCATTTACCAGCTTTAAATTTTGAATCGCTTTCTTAAAGTTACAAAAGACGCACGTTGTCGCTCTTTGCCATACCTTTATTTTTGCATTTTTTGTTTCAACTTTTATTTTGATACACCCAGCCGCAACCACACAGCGCTATATTGTGTTCTGTTTTCTTTTATCAGCTACTGTCACGGTTACACTGCTCTCTGCTTCAGGAAACAGGTTGTGGGTAGTCTGATGAGCAGTTATGTTCATGTAATGATTAAAGAACTCAGAAGTAGGCCACATGGACCTTTTTATTTTTTTAGCGTTGTGTTCTCTGTGTGTAGTCTCCAAGTCGGCAAAAAAAGGCGACGATGAGGAATGGGTACACCTCCCCAATAAATGTGAAGGTAACACTCTGTTTGGTTGTTTCTTGGCTTGTTCAGTGTCATTTATTGGTTTGGATGTTGATGCCTTCATTCTTACCATGTTGACAAATGAGTATGTTTATTTGATTAAGCAACTCCGATTATCTATAGGCAACTGCACCTGTTTATTATAGGCTATGGCAGTAACGGTCTGCTTCGAACCGTTAACTATAGTGCGTGTGTGTGTGTGCGCGTCCACAGGCTCTGATATCGTGCCAATAAACGTGTAATGTATTTGCAATAATGCTGCAACTGATCTATTATTCACATGTATGTGTTAGTATGCAAATTTGTTAGCATCGAAATGAAGTCGGCGTTCGAGGAAACTGGGAAGACAAAAGAGGTGATTGAGACCAACTACCGATTCATAGATGGCAAAGGGTCGGCTCCAATCAAATATGTGAAATCGTAAGTCAGACTGTTGTCGCTGTTATCTGCCACACTTTGAGCGCTGTAGTATGATTTGCCATGTGCTAGCTAAAGCAACAGAGAACATTAGTCCATTTATCTATTACTAAACGAGGTCAACTTTGTTATTGTATTATCTCTATTTGTAATTGTGAATAACTGCTAAGAGGTAAATCTGCATTTTATTAATAATAAAAACAACAACAATAATAATAACCATAATAATAGATGTTGTTTTTTTCTATGTCAAAACCTTTGCATCTTTCACACCAACTTTCAGTTCCTGATATTTGTCCTGCTACCTCTCCTTCTTTAGAGACATGCGCTTCATCGAAGTGGTGGAGAATGTGTGCAAGAGACTGCTGGAGTACAATCTGCACAAGGAGAGAGCAGGAAGCAACCGCTTTGCCAAGGTACAGTGCGCACCACCAGACGCCAGCCCACGTCACTGAGTCTGAGTCTGAGATTCAGTTTTTTGAAAGGGAGAGCAAAAGGCTAATATATGTGTTACCTACCGTAGAAGTAACAGACAAACTAGAAATATTCCGAATCAGCGAGGGTGGTTTTGTAAATGGGCAGAATTTTTAATTCTGATAATTTTTCAAGCTGATTTACATGATAGTTGATTGTTTCAGTCTCAAGTCAGGACTGGTGCACACAAAATACTTCCTCTTTTTCAGTTCCTCTCATGCTGTATTTACTGTATAGTGTTTCATTTCTCACTTTCCTACCCCCTACAAACACATACACGCATGCACATACACATACACACACACACACATATAAACACACACAGGAAGTGTCATTAGTAGGCTTTTCTATATTTGTAATTGTCCTGCAGACTCCCTGTGCCTCTCACTCCAGTTGCTATCACAATTAGATGCAGCTCTATGCTTATGCCTGTCTCTTGGAGATAGGAGCTGTCAGGGCCCTCATAGCCATCCCATGAGGTCATGTGTCTGCCGTGCGGCACGGAGGAGCTATGATGAAACATGCAATGACTCGGGGTCGCGGGGAGTGAAGGCTCAGCCCTTAACAGTGATTTATTGTTCTCCTGCATACCTGTCCCCCTTACCTGTCGGGTGTGTTATGTCCGGTTGCTAGGAAGAGTAAACAGCTTGAGCTGGCCCGACTGGTCGGGCATGATGACAACAATGCTTGTGTGTGTGTTGGTGTGTGTGCGTGTGTGTGTTTGTGTGTGTGCGTTTGTGTGTGTTTTTGTGTGTTTTTGTGTGTGTTTGTGTGTGTTTTTGTGTGTGTGTGTGTGTGTGTGTGTGTGTGTGTGTGTGTGTGTATGTGTGTGTGTGTGTGTATATGTGTGCTCAAGGAGTATCGGTATGCCCCCTGTCCCAACTGAAGGAGGACAAGTGTCCATGTGTGAGTGAGTGAGTGTCTGCATTCCTGTATATTTTGGTGACATCATTCTACAGAGTGCACAGGGGTTAAAATGCCTAGCCCTATACCACAGGAAGTGAACACTAGTTACCAAACACTGCTCCCTGCTGGTATCAGACCTGTGTTGAGCTAGTGGCACAGGTGAGAGAGAGTACTCAGGTGTAACTTTGGACTAAGGAGCAAGACCGGAGCACTCAGTTTGCAATGCTGTTAATGGTGCAGAAACAAAAATGGGAATGGGATTTGTGGGGAATCCCATTCCCATTTTTGTTTCTGCACCATTAAAAGCATTGCAAACTGAGTGCTCCGGTCTTGCTCCTTAGTCCAAATTTGGACCGAAGGTCTTAATATTGATCATTGTGTCCTAGACCGTGAGCACCAATGAGGTGGAAGCGCATCTGACTCCCAGTTATAGTACTCAGGTGTGGTTTGCCTGTGTACAGAAACACTGTGTGTATCTGTGTGTGTGTACATGACATTCACAAACAGGCATGGCAAGTGATTTAGGTGTAGAGTATATGTGGACACAAGCAAAACAATATGAACCACAGTTCCTGGTTGTAACTGAACGTGCATCTTGGGCCTTCTGCTAAGGTTTGCATACTGGAGTGGAACTGGGATATGGGGTCTGGAGTTAATGGGAGATGGGTGTTGAACTGAAAATGCAGATGGAAATGATCAAGTTGCTTAATCTTATACAAAGCATCTCCTCTTCCTGAGTA
>CM059284.1:17768721-17771221 GCA_030347295.1 Setipinna tenuifilis
TACAGTCACCTGACTACTGCTGGCCAGGCCTTTTATTCCAGTGGAGCTTGCAATAAAGTCCTGCTATTGTAGAATGCCTCCGTGTTGTGTCTTCACCAGAGCTTAAGATGTTCCCAACTTCAAGGTGATGTGTTCGAAACAACTACTAGGTGGTATTAGTGTGTGCACAAATACAGTACAAGTAAATATTCCAAGTAGGTGGGTTACTGACTAACCTCCGGATGGTAGGCTATTCCAAAAAGCTAGTTTATTTAGTTACTTCGGGGTGCAAGCGGTAAACCTCTGAAAGGCATGGCCCTGTGGCTTTGTTTCGCTAGGGTATAAGCCAGACGAGTCCTTCTTTACAAGGTTTCTGACTCTGAGTTAACTTACCTGGGTTAGTCACTAAATTAATCTACCCACCTGGAGTACGCCCCCCAGATAAGATAGCTAAGTGAGTGGTAGACCTCCTTGTAGAGTCTTTTTGGTTTCATTCTCCTAGCATAACAAAGCCATGGGGTGGTAGTCTATAGCTTGTGAGAGGTCAGCCTGAAGACTGTATATTATTGTCACATTAAGCCAAATCTATACATCAGTATCCTGTATATAGTTGTACCGAACCCACTATTCTATGACCAGTATTTCTATTATTTATAATTAATTTATTTTAGCACATTTTCACTGGGGTCCATTAGCTGTAAATTCTATAGGCCTATGTAAGGTCATAACCCCAGGGTTTGTAAACAGATTCCGTAAATGTGCTATACAAATTATTATTATTATTATTATTGTTGTTGTTGTTGTTGTTGTTGTTGTTATTGTTAGTGTCGCTGCGCTTAAATAATATCACACTGTATGCCTACATTTAATGTAAACCAGTGGCTTGGAAAACTGTGTTATGAAACGATACAGTAATGCACCACACGGTGGAAGCATACTTCTAAAGCTGCAGCCTGTTAAAGAACGCAGAATACTCCACTGACATGTTGGCTATAACTTCGCACTTGGAAAGAAGTTTTTGTTTTTAAAAACGTCCGTGTATTTGTTGATATTTTATGATATTATGTCCGCCTACTTAGTTTTAAAAGAGGCTTCTGTAATATGGTTTTCCTAGGCCCATTTGTTTCGGCTTTTTGCAAGTCGTTTTTTTTGTTGTGAGACATTGCACATTTTTTAGTTGGACCTTTCAGTTAAATACAATTCGTATTAAAATAGGAGTACAATTGGATTTTGAGTGGTTATCATTGTTTGTGCGCATACTTAAAGTACACACGCATCCGCGGCGCGCAACTCCAACGCGTGGGTCGCGGCAGCTGGAGACGTAAGTGATGCCATAATGCGCTTGACTGGAATGATGCGCGCAGGGTGCTTGTCTGTCACCGGCATATTGCAGTTTGCAAGGGGAATATGTGCCCTGGAAAAAACACAGGACGTCCATTTATTTGCAACTGGAGGTAAGATAGGAGGTAAAAAATAACCACTTGTGAGGGCAAAACCTGAAACTGTTTGATTTAAAATGTTGTATTTCCTAGTCTAGGTCAGTGTTTACAGTGTGTTTGCATGAGATTATAAAACTTTAATTGTTTCGATGAATAAGGACAACACGCTATTGGAGTAAAACATTATTGTGCGATATTGTGTTTAGTCTAAGCATGAGCACCTGTGGGTTTTTTTTTTGTTTTAGAAAACTTTCAGGAATGAAAAGCACCAAGACTGAAGCTTTACTTCATAAAGGCTGCAAGTAACACGTTCTTCTGTCCCAATTTAGGACTGCCAGTAAAGTGAGGATTTTCGTACAATGGGTGACAAATTCGAATTGTTAAGGAAGACGCCCACTAAAAGCAGCGCGGCACGACGACAGGATGACAGGCTGAGAATACGAGTCATCTTCTTGGACGGCAGTGAACGTTTTTTCGAAGTTGAGGTAACTTATAACGTTGTCTTAAATTAATTTTCATACATAGAGTAGTCGTTTAACTTGGAGCACTTCAGTTAGTATTCCAGCCGATTCTCCTGTTATTGGCATGTCTTAAACTATTGTTAATCAATGTCCAGGGTTTATTTATTTATCCTCCTGAGAGACCTAAAATATGATAGTTACGGGAAGTGACGTGTAAAATCCAATATTAAAAAAAAATATACAGACTATATTCTCTAGTGCAACATCCATACAAATGTTACTATCCCATATGGTGACTTGCAGACTTATTTGAAACAGTATTGGGGTCATGGAAAGGCTCAGTGAACTTAATGACGAAATGTAACATGGCCAGAGGAGTCTATTCAAGATAGAATGGGATTACAGGGCTGCACCGAATCAACTCACAATGCTCTGCCTGGGGCCCTGTCCCCGTAACAGTGAGTGAGATGCTTCAGAGTAGCATATCTAAGTAATGTGTGTGTGTGTGTGTGTGTGTGTGTGTGAGAGAGAGAGAGAGAGAGAGAGAGAGAGAGTGAAAGACAGAGAGAGAAGGAAAGAGAGAGAGAGAGATGGAGAGCGAAGGAGAGTACTAGAGGGAGA
>CM059284.1:17778721-17849476 GCA_030347295.1 Setipinna tenuifilis
CCGTTCCGCTCCCGCAAGCCCTCGTCGGCTGCCGAGCGCTACCCGTCCTCCCCGAAGTTGCACACATCCCGCTACACATCCCGCTCGGCCGTGCCGGACAGGCGGGGTCGAGGGGGGGCGCAGCGTCAGCGGGCAGGGGGGGTTCAGCGGGCTCGTCAGCGACGCAACTCCCCCAGCAGCCAGCAGCACCTGGTCCTCCTCTATCCCAGCAGCCCCCACCTGCAGTTCCACCCGGTGCTGCCCACGTTCCCCCTTGCGGCGGCCACCGCCACCCACCCGTACCTGGCCCAGGCACACGCCGCCGCGTCATCCTCCTCCTCACTGGATCGCCTGCCACTGGTTCGCCCTATTCGGACTGGGCCTATGGACTACATGCCCCAGCCGCTCAGCTGCTTCCGGGAGTCCTCGCCGTCCTTCTCGGCCCAGAGGCTGCAGCAGAGGATCCAGGCGTCGAGGCTAGGGGTGGGGGCGGCAGTGGCGGCCCGCTCCAGGCTGCGCTCGGAGACGGGGCGGTCGGGGCTTGTAGGCAGGCGGCTGGACCTGGGCAGGATGGAGGTGGGCCACTACAGCGACGACTCCACCTTCCACACGGGGCTGCCCCGCCGCGCCTCCAGCCAGCCAGACGTGGACTTCCGAGGCCGCCCCCCGCTGGCCACCGCGACCTCGGCCGCCGCCCAGGCCAACGAGTACCGCCCCCTGGGTTACTACCCCCACCTATCGCGGCAGCCGCTGCCCGCACGCCCCACCTACCTCCCCCTCAGCTCCTCCCCCTTGCCCGAGCGCCCCAGCTCCCTCTGTGTGCTCGGAACCGGCAGCTACAGCGACTCGGACTCGGAGCCGTTCTGCCCCTACTACTACCCGGCCGTGGGGAAGGTGGTGCGGTCGGCCCCGCTGGCACGCATGAGGTTCTCCTCAGGGAGCCTGCAGCTGGAGGAGGAAGATGAGGAGGAGGAGGAAGATGAGGAGGAGGAGGAGGAGGAGGAAGAAGAAGAGGAGGAGGAGGATGGTGACTCATACAGAAGGGGCGGTGCAGAGCCGTGTGCTTCTGTGCCAGTGAAGGAGATCAGGCTGTAGCCTGGGCAGCCACTCAAACCAGGGGGGTAATTTTAGGTAGATGGTTTACTGACTAACCCCAGATAAGTTAACTCCAGTGTGGTAAACCTCCTAATAGAAGAGTCCTATGGATTTGTTTTACTGGGGGAATGAAGCTGTAAGACCCGTCTATTAGGATTTTTACCACTTTCTCTGAATTACATTACCCAGAAAAGTGATTTCTGAAATATCCCCCAGAGGACCTGGAGTAAGGCCCTGTGCACACCAGACACTCTGCATGTACATGGCAGCTGTGTTATGTTGATTTTTGTTTCTGCGTCCATGATAATAAGTCAGATTGTGCACGCTGTCAAGCAGCAAACTAGAGGATTCTTGGTTTCAATGTCGCTGTATCGCTTTCAATGTTTGTAGTGCAGATGACAATACAGAACAGCAACAAATTTATTTAGCAACGTTTCGTTCAGATGACCACCATTTTAAAAATAGCCTGATAATGGTAATCTGAACGAAACATTGCTAAATACATTTGTCTGACTGCAAATGAGGACATGAGTGTTCGGTGGTCTACTTTGTTTTTGAAGGTGGTGACCCCGTGGGACCTTCTTCTACACACCCATCCAAAGGAGGTGTGCAAATGTTATTTTTCACTTCGCTCAGTACAGAACAGCAAGAATGGGATGCAGCTCGTGTTTATGGACACAACATACACCTATAGTGTGCACATGGTACTTACTCTGAAGGCCAGTGGACAGCACAGATGCCAGGTGCCTAAATACAACATCAACAACCTCACCCAGACTCCACAACACCCTGTGATTTTCATCACCATTTCTTAAAAGATTTTTTTTGACTTATCGCCCTTAATCATAGGACAGTGTGAGAAAGAGACTGGAAATGAGTGGAAGAGAGATTTGTGGGTGGGACCTGGAAATGATCAAAGGTCGGATTTGAACCGGAGTCTCCAGATATAAAGTACGGTACGGTATGCCTTAGCCAACTCCACCACGGCACCCCCATGACACCTTCTGCGGTGTGCGTTGTTACGTTGAATGGAGTAATAATACCCCAAAAGCCATTTCTACAGCATCGCTTTGAGTAGGGTCTCAATCTTTTTCCAATCAACAGTAAGATATTACAAGTGGACCTGTGTTGTGGGATATACTGTACATCTTAGAGTACTTCTTAGATTTGGTGTAGTTTTATTTAATTTTTATTTAATTGAAATAAAAAAATATATATAGCCTAATTCCCCATGACCCAATACAGGACGCAAACATTTGGGTGTGACGTTGACAAAAAAAAAATCCACTTTATAACATATTTTTTCTATATGTAAAGCAGATCATTACCATGTCATAGCCCTCACACAGACACCTAGGTGAGGATATGGAAGTTGTAATATTTTTGTTACTTTCTTTAACATTGCAGGAGTCAGCAGTCACCTGACTACTCCTGTTGTAACATGTGTCCATAGATGCCCAACCTTTTGCATACAACTCCATTCAAACAGCTGTTTGCGTTAGTGGGTGAGGTCTGAGAATGGGGAAGTGAGTATGTGTGTGTATGTTTGATGTAGTGGCTGAAGTCTCTTCGATTAAGAGTCAATGAGGCATCCAGTAGCTGTTTTTATTGTGTATTGATTTTCACTTGAAAGCAATGAAGTGAGACAAGCTACTTGGTACCTCCACACTGGTCTGTCAGGCTAACAGAATAATTTATAATAATTTGAAGCTGCCTTACAAGGCAAAAACAAAATCAAACTGTTGCACACTGTTGTTTTCACTGAGCAATGAATACAGCTACGGTTCTTTATTGGATGTTTAAAACAAATGTCAGTGCACATTTTGTTTTCAAACCTTTTTAGGTGCTGTCCTCCTGTCTCTAGTCACATGCTGCCATGTCCACTCTCTGTGACTCAGGCCTCCTAATCTCAGGTCAAAAGGGTACCAACCAATCACAGTCTTTAGATAGTGGAGCGCTTCTCCAATCAAACTTTTTTAGAAGTACTGGTAATGTGTGTAGTCATGTATGTTAAAACTGAGACTCCCTGTCTCGGGGGCTTGTGTGTGTGTGTGTTAGGTTTTCTTGGGTTGGGAGTGGGTCTAAAATGATATGACTTTTTGTGTGTTGTGTGTGTGTGTGTAAGTTGTCCTAGGGGGCGACTTCTCGTGAGTTGTGCTGTGGGAGTTAATTTGTGAAGATGTTCCACTGTGGTAGGTTTGGAGTCTCCTGTTGTTTTGATAGGCCTGATTTTGTATGTGACAGGTGGGTTGAAAGGGTGTGTGAGTACTGGCTCTATGGAAGGGGTGGGGTAAAAGAATACAATTTTAAGCCCCATAATTATTATTGCTACTATTATTATTATTAATAACAATAATAATAATAATTGCATTAATAATTATAATAGCAACACAATAATAATAACAATAATATCAATATTGTCCTCAAGGGGGCCCTTGCCATCATCCTAACCCATCGACTGTATATAAGAGTCCTAACCCCTCACCCCCCAAGCTATGCCCCTGTTTGTTGAAGGTAGGATAAGCGGTTGGTCTCTAAACACGTTTGCCTTTGTGTTTGAGCAGACCAATCCAACACTGGATACATTTGGGTGGTGGTGGGGGCACAGTGTACACTAAGTGCAGTTGTACATATAAACTTTCAACTCGGTCTGCTTCATTCGTTTGTCACAAACATTTGTAGAAATTGGCAATTAAAGCCTTTTAAAAATTGCCCTGGTGTTGTGAGTTAATTGTCCCCCATAATGCTTTATGGTTCTCGTCCTTCTGAATCACATCATCGATGTGTGTTGCATACACCTGTGCACACTCGCCTACACTGAATGACAGACAAACCACTGACACTCACAATCCATTGTTAAAGTCTTTATCACAGATAAATGTACAAAATAATGCAAAAATAAACACCGACAAAAAAAATGAATTAGTTGTCATCAACTGTACTATAACATTTTAACATTTACATTTAACAATATTAAACACCTGAAAATAAAACAAACAAAAAAATCAAAGATTTAAAAAGGCAGACCCAAGTTAGTTAGTGAGAAAAGAGGAAGGTAAACATCAACAGTTGCTTCCCTAAAATTATGTCCCAATGCCAATATCATCTCATTAATTTTGGTGTGTGTGTGTGTGTGTGTGTGTGTGTGTGTAGTTTCGAGCAAAGTAGTGCGTGGGCTGCCATTTTAGCTAGAGATGAAGAACACCATTTTCTTTTCCAGTTTGTACTTGGTTAAATATTTGATTGAGTGAGTTCAGAAATCATACTTGTATTATTTAATTTCAGCAGTGACAATCAAAATAAAACAAAAAGAGAGAGAAAAAAAACTGAAATCAGCCACAGTAAATCAAAGTGCTAAACAATTAGGATTATTACCATAAATTGCCACTCACTACTGAGTGACGGACAAAAAGCTTGGTCTGAAACTGGCTCCACGCTTGCTTCACGTACGTAGTCCTTACACAACGGACTCTATCTACGCGTCACAGAGGGCACTAAAGGTGTGTGACGGAGATGACATGAGCACCTGCAAGCACGTCATGGCTCTGTTTTAGTGCGCCAGTTGCCATTATTTTTATTTATTTACCGTTAACAGAGTGCATGCTTAAATGCTGCTTAGTCACACTCGGTTATAGAGTCTGGTGATGGGAGTTGAGCAAGGGTGGTGGAGGAAGATTTGGTCAAAATTGTTCCAAGCGGTAAACCTTTGTATGTTTTCCAAAAAGACAGACAGACAAAAAAAAAAAACATTACCCACCTCTCTGAGAGAAAGCGGGCATGTCACAGTAAGTGTTAATGCCATTAGGAAGAGTGGGAATGGTGAGAGGAAGTGAAGGGGTTGTTTAGTATTTGAACATGGGCATGCCTCAGGGGGGTGGTGGGGAGGGAGTTGGGAGGACAGGTTGACATTGACCAAAGTAGGGAGCTGGTGTGGTGGTGGGGGGGGGGGGGGGGGGGGGGGGTGGAGGGGGGTGGAGGGGGGTGCACAGAGAGGCTACACAGCACAGGGAACTATAGTTGATCAGCACGGCATATTTTATAACTGGAATTAATTTTTCGTTTAAAACATGTACAAAAGTAAGCTTATTGCCTTCACCCGCTAGGATTCGCTTTCAAAACAGCACCACACGCACACACTACTACTACTACTCTACCTCTTTAATTCTCCATCTTCCTTTCCGCCACCCACTCTTTCCCCATCTTTCTCCATCCCTCCTCTATCCCCCTCTCAATCTCTCTAAGGCTAACCGTTTCCTCTGACCACCCTGTCCCCTGCCCCGCCCCCCCGTGGCCCCGTCATTGGTTTTGTTCTGGTGTTCAGGCGTAGCTCTGCAGCGGCTCACTAATCTTCATGCAGGTCCAGTAGATGGCTCGGGCCAGGCTCAGTACCACCAGGAGGATGAGCACGGCCCAGGCAGCGTAGATCCGCTTGTTCGATTGGGTCTGGTACCACGTCCCCGCCTAAGAGAGATGATGACACATGAACCATGCGAGAATGGAACGGGATGGAAAGAGGCCACAAAAAGGGGCTTCAGTGCTAGTGACACTGCTTGAGCATTATTGCAGGAGTTAAGTTCTACACAGCTATTATTATCATTTTATTATATTTATAGTCAGATCCTCAAGTGTCGCTTGACAAAAGAAGATGTAAAAAAAGTCACACACTCTAATTGGATGGCAACTACAAGATCTGCATTCTGGAGTGTTGCCTTGTTCACCCACGACATGCGTCTTGTTAGAAAGGTTTAGAAAAAGTGTTTGGGTTCTATTATTCTATTCTATATTATGCAGCGCAGGATTGTTACAGACAGCTGCAACATCTGTAGACTAGAGTACAAATTGCCCTTAACAGTGCTTAATTTGGATTTAAATTTATATAAATAAATTGATAAGGAAGGCCTTTGTGCTTAGGGCGTAAGAGGAGTTGATCTTTGACACATTTGCTGTTTAAGTCCTACACAGGAAAAAGGAAGATTTTAAACCTAACAAAAATGTATTAAAAAAAAAAAAACAGAAAACACCCAAATATTCAGAAACTGTATCAAGAAATCCCCTTTCTTCCAGTGCATAACTGTATACTTTAGTCACCTGTAACAACATGGTGTGATGGGAATGAGAGTTGACCTGTTGGCAACTGTACAAAACCACAGAGTACTTACTATTAGGCCTGCCGTTGCTATGGCGAAGAGCAAACACAACAGGTAACACCACAAGCTCTGCCTTCTCGGGTATCGCTGACCAATAGAAGAGCTAAAAAAAAACAACAACAAAAAAAAAAAAAAGACATAAACCAACAAGCTCTCAGATGGAAAGACAAGGGTGGACAAAGGGTGAAATTGTATACGGGTGTTCTGAAACCAGAGCTGCACTTACACTTTCCTGCAATGAGGGCATCTCGCTAGTGTTCTGTCTGTAAACTCAGTCCACTGAGAAGAGAAAAAAGGTCACATTCCAATTAAAACATTCAAATAAGGGTTCCTAACAAGTACTAGGAATAACAATGCCATTTTAAATACATTACATTCACATTTCTGTAATTTAATATTACATTCACATTTAATGCAAATCCACATTTACAGTATGTGCTATTTTACCAGGTCAGATAACCAAAAAAAAGATCTACTTGACCCTTGTGCTGTACTTGCATTTACATGTGGTGCAAAAGTACAAATGAAATACAAATTTAAAAAAAAAAAAAAAAACACAATGATGATGATAATGCATTTAAATGCAATGGTCATGACGATGCATTTAAAATGACGGTGATGACGGTGCATGTGCAGTGCCTGCCTCACCAGGAACGTGTTGGCACAGTGTCCGCAACAGACGCGGGCTCCAGTGGGCTGAGGCTCAGCAGCTACCGATCCTGGATGCACCGGCCCCAGATTAATGATCCTCTTACTGCAATACACAAGCCACCAATCACAGACACAGCATAGAGTGAGTGTACAGTGCAAGATACAATACTGTTTACATTACCCCGATTTCCCCTTTTTTCGCTGATTAAAAAGGTGGAGAGTGTTATACACTGATTTTTGGGTGCAGACTTATGAAACCATATCAGTGTATTTCTAGCCTGTTACATTTAGTGACAAAGTGTGTTATATATTTGATTGATTTAAAAACTTTTTAGTGAGCAAGGTGGCAGTCGCAATAAAGAAGCTTGTCATAGTTTAAGCATGCTATGTGCATGCAATCATCTACTGATGCTCAAGAGTTGCTTTCTAACATGCAGACATATCTTTGCTCAACTGCTTGATGACACATCACCCAACACTTGTGTACAACAAAAGCGCATTTCACAAAAAGTACAACCATTAGAGAAGAAAGTGTAAAAATGATGCATACATTTTCTGTTAGATTTGTGACTGCTTAACTACAGCAAAGATTTAAAATCAACAGATTTCATTAAAAAAAAAAAAAAATCTTTTGGAATAAAATTAGGTGACCAAGACAAATGTCATGATACATCAGAAGCTTTAGCTGGTCAGCAGAAAGCCTAGTGCCCGGCCCCTGCTTTCTGAAATCTGAACTTCCTCCTCTGGCCTCACAGCAGACATCCGGAGCTGCTGCCCACTCCCATTGGCTCTCCGTTTCTGTGGTTTCGACTATTCATCTCTCTCACCTTACCTCTTGATCCATCTCACTCACTCTCACTGCAGCATCTACCATCTGATCACATCCTCTAAGAACTATCAGAATTATCTAATAATTAAAAATAGTTGTGATGACTATTAATATTGCTTCTATTGCTGCCATCTTCTTTGAACACCTGGTAAAATAATATCCTCTCTAACTTCCTGATACCAAACAAAAGAGCTGTTGCTAATCATCTCATCAATTTTAAGCAAAAATATGAACTTTGCTACGAGGTTGAATTAGGTCCGTGTGTGGTTAATGTATAGGCTGTGCTTTCTGAGCTGGGACGCTATTTGCTGGCTCAAAACACCGAGACACCACCCTATGCAATGGTGTACGGCCCTATCCTCATGATGTAAGCAGAATGTGTTTTAGTCCCGCCCTAGTGAAACAACTGTAAAAAGTGATGAAAAGCTGTTAAACTCCACAATGCAGCAAAACTGACCTTAGAACAGAACAGTTTTCTAATATGTTTTACTCTACCAGTGTAAGCAGTGTATAAAGTTTTCAATTTAGTTCTCGTTTCTCTCACCAGTATGGCCTTGGGCAGGCAATCCGCTGGGATGTCACCTTACAGATGAGCAGACAGTTGCAGGGGCAACGCACATACTTCTTCCCAGCAGGGGCATTTTTAATGGGCTAAACAACGAGAGAGAGAGGGAGAAGAGAGAGACAGAGACAGAGACAGAGAGACAGAACGTTTAAATCACAGTTTTGTATGTAAATCAGCACATAGGATTTAGTAGTACTAAGCCTGAAACAACCCTTAAAGGGTTGCACTGAAATGCTTGATGCCAAGTTACAGTGGAGGTATACTGAGAAAGTTCTAGTTCCATAATCTTGTGCATGTTGTATTACAAAGAGCCACAGAAGAGGATATGAAGTTCAGCTTACAGTATCAAGCACACACATTCGTGCAAAAGGTCACATTGGCTACATCAGGCAGCCAGTTATGATCAAAAGAAACTTAAAAGCTTATTGTAATGTTGCTTCAGAGTATTAGCACACAAACGCCACCTTTAAAAAAATCATGAGAACTATGTCCTACTTCTATTTAGCAGCATTTAAGCCAAATAACCTTTGTCACAGTTGTAATGTGCCTTGCCTTGTGAGAGGCTAATCACTATAGCATGACCTGGGGATTGATTTCCATTCCTTGTTTCTCTTAGTGATTCAACAGCAACTCCCATTCATTGCTTTCTATAAAGTCATTGTTTCACCCAAGCCATTTGTAAGTAACTGAAACTACTTTAATTAGCTAAGTATTACTGTAACTGTAAGTATAATAAATCAGTGAGGTTGATGTAGGTCTGTCTCAGTGGCAGCATTTTGTACACACAAGTCCATGAACCTTAATTTATGCTCCATTTACGTTATACGCATTTGCGGCTTACCGTAGCCTCGTTGCAGACACCACATTTAACCACATGCTGATGGATCTTTCCCTCTACGTTGATGAGGCTCTGACACACCCTGCAGCTGATGACGGGGGCACTGCCGCTGTCCGGGGAGCCGAGAGGGGAGTAGGGTGGCGGTGCCTCCTGTGGAGCACTGGGAAAAGGGGGAAGACCTGAGAGAGATAGAATGAGAGTGAGAGAGAGGGAGAGAGAAAGAAAGAAAGAGAGAGATCCAACTGAAGGATGCATCCACAACGACAAATCGCCAAAGCATTGCACAAGGTTACAAGGCTCCATTCAGATGAGTGTGCCGGCTTATTTTGTGCACATTGCTACATTTCCTAGAATTATTTCTATGATATTATAGGCAACATAAAGGAAACCACCGTAACACCAATCGTGCGGGTGACGTAAAATGAACGCACATGTGGATAAGCTAGCTACATACATATTACCCACCGGGAAGATAATTAGGTTACAGCTAATCTGCGATTCGCACATATTTCGCGTGACAGCAGAATTTGTACAAGACGCTGGTGATTCAGAGATAACTATATGAGCAATAAGAAAATATTCTTAATTTTGCTGCAGGCCATAGCTGGCCGTAGCTGCTCTGATTTCAGAGCATTCACTCACTTTGAGGTTTAGTCAGCACTCCATACTGGCTTTCTCCTGCAGACAGCTCATTTGGTTCCTCTCGAGTATCAGCCAGCAACGGCGATCGTTCACTGTCCGCCATTCCATGAACAACGCAAGGCACGGAGATAACAGCGGGAAAGTATTAAATGTTGTATAATGAGACAGTAATGACCAAGATGCCCTGCGTTGAACAGCAACGGAACACACAAGGAAGCATCACATGATCACATGACTGCGCATTCCAGGAAGTGGGGGGAAATAATAACAACACCACGTGACAATCGTTTGTATTTCCCCTGCTTAAACGCGGAGTGGCGCCCTGGGGCTTCTTTTTACTGTCCATGTATACAGCTCATTGGGACCAGTAATAGCTACTGTAAGTATGTAAGTATTGCTAAAGCAATTCTTTACATTAGGGGTACAGCTCATATGCGTAATGCTTCACGAATACATGATTTATGATGCTCTAATAAATGAAGTATAGATGCATTTGTAAAGCATTATGTGTGACTCAGACATAACTACATTGATATGTTAAATGAATAGTAATAATAAACACAGCGTTGATGAATGTATGCAATGCTGGACATACAAAGTTAATGTACACCAATTAATACACGATTTTAAAGATACTTGATAAATAAAGCTTTAGTTTTAGATCACACTCTTAAATCACACTACCAACACAATTCACAACTGTGATATGTTAAACCTGTTCAGCATCTGAAGAACGTGGTGCCAATGAAGCGAGTTTAGTTTTGTCACATTTGGTCTTCATGGCCAAATATACCGCTTGATGGTATTCACTAGGTGGCACTATTTGACTTATTAAGATCCAGGTCATGCGTCTTCTACATGACAATTATTAAGTATTTTCTTTTTAAATCAATTGATAGTACTTTATTTCTACACTACACGGTACTATACAGTACAGTAGCACATATTTATGATAAATACGACAAGCTGTAATTAATGTAACTTAGCTGTGCTGATTCACATCACTTTGTAGCCAGCAGGATGACAGAAGTTGCAGATTTTTCCATTTGTCTACCCTTACTGTAAAAGTTTGTCAAAAATGGCAATTTTATACCAATACACATTTACAGTATTTAAAATTATTGATATGTCTGATATTTGTCAAATAATTGAACTCTGCATAAAGCTGCTTATTTACCATTTGACTGAATTAACTGAATTAAATAACACACACAAAAGGATACCATGAAAAGTCTCATGAAAACCATTTATTTTCACATATTCCAGAGCAGCATAGAGAGACACACAGTTCAACCAATAAAATACAATATACATAAATGTAAACAAGATCCTCATGAAACATGATTCATTTCGGCCATGTATGTACAAGGCTGCAAACATTCCTTCAGCTGTCCACAAACAGCGCACAGTAACAATAATATCTGTGTTTTTTTTTTTTCTTAAATTAAGAATAAAAAAAGTTTAAAATTAAGTTAGCAAACCAGACACGTCTGGGGCATGTATCCTCAAAATGAACACATAATGTAAGGAATTCCTCATGTCCAGTTAAGACAAAAGAACAAGCATAACACAAGGTAAAATCCTTTTTTTTCCAGAAACAAGGAATTGTAGAAATACTTCACTTCCAGTTCAATACGAATGTGTATATGTGTGTATATGTATGTGTGTATGTGTGTGTGTGTGTGTGTGTGTGTGTGTGTGTCACACATCGTAGTCAGGAAGAGCTGAGTAACTTATTCCTCCAACGGTTGGAGGGGCAGAGTGGAGAGGTAGAAGCCAACACAGCACAGACCCTGCAACAAACAGTCTGCAGTTAGACTCTGTCATCTTCAACACATGCACGCAAGCACGCACACACACACACACACACACACACGCACACACACACACGCACACACACACGCACACGCACACACACACACGCACACACACACACGCGCACACACACACACACACACACACACACACACACACACACACACAAACAAATCCTATTACATTCACTCTAATTCCATCTTTCGCTCAGTCTCACATATATGCATGCACACAGATGCATTCACTCACAAAACCTACTACATTCACCCTCATTTCATTTCTCCTGACTCTTTCTCCATCTCACACACACCAACACAAACACGCACGCACGCACGAGCACACACGCAAGCGCACACACACACACACACACACACACACAGAAAAGAACCTCCAAGATTCTCTTTCACACAGACTGACACAGCAGAAAGACTGCAACCGAACACTGAAACCAATTAGATTTGTCTCCACCCGCTGCTTTCATTGTAAAGGTCAAACACAGCACGACACACAGAGCACAGAGCACAGAGAGCTTTCCGGACAACGGGAGTGATGATAAAACTCAAACCCAGCCCATGATGAGCACACGGACACACAGAGAGCCCATTTAGAGCTGACCACTTTGTCTGTCCTGGGAAGAATTTGAACAGGTAGCCTATACAGCATGACAACCCAAGCCAAGCCAAGCCTAAATGCGGCTGAAGGGACAGTGGAGATTGATTGCTATCAAAAAACTGAGGAAGGCATACTGTACTGGGCGAGCTGGCGTTTAGCCAGGTGCTAAAAGTGTGTGGATTCCTCTGAAAATACCAGTGGAACTTGGAATGAACACACCAAAAAATCTGTACTTGTGGATACTTTCCATGTAAGTGATCTCTCTCTCTCTGTCTCTCTCTCTCTGTCTCTCCCTCTCTCTCACACACAAAACACACACACGAACACGCACACGCACACACGAACACGCACACACCATGAGTAGGAGGTATACTTTGATGACAATGGCAGTGCACAATGCACATGACTCAGATTTCATCATCATTAACAGTCTGTACAGATTGCCGGCACCAGAATGCTCTGTTTACATGGGCTTGGTTGGATGGCACAGAGTCTTAGATGCAAAGTGAAGAAAAGCACAGATGGAGAGTTCAGATGCAAAAACCTGGAAGTTCATTTTGGTTTTTTGTTTCTAAATCATTTTAAACATAGTTTTTTTTAAATGAAAATCAAAGTGGTAAGGTTGTAATGGTCTCTCTCACTCTCTCTCTCACACACACACACACTCACACTCACACTCACACTCACACTCTCTCTCTCTCTCTCTCACACACACACACACACACTCACACACACACAAACGTACGTACGTACACACACACACATACATACACACACGTACATAAACACACACACACACACTCACAGGTAAATGTCAGAGTCAGACACATGTCCTCACCTCTTCCAAAGACCTCCCTCAGCAGTGCAAGTTTGGGTTTGCGCGTGTGTGTGTTGTGTGCAGGAGGGGCACCGTTGGCTCTGTCCTTGTCCTTCATCAGCCTATTCTTTAACTGCTCAATGGGAGTCTCATCGGTTATGATAGACACAAGCTGCAAACATACAGGAAAGACAGGAGGGAGGGAGGGAGAGAGAGAGAGAGTGTTAGAGAGAGAGAGAGTGTGTGTTTTGTGTATGTGTGTGTGTGAGAGAGAGAGAGAGAGAGAGAGAGAAGGAGAATGAGAGACAGAGAAAGAGAAAAAAGAGGCACAGAAAGAGAGGAACAGAAAGAGAGAGAGATTAGGAAAGAGAGACAGAGGAGGGGGGATGGGGGAATGAAAATGACTTTAGTGGATCAGAAGAGAAAGGAGTACGAATGGAGATGAGGAGAAGCAGACAAACTAATTGAATAATGCAATTTAATGAAAGACAGACAAAATAAATGACTGTGTTTGGCAAGAGCTATGTAACTGCTGACTGAGTTGTATGGAAATGAACTGAGGAGTAGTAGCGAAACGCAACACTTAACTCACCTGATCGTAAAATATGACCATTACAAACACACCAAATAGAATAGACTCCACCAGAAGAATGATATAGTGTGCCCTGCGAGAAAGAGAGAGAGAGAGAAAGGGAGGGAGGCAGAGACGTGAAAGAAAGCAGGAAAGAAAGAGAAGAACGTTTAAAATGCATGAACATTATTATAGAGGAGTAGCACTTTTACTGCGGCCATAAACCCATAAATGCTTAAGTCATAAAATATTATATGGGCCTATTTCCTGGTAATGTGGCAACATGATAATGTCAGAAAGTGTCAAGTAAAAAAAAAAAAAAAAAAAACACTGCCTTAGGTGTGTTGCGCAGGTCACATCAAACGTTTTTCTCACGTTTCTACAACTATCGTGTCCTGCAGACCATAAAACTAAGATAACCGTTACTGTGATAAAGAAAGTAAACGATATCACCATTTATCAGAGATGTGTTTATGTTGCCTAGCACTTCTCTGATAAAACAGGAAGAATTTCGTTTTCTGACACACAATTTTTTTTTCTCGCTTAACTCCGAGCAGACATCCTTCACTTACACAATGAGATGTTTGCTGGGTGACTCTTCCCCGTCTTTGTCCTTGTCTCCGTCATCCTCTCTCTCGCTGCGGATCCTCCATACCCAGGCTGACACCACCAGCACTAAGGAGTACAGGCTGGCCATGCCTGAGGGACACAGGTCAGTGCAAGAGACGTACGGAGGGAGAGAGGGAGAGAGGGAGAGATAGAAAATGGTCTTTTAAAAGTCTGGAAATTAAACCAGCCTCCATCACCAGTTGTGTATAACATTTAACTGCTGTTAATGTCTAAACTGTGAAAGGTAAAAAAATATTGTGAGCGTGTGAGGCATTGTCCTTGATATTTGTATAAGCCTATGTGTCTAGGTTTTGTTATTGTTATTTGTTTTTAATCATTTTCCATCACTTTTTTTACTCGTATTGCTTATATGTACACTGCTTTCAATATGCTTATGTACATTTTTGTAAACTGTAAGTTTCATTTCTTAAGGTTGAGGGTCCAAATAAGCGCATTTGGCTTTCTGCCTCTCCCCGAACTGTATTGGTGTCTTTTCTTCTTTCTTATGTTTTTACCTCAGCCTGTGCAAAATAAACACCTAAGTCTAAAATAAGCCTTACATTCATTTATGACACCTATTTCTGCTCCAAAAAAACCTGGCCCGACAAAGGCCCTGTGGTGAAAACCTTGCCTTGTCTTGTCTTTCGTTTATTACATAAACTTGGAAGTATATGTACAGTAGTGTGCAGACCTCGGTAGTCATCTAGCTTGTTTCTTTTTGTCTGATAAGATTACCTTTAGGATGTGTGTACCTTCTCACGATTAAGTTCAAGTTCAATGTATTCATATAGCACATTTTATCCAACAGAAGCTGACCAAAGCGCATAAATAGAATACAACCAAGTAAAAAAGGGTTATAACACATCTATTTCTTCTCATCTCCCCACTGTTCCCGAAACTGAGCCAAAACATAAATTAAAAGCTGAAGACTTGCTGGTGTTTCTGTACGGGATTGTGGTAATTGACAGAGAAATAAATGTCTGGCAGCACAATGAACACAGCACACTTACACTTACCTGTGTAGAAGAGAAACTGAATGAAGTATTTTTGGTTGAGCTCCCCAACACAGTTGTTTATCCTTTAAAACAAGTAAAAACACAAAAAAACACAAACTCTGAGAATTAGTACAAAACACAAAGCCACAGTGCAGATAGGATTGTGTGTGTGTGTGTGTGTGTGTGTGTGTGTGTGTGTCTGTGTGTGTGTGTGTGTGTGTGTGTGTGTGTGTGTGTGTGTGTGTGTGTGTGTGTGTGTGTGTGTAAAAATGAAAGTGATTCCCATTTGTCCTTGTGATTACACAGCACACGATGAAATTCAACCTCTGCATTTAAAACAACACACGTAAGCAGGAGGCAGCCATGAAGCGGCACCTCCGTGGCACTCCTGGCACTTGGTGGATTCAACCCTGCAGTCACAGGTCAGTTACCTCACCAGGTGCATTCAAACCTGTGACCCTGACCCACAGGTCAGTTACTTTAACCGTCAGGCCACCACTGTCCCTGCACGCGTGTGTGTGTGTGTGCGTGTGTGTGTGTGTGTGTGTGTGTGTGTGTGTGTGTGTGTGTGTTGACTCACCAGGGACAGTGGTGGTCCATGCGTCTGATGCAGCGCTGGCAAACTCTGCAGTGGTGCGCCCGAGGGGGCCGATATGTCTCACATCTGCTGCACACTGTCCATCCCTCACAACCCTGTAAAAGACACACACACGCACACGCCCGCACACCCACACACACCACAATAAACACGCAATGTGTTGTGTCAATATATTTTCAGATATCTTATGTGTCTCATTAACAGTATACTGGCTTGCATAACAAAACACATACAGTACAAGACATAATAATCCACCAAATAAGTATGAACATGTTGCTTTTCACACTGTTGCAAACATCAACAATACACACACAGTAGTGATAGTAGTAGTAGCAGTAGTAGTAGCAGTAGTAGTAGCAGTAGTAGTAGTAGTAGTAATAGAAGCAGTAGTAGTAGTAATATCTTACCCTCTCATTCATACGGTTGGACTGCGATCTCAGGTCGGAAAAGTCGATTGCTGTGTCAGGCAGAGGCACCATCCCTACACGTACACCACAAAGGGAAACAACAGACAACACAGAGATGTGTTATGAGCCCTGGGGAGACCTGTTTATAAATTCTGTATGTTCTGTAGGAATAACAGCACTGTCAAAGTTGACACTGTCGTCCAACTGTGATTTCTGATAACCCTCAAGGCTGCTTCTCACAACCAAGGACTGCATTCCTAACATAGATGTTCTAGAACAAATTGGTCTTATGATCATTTCTCCCACTCCGAGTTGTTTTTTCATCTTTGCCAAGGTTTGTTTTTAAAACAGTCTTACAGCCTACTAAAAAAGTAAGTCTCACATGTACAGCACAACTTTCATTCTCTTATTCTTTGGATTAAAAATGTCGCCTAAGCAAGAGCAACAACTGTAAAAAAAAAAAAAAAAAAGCCTGCTATCAAAATGCCTCATGGTTTTTTTAAAAAAAGCAGACCAACTGTCTCTGGGATACTGATAAGTGACATCTGGACAACTGGATCTCTATCTTATCCCTCCCAAGCTGTGACAAGTGGTGGTGTTCACATATTAGCTGATAAATGCCGTTTGTGTTCATTTATAAACCCAGTTATTTCAATGTAAATTTTAGGGTACGACGTGATGCATGTTGTGTATGATATGATGTGAGGCATCATGTGGCATCCAATAAACTTTTAAAATGTCAATGTATTCCACAGTTGCACAGAAGCTTTTTGTGTTCAATAATTAATCTACTTAATTCAAGACATAGGCTGCTAGAACAACCCCTTTTACACAAATGATCCACTGGAAGACAGTCGGGTCAATGAACCTTACCTGGATCAGAGAACACTGCCTTGGAGTGACAAGCAAGTAGCAGCAATAATATCACATTAAACACTGAGCCGTGCAGCGTACACCAAACACTAGAAAAGAGAGAGAGGGATGGAGGGAAAGAGAAAGATGTAATCTGTTATTACAAGTTATTGCACATTCTCATCGCCTCATCCGTCCACACACAGGCATCAAAACAGAGAGGCACGCTGTGGTCTCTATATGATGGTATCAAATTGCGTCAAACTGTTCAATCGCCTCGAAATCAAGCAGAATTTATGGTTTGTATAGACTCCATGCTGTTCGTGGTACATTGATAGCATCAGACGCCACTCTCAGCCATCGTCTCAACAGCCTATCACAACAACATCGCTGTGATAGTGGTTAGCAGATCCACACCATAAAACCCTGATGCTTAGGGTTGTCTTCATATGATTGAATAACACCTACCTTCCGGAATATGCAGGAATGAGTACATATTGAATAACCACATAGTCGGCATAAAAAACGCTAAAATATGTCAATAATAAACAAATGAATCCACACGGGTCTCGCCGACAGCGAATAGAAGCCATTTTTTGATCCCTTCTTCCGGGTGACGTCACGGCGGAGGAGAGTCGTGACGTTGGGCAGGCTATTTTGGAAACCAACTACTCCGGTCTTTCTAATCTTACCTGTCGTTGCATAACTAATCTTCTTTTCTTTGTTTATTTTTCGTATTGATGAAACGGTTTGTTGCAGAGTTTCTGTAAAGTGGCACTACCTACGACGTTTTCAGTTTTGATGTACAAAAAAGTGAGTTTCTTTCGATGGCTGTGCTGAACAGTAAACAGCCTATGGTTAGGGAGGAAAATATACACACCATCCTGTCTAAAAAAATATATGAATAATGAAAATACTTTTGTAATTAGTTCTTCATTCCCAGTGATGTTGTGAGTCGAGATACTAGGATTTTGAGAGCAATTTACAAGAAGATTTAAACACATCATGGCTATATGGCTCTAGTAACAGCTAACTTAAAAGGGGGAAATGAGACTAAAAGGCAGAAGTTTCAGTGCTGGGTTATTGACCTCCATTTAACATTTAACACACACCCAGGTTCTCTCTCTCTCTCTCTCTCTCTCTCTCTCACACACACACACACACACATAAATAAATACATAAATAATGCAAAAAAGACCAAGGAAGAGTCCATCACTTTATTTTTTTATCATGATCAAAAAAGTTAAAAAGTTCAGAGTAAACTGTTAAAACTCTGACATTCTACTCTCATTGTACTCAACTCCACCACCCCAGAAGACAAACTGAGTAACATAAGAAAAAAATGGAACAAAACCTGAAGGACGGAGTTAAGTTACTTGTAACAACTAAAAACAGAACTGTGACAACTGGACTAAATGAAAAAGCAAACATTTCAGTCCTACAGTGCAACAATACAGGAGGTGCTTTTCTCTGCATGTTGTTTTGTTGCACCTGTAAAATTCATAGTACTAGAACATTGGAGGATACCTATTACAAATAACAAACAAAACAAGTAAAAAAAACTAAACAAAACAAAACAAAACAAAAGCAGAAACATATTTATGTATGACATTTGAGAGTGATTTCAACACGAGATATTTTAGTGTTATCTAATTATTACAGGTTCAATTTTGGAGTGTGAATTTCAGTGATAAAATCATGACTAGGTAAATATATTAACAGCTTGAAAATGGCTATTTTATTACCACATTCCTAATTATGCTTCATTTCCGTGATTTTTAAAATTTTGCTGTTTAGGTTTGTGTCACGGTAGAGTGTAAGTGTAAAACGTTAATAAATAAATATTTAGAATTACTTAAAAATGCTACTTCTATAACTTCAAAATGGGTTTACATGAATACATACTTAAATAAATCTACACGGATTCTGTCTAATTTAAATAGCACATCAGAAAATATAAACCATAACCACCATTCTCAGCTAGCCCCAAGATTTACAGTGGTACAGGGTACATACACTTGGCATAAAAAAGCAACAGTTAATTACACAAAATTGAACAAACAACTGTGTTGTTTTTACCTGCAATGTTTGGTTAATACATATATATATAATACATTGTTATAGTCTTAAGTATAAAGACAACATGACAGCAAGAATACAACACGAGAGGTAAAAGATTAGAACATAACCACGGCAAAAATTCAATCACAAACCTTTAGATGTTAAATATCCCTCTAACTCGAGGGGCCAGGACCACGAAATTGATTAATAATTGATAATTAATAATGATTATAAATTGGTTTTGCACAGCAAAAACTTCACCCTCCCCACCTTCTCCCAAAAAAAAAAAATGTTGAACCTGTAGAACGTCCCAATAAAATGCAGTATATACACAACGCAACCACCCCTCCAACCATACACAAATGCATCGTCCTGTCAGTTCAGACTAGACACACAAAGATGTCAGACAATCAACAACAAACAACATCAAAGTCAGATGGCTGCAGCTGCTGCTGCTGACTCTGCTGCTGGTGTGTGTGGCTGGCCGGCTGGTGGTCTCAGTAGTAGGGCGGCTGGCCAGACAGGTAGATCCTCTGTCCGGGGGGGCTGCTGAGGGGCAGGGGAGGGGAGAGGGGTGCGAGCGGGTAGCTGGGGTAGGGCACGGGGCGGCAGCTGAAAGACAGCAGGCCGGGGGAGGAGGAGGCGCCTGGCGGGGACATGCTCCCGGGAGAGCCCTGGCCCAGGAACGAGCAGTCTGCACACACACAGGGAACAGGGAAATAACACACACACACACACACACAGGGAAATAACACGCACACGCACACACAAATTTTGGTTAAGTTGTATATTACATGAAAATATATTGTGTGTATGTGAGACATCAATGTATGCATGTATGAGCTGTCTGCATCCAAACAAACAGATAGTGAGGAACACACACAAAGTATGTTTTAAAGCATACTATATATTACACTTAGTGTATTTAAGTCTATTATCGACCAGGTGGTGAGAGACTTTTCAATTCAAATTCAGTAAAAAAAAAAAAAATCACTGTGTGTATGTGTTTAAAACAGGGTTTTCACAAATGTAAATCTGCGTGAATCTGTTTGGATGTGTGTATTTTAAAGCTTGTATGCATGTGTGTGTCAGAGTGTACATGATGTGTGGGTGTGTATGTGTGTGAATTAGCAAGATGTGCATCATAAAAATGTGATAGGTGTGTATGTGTGTGTGTGTGTAAATCAGTGAGGTGTGTTAGGTATGTGTATCACTAAAATGTCAGAGGTGTGTATGTATGAATCAGTAAGGTGTGTTAGGTTTGTGTATCACAAAAGGTGTCTATGTGTGTAAATCAGTGAGGTGTTTTAGGTGTGTATCACAAAAATGTGGTAGGTGTGTATGTGTGTGCGTGCATGTGTGGGAATCAGCAAGGTGTTAGGTGTGTGAGGTGTGTATCACAAAAATGTGATAGGTGTGTGTACGTATGTGTGTGTGTGAGAATCAGCGAGGTGTTAGGTGTGTATCACAAAAATGTGATAGGTGTGTGTATGTGTGTGTGTGTGGGTGTGTGTGTGTGTCTCTCCTCCCTCACCCATGCTCCAGAGTGCCTGCTGTGCAGTGTTAGGTGTGTGTGTATGTGTGTGTGTGTTAGGTGTGTGTGTGTGTGTGTGCATCTCCTTCACCCATGCTCCAGAGGGCCTGCTGGGCGGCCAGCTCCTTGGCGTCCTCCAGCACGGTGCACAGCTTGTCGGGCATGAAGGTGCTGCGCGTGCTGCCGATCACCACCTTGTAGATGAGCAGCGCCTTGCCCTCCTGCGCCGCGGGGCCCGTGGAGAACAGGTAGTACTCGGGCGGCGCCCAGCCGTTCTTCAGGCAGTGGTACTCCAGCAGGCTGACGGCCGAGCTCAGCTGGCCCGGCTTGAGCGCCTGTTAGTTAGAGTTAGAAACTTTCATTGTCCCAGGGTGTCTACAGGTTTGACCAAGTGAAATTTAAGACCTTTTTAAGACTTTTTAATGCCATTTAAAAAAAAAATTTAAGACCAACTCGGGATTAAAATAAAGCACAAAAATCAATTGAAAGTGCACGAGGCATAAGGTGCGGTGTGCTGGTTGTACTGGTATGAAACTACAGTCTAATAGTCCTGACGCTGTTTAGCAGTCTGACTGCCTGGGGGAAGAAGCTCTTCCCCATCCTGGAAGTGCGGGCAGTGACATGCAAGCAACATGGAAGAAACGGAATGTAGTCCCCAGAAATTTAAGACATTTGGCTTCAGAATTTAAGACTTTTTAAGACTTTTTAAGGCCTTATTTTAGAAAAACGAAATTTAATGCCATTTAAGACTTTTTAAGGCCCCGCGGCCACCCTGTTGTCCCCATAGGGAAATTTCTGTCAGCAAGTGAGGTACAGTGACATGAGGTAAAAATCAATAAACAAACACCACACATTTACGCAGACATTAACAGAAGAACACACTCAACAACCTGCAGGCTGGCGGGCAGCAGGTTGGTGCCGGGCAGGAAGGGGAAGATGCAGCGCTCCATGTCCAGGGCTGCCGTCGCCGGACCTGCCGCTGGTGACACGCCGCACGGGCTGCCCAGGCGGGGGGGCAGGCTCAGCGGACGGCCCAGGTTGCCCCCGACGATGCCTCCGCCGCCGTTGGAGATCAGCTTCAGCCCCCCCATGCCCGCGAGGTCCTCCGGTTTACCCTGGAAAAAGGGTGGCAAAGATGGCCGTGAAGCTTGCTTTCAGTACTGTGTGTGGACAAGGGTGGTTTATTGTCACGTGCATAATACATACTGGGTAGAGTCGGACATGCAGTGAACTTGGTCATTGTTAGTCTAAAACTGTGCATGGCGAGGGGGGAGTAAAGTGCATAGAATGCAGTTGGGGGATGGCTACCCCTGAGTGTGTTTGTGTGTATTGGGGGAAGGGGGGTGGGGTTATATGTGTGTATATAATGTGTTTCTCATGGAGTTAAGTGGTGTTTACTGGTGAGACCAAAGACATTTGTCATGCTGGACATGACAAAAAAGTTTTGGACAATTCAGAGTAAATTTCCCAAAACCTTCCATAGGAAGTTTAGTTTAGGAATTTTGGAAATGTTCATATATATACATCGGCGTCATCAGCCTTCCAGTAAATAGCCTGTCTGGAACTTAATAGCATAGATACGCAACAGTGCCACATGTGCATCAAATCAAAACGTTTTGAAAATGTTCAGTTTGTTCCCATTAATACCTGTTAGTGGAAAATGTCCAACTTTTTGTCCAACAAAACCTCCTGGAATTGTATATAACCTTACTTTACTTACCTTACCTTACTTACTTATGTTAAATCTCATATATATCCCCATTCATGGAAAGTTTCCAACTTCTATATATATATAAAAAAAATCCTGGTATTTTGCTTTTGACCTACCTGGAAGACGAAGGTGCCGGCGTCTCCGTACGGGCCCACGGGCAGGCTGGTCACGGCACCCCCGTTGCGCTGGCCGTTGAAGCGTCGGCCTCCGTCCTTGCTGACGGGCTTGGCCAGGGTGACCTCGATGGGCGAGCCGTCGACCAGGGCGCCGTTGGTGGCGTGCATGGCGGCCACGGCGTCCTCGCGCGAGTGGAAGTGCACGAAGGCGTAGTCGGTGAGCTTCTTGACGCGCTCCACAGCGCCGGGCTTGAGGCGGGAGAACTCGGCGCGCAGCGTCTCCTCGCTGGTGTGCAGCATGAGGTTGCGCACGTAGAGCACGCGCACGCGCTGCATCGTCTCCTCGTCGACGTCTCGCTCCGGCTCCGCCCAGTCCACCTGGATGGTGTGGCCCCACAGCTGGAAAGTACCTGTATGTACACACACACACACACACATACACACAGATAGACGCACACATACACACGCGCACACACACACACACACACACACACACACACACACACACACACAGAGCTTTTGGTTTACACCTGCTTTCTTTTCATTGTTTGAGTCTGTAATTTCACAACTTTCACTAGAGGAGAATTGTTTTCACAACAATCCTATAAAAGTATAGCATCTTTAAAACCGCCAACCACAAAAGGTATACAGGGCAGAGATCAACACAGTTGCAATATAACTCCACCAAAACATCTGTGGTGAAACACAGGTGTATCTTGGTAGCGATCTTTCATGTTTCCAGGCAGACACACACAAGCGATTCAATTACAACTTTGTGCTCTCTCTTGAGGACTTCTGTTCTATTGCCATACCCAAGGTCACTGTTTTCAAACACTGTAACTCAACACTGGACTAAATTTGTTCGTTTACATCCTAAGGGATCATCTGGAACCAACGATATGGAAAACTGGGCCCAGGTTGAATGCCACTGGGGACTCCTTTACTGCACTGGCCTGGGATTCCTCTCCCTCATTTCCCTTCCTTGAGCTCAGCTGAGCAGACAAAGAAGCTTTTCTTAACAATCACTTTTCCAAATGTTTAAAACTCTTAACACCATTCACACTACACTGAGGAAACACACACACACCCACACACGCTGATCAGTATATATGCTCATTAACCAGCACGCACAAACACGGCATAGGTAGTGTAGGTGCACACACATTTGGGTGGGTCTGCACTCTCACACACACACGCACGCACACACACACACACACAAACACACACACACACACACACGCGCACACGCACACACACACAAAGTGGGCCTGTTACAACCAAGCCTGGTCTGGTCTGGTAGTAGGGTCATGTGACTGACAAAAAGAGACTATTCATCGCTAAAAGGGAAAAACTTACCTCATCCCGCCCGAGACCTTTCCACCACCACCGCTGCACCACCTCAAAAAACCTCAACGTCATTTCAAACCCTTGCATACAGCTATTAAAACTACATTAGCGTTATCATGCAGTAGCAATGACTATTCAAAAACAACAGACTTAAAAATACAGTAAAACCTCACTCACAGCAAGGGTTTGCGTGTTGGGTCATGCATGGTATAGACCCTTTCGACAGCAAAAACTAAAACAATGCCTGAACATCCTATTTCGTTTCCAAACCACTTCAGCTGCATTTCACATCGTTGGGGATGTTAAAACCGTAAACACTGTGGTAACAGCTATGACGCTAATAATCAAACTCTTTTGAAGCGGTTTATAATCAAGTGCACAAGGGCTGAGCGAAGGTGGAAAAATCCAGAGCTTGGCGCAGGAATCCCTAACCAGTACTTATAGTGTCAGCCTTCTGCCTGTGCCAGCCACCACAACGCTTAAAATCAGGAGGTGGATATACCACAGGAGTGCAGTGAGTTGGCTCAATCCATGGCTCAAGTGGAGTCATCCCAGTGCATATGCTGTATGAGAGGAGCTTTTGTTATGTGTGTTTGAGGAACACTTTAGTTCAACAGGAGGCAACACCTCCTCGGCTGCCTAGGTGTTAGAGGAATTATGTTTTCCTGTTTGCATGTTCTTAGAGAGTAATAAACCAGATTAAGGGGAGCATCATGGGCAGAAGTGTAAGAGAAAAATGATTTTCATTATTAAAAAAAAAAAAACGTTTAAGGAATTCGATTAAATCGATTCATTGCCCAGCTTTAATGAAATCTAGTCAGAAAATGTGCATATGTGCGTGAAAATAAAACAAAAGACAAGCCACACAAACATGCTTGCTCCAGCTGGTGAGAACCTGTGGTAAGGTGTCTTTAAAATGATGAAATGATGCAAATGTGGAAAAAGGATTGCCCTGAGGAAGACTTGGTCTGAGTTGAAACGCGTAGGTGTGATATCTATTACATTAAAGGGTTTTTAATAACTTCACTAGATCAGTGCGCCTCGGATTTTGTAGACTGCCCTTTACAATAAATAACCTACCGGCAAGGCCTCACCTACACATAGGGGGACAGTCAGGGGGAAGATTGTCTTTTAAGTCTCTGATGTCCGTTTTTCGAAGATCACCTGATATTTCCCTAAAACAATTGACCCAATGCAGCACTCTCCCCCCTTTTTTTCCCTTCTTTTTTGTGTGGAAAAAGGGGTGTTTTTGAAAGAACTGTATGTGTACCTGGTATGAGTTTCCTGCGAGCCATGGCTGCGGCCTTGTGAGACTCGTACTCTACGAAGGCGAAGCCACGGTTCTTCGTCTTGTCGGTGGCACTGGGGTACACGATGACATCCACCACTCCCTCAGTCACCTGCCACCAAACACAACCATTAAAACATCATTTATTACATTAAAAAGCTACTAAAAAAATCTGTAGCTCATGTAATTAAATGTTATTTTAATAAGGAAAGTTAGGAGAAACTAAAACAAATATTGATGCTGGCTCCAGATTTAGATGTTGTGATATTTAGGTGATACGAATGTTATACTATGCTATCTAAACATCATAAGGCAGGTTTCTTGGTAAATATTGAAACTTTTAAAGTACATTTGTTCCAATTATTACTACAACATCAGGACAAAACACTACCGCTTCGAGGACACTATACTTCACACAAAAGAAATAAAACTTATGATGATAATAACGACGACGATGACAGTGACCTTCTCCATTTCCTCCTGGATTTCTTCCTTGCGTTTGTCTTTGGGGATGGAGCCGATGAACAGGCGACAGTTGTCCAGGCTCACGCAGACGCCGATGAACTTGCCGGGCCGGATCTCGTGGTTGTCCAGCAGCTGGATGGCGCGCTGGGCCGCCTCGCGGGTCGTGTACATGACGAAGGCATAGCCACGGTTCTCGCCGCTGAACTCCATCATCAGGCGGAACTCGTAGATGCGGCCGGCACGCTCAAACACAGGGACCAGCTCGTCCTCGTACATGTCACGAGGGATCTTGCCCACGAACACCTCGCAACCCCGAGGAGGGGGCGGGCCTTCCCAACCTGACCCCCACACAAACGCACGCACACACACACACAGACACACACAAAGTTACTCGGAAATTATTACGTTATATGACTCTGACATCAAAGTAGCACTTCAAAGCACACACATAAACAGTATTGATCAATAACCTAAGAAACTCCAATACATTTGAAATGTATCAGTTTTATCAGCTAAATAACAAACCACCCTTATACGTCCTTAGATGTAGAACCTAGAACCTTCGGGGGAAAAAATGTGCAGGGGACCTAAAAGGGGAACTAAAACATCCAGTTGAGGCCTTAGACAAAACACACAACTCTAAGCTATCTTCATTACCGAATGACTAAATACTGCTTCCATTCATTAATGAGGGCCTAGTATCTGTTACAAACTAGAGTGTGTTGGGGATAAGCTGCATCTAGAAACATTATGTTCTCTGTACCTGGAGGTGGACCACCAAACTTTCTTTGCCCATTCTCTTGGACCATACTGTAGCCAGTCTTCTCTAACAGAGCTAACAGTGCTGCTTCGTTTGGGCTTTCTATCCGGCTCTCTTCTCCAGTCAAGCTCCCGTTGTTATCGGCCATGACTGCTTCTTTATTAGCTGACTGTGAATGTAATCTTGTGTTAGTGTACAAATGCTACACTTTTGGATCGTGGGCACATTTATGTCAGATAAACACTGTGGATACCGAGTAATTACCTTACCTTTGTATTTCGTTTTCATTCATGTATTTTTCCAGTTAGCGCTCAGGTGATGCTAGCATTTAAACCGTTTTAGGCACAGGGCGGCCCATTGCTATATTTTCATCTACTAACTTCGGCGGGAACTTTAGGGAATGCCAGTGAGCGTTCTACTTGCAGAGAGTTTTTACAACCATATTTCATTTGGGTTCTTTAAAAATATAAATTACCAACATAAGCCTTGGCTAACAGGTTGTAGAACTAATTTACTCACCGTGTATACAATGACTTTCCTTCCACCTCTAGTTAGCTAACTTGATATGACTATCTGTTATATCTTACTGGCTCGACTGCCGAATTTGGATTTTTCTTATCTACCTTGTTACTAACTGTTAACACTTCAGATGTACAGTGCACGATTTGGGCTACAATAAGTCATCAGCTACAAGAAAAGAGCACATTTTTCTTACCTAGCGATCACCAGAGCCCTACAGATCTCACTACTGTATGTACCGGTAGGTACGAGCTGCACGAGCTATTCGACTTGAGGTAAGCTATACGTCAAGCTAGCTAGCTAAATTAGCTGATGGATGACAATTAAGTTGTAATGGCTAAATCAAACATCGTTAAGGAATTGCTTGAATTAATTTACTGACATAATCTAATCATGCGCAAAACCAACAACACACACAACATTGTACAAGCAATCTATAAATTGGCTTTTGAAAATACCTGTTGACAATCCAGAAGTTTTCGCTTTGTGCATATGCCCTCTGTGGCTGCTGACAGATTTTTCAAGCGCGCACAGAACATTGGGACCCCTCCCCCACCTCAGGTAAATCATCGAAATATAAACATGCCCTAAAGTTAGTCGCATCAGAGACGTTTCTTTTATCTATCTATATAAAAGGGGTTAGCTTTTTAAGAGGGGTTAATAAAGGTTTCCGTTTGTAAATAGGCCCTTTTGTAGGTCGAATAAAATACAATAAAAGCCAAAAACTCGAGGCATAAGCAAGGATTCACAAACACCAACATTTTTAATTCACTGTACACAGAAGATCACGACACAGAATATTTACATTAATGTTTCACCCAGAGCTTCTCAACAAATGCGATGTGGACTCTCATTTTGAAAATTAAGGTTACATGTCAGCTATAACCAGCGTGTCAGAACCGGTCAGAACCAAACACTTCAACAGTAAAAAAAAAAAAAAAAAAAAAAAAAAAACACCGGCCGACCATGCTCCGTAGACTGTTATTTGCTGTAGATGCTGTAGGCTGGCAGGCCTTATCATGAACATGTATCCGGTCCACAGATTAGGGTTCATATACAATGTAGACTAAGGTAATAGTGTTAATATACATCTTGGTTTAACCCCCCAAGTCTTTCTTTTTTCTTTGTCTATGTGCTGATCCATGGCCCTAGTTGTGTAGTGGAGTCACGAGGCCATCCAGATGTGCAGGGAGACGACGAACGTGGCTATCAGGGTGATAAGTGGATCCGTCTTCAGGAAAACCATGATGGCCACGCCGATTAGGACACTTAAAAAGCAGCATGCTTTACTGCAGAAGATCCTCCGAACTACTTTACAGAACTAAAAAGAAAAGGAACAGAAGGTAAATATGCAGTTCAGTACCGTTCAGTACACAGTTTTAAATAGTTTTAATGCTTTACCACTAGGTGGAGACAAAAAGCTAAAGCAATTCTAGACTTCTCAACACAATTTTACTTTCAGCACACCAAATAAAGGGATTATTGTTAAATTACACCGACTTATTTGCTTTCTCTCTTGAGAGCTATCATACAGACAGACCTTAAACCTTGTATGAATAGAATAAAAAAGTTTGCAGACTACTTTTTTTAGTATAATCCACAACTGCACTTTACAGGAGTGACAGATTTCAACAACTCACATAAGCCTATGTGTATTTTATCTATAATTGTGGAGTAGGCTAGGCAGAAATGCAGAGGACCACTTTTCTGAGCAGTTTTATATTAACTGTAGCATTACAGTACAAGAAAACCTTTGATCTTTATGAATATTTCACAATGCAGTCTACTCTAATCACACACCAGTCAGTCAGATTTTTTTTCTTCTGTGCAATTGCAGCAATAGGGGCTTAATCTGGCTGAGTGACGCATATCCTTCTGCTTTACAAAGCATACCAAGTAATGCTCAGACGTTTTTTTCCCAGAAAAGCTAAGGAATGACTTGGATGTTTCTTTGTGAGCAGAATTTAGTTGCTTGGGAAACCTAAGCTTCAGCTCCGTGAGAAAAAAAAAAAAGAATGCGGCTATACGGAGCATTTCTTTATCCAGAAAAAAAAACAGGAATGGTTTAACATTCGCTGCCTGAAGTGATTCGATGCTGTACACGGTGCTCCCAGCATAGTCATTTGTAGTACTACGGACCATGAAGAGACTTAGTTATTTTTAGTGGTGGTGCTCAGAACATCAAGAGGGGACTGACACCTGAATGCTTTTCTTCCTCCGCCTACCTTGTAAGACTGGAAACTCATGGCAGTCCCGTAGCGGCAGTACATGACGTAATGCTCACAGTTGTACCACAGGAGACTGTACCTCACCGGACCCAAGAGTTTCTCTGCCCTCTGGGCCACCTCTTCCCCGCTGAAGGGCTGTCGGGTGCACATCTTGTCCATGGGGTTGATGATGATGTCACTGCCGTAGGCGAAGTCCTTCACAGAGTCCACACGCACGCTGGCCGCCTTGGCGATGGCGCCCAGGATGAGTCGCATGTTGGTCACCATGGTGGCAATGACCTTCTGGTTGGACGTGAAGACGGGCAAGATGTCAGGGATCATGTGGGCGACGCGGTCGTCCCCCAGGTAGATCCCGAAGTGGGTGAACAAGGTGCGAGGCACCTCCAGCAGGTCCCCCCTTTTGTACAGACTCAAGTCGTACTCGCGTAGCTTTGGCTGGTCAGTGTCTTCCTCTTCCTCCTCCTCCTCCTCCTCTTCCTCTCGCTCCTGCTCTTCTACCTGCTCTGTTGTAGTGGTGATAGTGAGGAACACCATGGTCAGGAGCTGCAGGAGAGCCATCCTCAGGAAAGGGGGTAAGAATCCAACACTGACCTCCAGGGCTTTCGACACATGGGTATTTATTTGTAATTGAGATTGGCAAAGGGAGGGGAGAGCGGGATTAGACGCCTTGCAACAACGTTTTTCTGGCGCACAAACAATAAGGCCGTATGGCTTTGGACAGTCACATGGGGTCACTTAGAACAATGTGAGAGTTTCTCAATGCCTCAGTGCCTCGATTTAGCCTTTTTACTTACAGCTTTTGTTTTTTTTAGCCTTTTCTTACTCCAAATCTCTCAGGATTGTTCACATTTCATGACACAAAAAACAATTATAGAAAATAATCCATGTGTTACTTCATACTGGGGTACAATTCCTGCGGGATTAAAAAAAAAAAAAAACAAATTCTCCCAAAACCCCTTAAATTAAAAACTTTTTTATTTTAATTGCCTCATGTCTTGTATAATTACAGACTTTGATGTGCTGGATGCATCTAATTATTTGTAAATTCCTCCTCAGAATGAAACGGACACGAAGGACACACATGGGAAAAAGGAGGCCCGGCCGGGACGTGTTTTCTCCAGCCACTTCCTGCGGTTTTGCATAGTTCCATGACAGGAGGAGAGTGGGAAAGACGGTCAGAGACTGGCTGTGGTGAGCACTGAGTCGGAGGACACAACTAAACTAATTAGTCTGTGGCTTAGCTGTGACAGTGGAGCACACTAATCACAAAGCCACAAGGCGCATAACAATGTACAGGCACCCACAAAAACACGGCCGCTCAAATGCCATGAAAAACAGAGAGAGAGAGAGAGAGAGAGAGAATGAGCACTTACCCACTTAAAAAGCCAACTAGTGATTCAACCAGAATAATTAATCAAGGGTGTAACGTCACTATGAGTGTGTCAGATACTTTAATGTCACAGCAGTCAAAAATTTACTTAGGAAAGAACTTAATAAATAAACTTATTTAATGACAAACAAAATGGTATCAAGCCTGTAAACATGTTTTGTGGCACATTTTATTTGATTAGCGTAGGATTCATGAGAAGTCCAAAATCCATTGTCCAAAGTCCTTTATATGGGACTTACTTGAAAGAATAGTCCATCCTATAATGAAGTATATTTGTGGAGCCATCACAGTAGGCTAATACTCTTTTTTCCATTGTCATACTCACTATACCATAGTGTCTCTCTATCTCTCTTTTTTAAGCACCTCTAGCTACAGAGAAAGGGTTCATGCTACACAACTGGTGATGTGAAGGGTACACACTGTTGAAATATGACATAATGTTTAGGTAACATCAGAGCTGCCATTTGTTTTTCAACAGAAGACTAAATGAATTTACCATCTGCACATCTTACAATTAGCTTATGGTCACACCATTTACTAATACTGATTTTTTTTAGTGACATGGCCTATTTTAAGGCGTTCAACATTAAGCAAATCTCTGTCCCTTACTAGGCTACAGTGTGATGGATATACTGCCCCCCCCCCCCCCCCCCAGGCCCAAAAACCCAGCAAAGGTCACAATGAGCAGCTATTTCAAGGTGTTTGTTTATAATCCCTTATTGTGCCATTACGTAATAATCCTCTAATAGTTTATTGTACGAGCCCAATTATGTTGTGGTTTCGAAGTGTACATTCAATGATTGTTGTGCTACTCCCCCCCCCATTTTCCATGTCAGACAAACATTATCCTTAATCACGATAGGCTACTCATTCACAGCAGTGTCACCACATTCCTCACCAGTCTTGCCTGCAGCATTCTTTTAGTTCTTAAAGGTGTAGCCTGTGTCATGAGCTGCTGTAGACTACTTGCCAATGCTTGGCTATAGAGTAGGGCTAGGGGGGCATTAGTGCATGATCGAGAACTGTGATTATCAAGGCAACAAGTTTTAACATATTTGTCAAATTTTTTAAATGAAGGTTGGCTTAGCTAAGATTGAAAAGATTGAGAGGTTCTAGAGTCTCAAACTCACTCATGCTTATCTGTGTTGAATGGTAAATAGCACTTGTTGACAATCTCCATGCAGCAGAACCCTAGGTTTATCTTATAACTAGTCCCTAACTGGTACCAACGATAACCAAAGTAATTAAACAATGAACTATGCTGACACTCCAAACCCTTGGCAAAGCCAAAAAGAAAGCTTGTAGACCTATATTGTGCACATTTACCATGTCAAAACATGTACACATTTTAGACTAACTCATAGCTCCTCCAGTATTAAGACTATGGTCTGCTGTTCCCATGATTATAGGTCATCTCTTGCATGTTAAATATGTTGGAATATATTTAGGGTTGAGTTCAGTATGTATGTATTCCTAATCACACCCACACGTCAGTCCATCTTGGCCTTTGACTAGTTTGTGTAAAAAACGTTTCTAACAAGATACTCCTCAGTCTGTTCAATAATTTGATTTCTTATATTAGTATCCTAGCGCACAGCGTATCTCTCTTAAAATGTATTTATAAAAGTTTTATATATATAGTCTTGGTATACCTGAGGCAAATACTGGACACATTCTGGACAACATCTTTCAAACACACCAGGTATGAGAGGTTCCTACATTGAAATAAATGTATTTTTGCTTGAGCTGACTGCAGTTATGTGCAAATGAGGTGCTGGGCCAACTGTGCGTTTAGGGAGGAGAGATCCCAGATGAACTAATAACAAAGGCTTTGTGTATTCATAGACTTGTTCCCCCAATCCAATGTTATTTATAGTTAATATTTCAATGGAGTTGTCACAGTTATGGAATTTTAAAGCAGTGTAAAAAAGGTGACTTTAAATTGTACATAAGGATTTCTGGATTTCTCACTGACTGAAATAAAGTTAGGGATGTGGCAGGCATTTGTTTAAAACATTCACAAAACTACAGATTTAATTAAAAAATAAAACACTAAATACAAACAGTGCGAAAAATACATGACGAAGAACAGGCATAAGCCTGTGGAGTCTATCGGATTGCAAGATTATTTCAGTCTAATCAATTCATCAGCCAAGAATTAAGAAGTTGTAGCATGACTAACAACATATTTGTGTTAACTACATAATGCAAAATAAATCTGCACAATACAATAATAGTGTGAAAAAGAAATGACTATAAATTTCACAGATGTGGTTAATTACTTCTCGGTTTTCAGTCGCGTTCATCCTCTCCAAATGTCCTCAGACCTTGTTAATTCTCAGTTGACGAATTGGCAAACCATACTCTTTAAGTCAAAACTGTACGTCACACATAACCTCTTTATTCACCATATGTACATATTCCAGTCGGGGACGCTTTCACACAGAGTCCCAACAGTGAGTCTATTAACTCGCCATCCATAACGTGAATGGGATAAGGATAGTTGGGAGTGTTGTGGCCGGCGCAATTCCCACACAACCAATGGACACAAGTCCCAAGAACACTGAGAAGAGGACACTCCTCTGGTCCCGGATAATTGATTTCAGGAACTCGAGGAACTACAAGAGAACACACAACAGACAGAGAGATGCGATGAGAATAACTCTTTAAAAGAGACAAGACCTGTTGCATAACCTTTCGCTCTCTTGCGCGTCCAAAGTACTTTTTCAAAAAAAGAGTGCCTGTTCTTTGTGACCCAGATTTTTCCATCGAGGTTGCTTGTGGCTATAAACGCCCCAGCCAATTGCCTTGCCCAAGACTCTTCCATTGCTGAACAACAAATTAACACGCTCTAATGGGACCAGTTAGGCTCCTCGGACATTTGAATGAAGGCTAAAAGCGCTTAGACGCCAGGCAAAGTTGGATGTCCTTGCTGCATATTTATTTGAGGCTGAAGCATCCCTCTCACGTATACTTACTGAGAGACTTATCGCAAAAATAAAATAAGCAATTATCTTGGCGCCACTAACCTACTTCACAAGAGATAAAATAAAACCTAATGACATAGTTTACAAAATAAACAGGCTACTGTCTACAGGCGGTAGCCTATCTGATGAGTATCTAGACCACCATCACAACAAAACTTCATTAGCATCATAATGGACAGATAAAACTGAAGCAAGAAACAAATAACTGAATATTTGTGTGTCTTACATGAAGACTGCTTACCTTTTGAGTCTGCAGACTTACGCCCGTGCCGTACCTGCAATAGGTAACAAAATGCTCACAATTGTTCCACAACAAGCTGTATGGAACTTTATCAATGAGCATCTCCGCTCGACTGGCGACTTCTTCGTTAGGTAGTGGCCTTTCTTTCATTGTGTGATCCATGACGTTAATAAGGATAGGTGAACCATACGCGAAGTCCTCGACCGAGTCCACTCTTACTGTCGCTTGCTTACAAAGCACCCCCAACAACAATCTCTTGTTCGTTACAAATTTCTGAATTTCAGACTTATCTCCAGTCAGCACGGGCATAATATCCGGTATTAGGTGAGCGACTTTGTTGTCCCCCAAATAGATGCCAAAATGGGTGAACAGAGTGCGAGGAACCTCCAGGAGATCCCCTCTCTGTAACACCCGAGGAGAAGCTTCATAAGATTTGTCGCGCGTCTCTTTTTCTGAAGGGATTAGGCTGAAAATGTTAAAATGTGCGAGTAGAAAAACCCTCTCCAGAAGATAGGTCAGTGAGTCTAGCATCATGAGTCTTTCGTACCCTCGGCAGCCTGTGTAGAGTTTTCACTCGGTCTCAGACACGCATCTTGGTGCCGTGGGGGGAAGGAGATGACATCACGGCATCAGTGGAAAGGCCATTGGAAGGACTCCGTGAAACGAGAGGTGTTACTTGTAGCGGTTTTATAGTGCACATGAGAACGCCAGAGCCCAGCAGTTGTGCATGTCATGACCTAGCATGTCGCTTTCAACCAAAGTCCATCTGAAACCACTGAAGTACTGGCAGGGCCGATGTTTTTTGGACGAGCGTGTCACCTGACCGCCCATTTCATCAGCAAACATCTTGTCTCTAACCCAAATGAGTGCCAGGAAAATATTTTAGAAAATAGCCAAATGTCTACAGCTTGCTTGGCGCGTAATTGAGATGTCTATAAACGTGAGTTTTAAAGTGAACTGCCCTTCTGTTGAATTGTACATACTGCACGCTGGACTGACTTTTTTGATTGGCGACCAGCGGAGAAAAAAAAAATAGGGGTCAGACTCCAGGAATTGGGGAAAAACTGCCGCCGCTGGATTTTTGAGGACTATTTGTTTGCCTGTGGTCGGATAGTTTCGCAGCCGCCATGTGGCATCAATTACCTCCCAACTGGCACACGCATAACTGACCCCTTTACAACCAGCAAGAAGTGGGCGTCGCTCCCAGTAAGCCCATAGGCCACACCTGTATTTAATTTAACTCAGACTAGACTAGAGACTGAGACATTCAGGTAATGAAATTACCATATGCAAAAATTTTGCCCAGTTATATTAGCAGAGGGGAAGTGTTAAAATAGAAAAAAACACAACGGAATAACAGAAAAATGTCAGGTGAAGTTTAAGACAGACATGGCAAGAAAACTGTAAAGAAAAAATGAAACCACAACAAAAGCATCAGTTCACTGAGGTACAGAGATGCCTTTTTTTGGAACAGACCACGGCGAACGGGCACTTCTCCAACTTGTTCCTTTCCCATCTGTGGATCACCGCAAAGTTACCTGCACCCAGCCGCATCAGCTTTTCCATTCTCCTCCTCCGTCTGCTCGGCAATAGGGGTTGAGATAAACCAGGGGTGGCCAAACTATGGCCCCGGGGACAATAGTGGCCCATTGCTCTCTTTCAAGTGGCCCGTCATGAAGTTTAAAAATAAAATGTAATGTGGCCCTTTATTACATGAATCTGATATTACATGTGCATCACACATCATAGTTTCAGCATTGTCACAGGGATTCTGAACAACACTGGATACAAATCTGTTTTCCACGGAAAAGATAATTTGCTTAAAAAAAGTGTGACGTGTTTGACAATATAACATTAAGCACTATAGCATCATGTAGAATGTTTTAGAAGGCACCTTGGTTTTCTAATCTAAAACACAGTCCATCTTTCACTTGTCACTGGTTGAAAACTGATGTTCTTAATGTTTCATTGGCCCCTGGCAGATTTTTGAGGATGTGGCCCATGAAGGCAAAAGTTTGGCCGCCGCTTAGATAAACAGTCAAGACTACAGGGGACAGAAAGAAGACTGCCTCTGACGTTTGGACTCCTGGACAAACAAAAGCAGGGAGGAGGCATAGCTAGCCAACAGGGAACATGGGTAACTGCTTGGGTCCCCCTGGCCACTCAGGCATAGTTCAAATTACGGGGGGTACTGGGGGGTACAGCACCCCCCAATCAAGACCGAGTACCCCCCAAAGAGACCAAAATAACACGGTTGGAGCGTAACAAACATATTAATATAACTAATCATAAACATAAATGGTAGTACCCCCTGTAAAAGGTAGTACCCCCCAATTATGAAGGGGTATTTCACACTCTGCACTTAGGGACATCGGGGAGATGACAACCTTTAAACTACACCGGTGGCAGTTCTTAATAATAGTAGCAGATTTTTCCTGGATCCCCAAGAGAATCTAGAATCCCCGCTGAAAACAAAACAAATGGATAACCAACCATGACAACCAAACAAGGAATGGATGACCATCAGGGCAATTAGACATACACTTGAATTGAAATTGACATTGGCATACAAAAAAAAGTGGCAACCTCAGTTTGGGCCTAACTAACTGCTCATAAATGCTGCTAATGACCTGCAAGCCATTAGGGCAAATGCAGATTCCTGTCAGAGAGAAAGAAAAAAAAAAAAAAACGACAGATAATGGGGTTGACTCAAATTAAGAGGATTTAGCCACAGGGGTCGCGGGGAGCCATTCATCCCACTGACTGACATGTGGAGTGATCAGGCTATGCTGGGTATCAATGGAGGCCCCTGCGTGGGGTTGACGCTCCGCGGAGAGTAAAGATTACCCACTGACCCCCCCCCCCCCCCCCACCCCCACCCTCACCCCCGAAGCCCAGGGCTTTCAGGATGGAGCTGATGATGGATGCACAGGCATTTATCTTCCTGGGTTTGTTTGCCAGTGTGACCGCGAGGGGCTGTGTGTGTGTGTGTGTGTGGATGTGTGTGTGCGCGTGCATGTATGTGTGTGCGTGCGTATGTGTGTGTGTGTGTGTGTGTGTGTGTTTGGACAGCAGTGGGAATTGGAAGAGCAGAGTGAGAGAGCCGGTTTGAATGCATCCGATTTATCATGCGTGGCACATCTCAGACAGAGTGACAGAGAAAGAGAGAGACCGTGTGTGTGTGTGTGCGTGTCTGTGAGTGTGTGTGTGTGTGTGTGTGTGTGTGAAGGAGTGTTTGTGTGTGTCTGTGAGTGTGTGTGTGTGAGTGAGTGTTTGTGTGTGTCTGTGTGTGTGTGTGTGTGAGTGAGTGTAAAAAGAGAGAGAAACGACGCTCAGTCATTGTCACTGGTGAATGCATGAAGGGAATGGGCAGGAGGTTGTGCCCCACAATTACCTGTTGTCTGAACCATCACCGGCTGACAAATCAATTAATCTTCTTCTTGTCTCATTTTTACTATAGCCACACGACAGATCAACAATTAATGATTAAACACAAAATCGGTGGGTTGTGTGACTACAGTAAGATTGAAAAGGATCAAAGGGCGTGCCCAACCAATTTACAAAAAAAAGTGTTAGAGTTTATATGCAAAAGTATCTAAAAAACAGAAAAAAATGCACCGTTCCAAAGTGCTGACGACCTTTTCATTTTTTGCACAATTGTAAGGACAGCAAACAGAGAAACAGTCTATCCCATACGTATACGTAATAATTATATACCCCATGTATGCCACATTTACCCTTGGTATAGCTCCAAAAGCATAAAACAGGGGTAGTAAAATAAAGTGTTACCAATGTGACACAAGGTCAAGATGGTTGAAAATGCACAACACTGCCCATTAGCCACTGTGGCTGTGGTTTTTAATACAAGAGGGCCTGAGGTTTTTGAGCTTCCAGACAAGGTTGTGTGTGGCCATTTACAGGGAGTGAGAATGTTTTTTATACGAGAAAAACGTCAGCACTTACACACACACACACACATAAAAAAAACCAGACTGTTGCGATAGCTCTGGGTCACTGTCAGGTCAAGAATCACTAAGGAAGTTTCCAAACTGTTGGGGAATGTTTACTGGCCACATGAACTGCGTGCCTCAACAACCTTTTTTTAACAGGATTCCTGGTTTTACTGGATTTCACACAGTCATACTGGCTGTGCAACTGCGTGTTTCATTTGAGTTTCCCCCCTTTCATGCTCCCAGGTTACCACGGGCAACCCATAGCAGAGAAATGGAGGGCTCCAAATGCATCCACTATTACTCATTAACACTTGAAAAAAAAGTACAACTCTGTCGCACCATAATGGAATGTGTTTCTTAAACAAAAACAAAACAATGAAACACTTGGCTGGCTGGTTTGCTGACACACTGTGTAGGCTACTACGCATGATTTAGATCTGTAATCAAAGTCAGCTTCTCCTGCCAATTGTGCCATATGTTTAGAACCTATAGAGAACTGAAATGATGGTACTGTCAGACTCACCAAACAGCAACAGAGATATGAGATGTCAAAAAAATATACAAAACAAAGAATTAAGATGATAATGATTTAGAGTGTCCTTCAGAACCTGCACACAGACATGTTGACTCCCTGGTCCTGATTAAGATGAAAGTAATCACTAGACTCCAGACCTGCGTTTACAGCCGTTTTGAAGTGTGAGGGGCCCCATTTAACGAACCACCATAAAAAAACACACACACACAGGATTTAACACACGAGGTCCACGCCATTAAGCCTGCCCGAAACATCTGCATAAGCACTACAAATTCTTTCAATACCACAAACACATGCAGTGCATGTGAGAAATAACATGTAAGCTCCATGTATTAGATGGTGAGTTATATTGATCGAGTTGTATGATTTGCGATCTAGCTGTAAGTCATGGGAGAAGTTTGGCTCTTCTGAAGGGTTTGGTAGCCCATTGTGTCAGGTCTCTTTCAGAGGCTCTATGGCAGCACTGTGTCTTTTTTAACGGAACAGAGAGCGCTGAGCAAAACCAGATTTGGGACACTGAGACTGAGCAACTCAGACCCTGTAATCTCTTCGCTTCAATTGTGGCATATGCAAAGCGGGTGTGAATGGAACTTCTGTTTTCAGTGAGAACATGTTTTTCTCCCTCCATCTCCATCTCCACCTCGCTCTCTCTCTCTCTTTCTTCATGTACATTTTCCTTTAAGAGGTCAGTGAGAGCATATACCCCTCCAACCCTCCCACTACCCTCTGCCTCTCTCCATGTGCTGTCTGTTACTAGGATTGTATTACAGAAAGAGTAGTGAGGCAGCAACAGTCAAAACTCAACTCAAAACAAACCGCATGTGCCTATAGAAGTCTACAAGTGAACAAAATACAGAATAATTCGATCAATTCAAAGTCAGTCACTGTTCCTATCTCTCAATGTTAACTAACTCAAAACTAACTGCGTGTGCCTATAGAAGTCTACAAGTGAACAAAATACAGAATAATTTGATCAATTCCTCATTCTTTCAGTGTTTTTAGTGCTTGACTTTGAACCTGCTCACTTGAGCCGACAGCTGATAGATCCACGCCTATTTAATATAACTGCAGCGGACGAAAGGCAGCCATTTCTGATGAGCTGCAGATACGCTGTGTACTGTTCAGTTAGCATCATGGCCTAGAGATCTCTTCACTGCCAGCTCTGTAACACGATCCAAAAAATTCCACACAGCCATTCACAAACTACCACAAATAAAGCAGAAGGAAAATCGACTCGCAAGAAATATCAAAGTCTCCAGTGTCCAGTGGTGGAACTGGTAGGCATCATCAAGATACATAATTGTTACAGTATGGTGTGTGGTTGGATGGTGGTTGGTACTTTCAAAATCATTGACAGTTTTAAGCATCTTTTTTTTTAAGGAAAAAAATGTGAACGTTTACAAATGTAATATGGTCTCATGGCAGAAAGAATAACATTTTGAGTACCACCTTACAACAAAAAGGGTATTGTTCTTTTTAATGTCACATTATAGCAAAATATTTTCATGTTATACAACAAAACTATAAACTTTTCTTGGTATAGCAATAAACCAATACTCATTATTTCGTCACAAACCATTATGACAATTATTGTGTTATTGTGGCTAACACATTACACATAACATAACGTTATGCGTTACAACATGACAACATCTTGTTAAAATGAGTTAAAATCTTGATACAACAAGAGTTCCACAGTACCGCCGGACATTTAGCATTTGTTTTGTTTAAGTTGTTTGTTTTTGTGTCTTTACAGCCATGTCGCTGTATGAACAGACATCAGTTTTTTGAGAGATACAAACAGTAGTTTGGTGTGTCAAAAAAAAAAACACCTAATCTAAGCAACATTGTGAAATAAAGCACAATTTTTTGTACAGTACTTGTTTTAAATTTGCATTCAAAAGTTGCGCTGGACAAAATATTCAGTTCACTGAAGCCTTACCAATACTTCAATGTTTTATTCAACAACATGAAAGGCACTTATTTAGTCCACCAGTGATTTAAGATCAGGTAGTCCCTCTAGTTTGTAGTCCAGCAGCATCTGCCCATAAGCTTTGCCCTGAGGAAACACATACGTACAGCAAAGTGTTATATTTCCTGCCAGACTACTTTGTGTAGCTTTTGTTGCAGTAAATTTATATACAGGGTAGTAATTATTATTATTATCATCATCATCATCATTATTATTATTATTGTTGTTGTTGTTGATGTTAATAATAATACTACTACTACTACTACTACTACTAATAATAATAATAATAATAATAATAACAATAATAACAATAATAATAACAATAATAATAATAATAATAATAATAAAGAATAGAATAATAATAATGGGTTGTCATACAGAATCCCTCTCATGTAGCCTAAGTTTACATTACTGTAGGCATCACCATAAGTAAGGCACTTAGGAACACAGATCCTCTATTATAATTCAGAAAGCTGTCACGGAAATGATAGAATTGATCCCGTGACAGATGTCACAGAAATGACACTGCAAATGTAAACGGTCTCCTGTACCCTGTCTTGTCCCTGACTTTGTTACTTTTTTTTTTTTTTTTAGCTTACTCTGTTCTCCTCTGCATATCTGAAGTGTGATTTGTGTATTATAAGTCATTTTAGATAAAAGCATCTGCTAAGTGTAAATGTAATGTAATGTAAAATGTCATGTATATGGCACATTGTGTGGAGGTCCTGGGAGAAGTTACCACAGCAAGCACATGCTAACATGATGTAGATGTCAACAAAACCACCACTGTACTAGCAGCCGGAATACCAATCAGATTAGGGTTTCCATTTAAACTTGTTTGCCTCAGCTATGCGCATTCATAGCAATAAGCTAAAATACCCATCCCTGGCCACTTTAGACCGCAAAGATTAACACACATTTCAAGTTTATTCAAATTAGGATGCCTTATTTGAATAACTTAAGTGCGCATTAGCAAGTTGAAAGGAAACCCAGTTGTTCCAAATGAGGATTTCTTATTCGAACAATTAAAATGCGCATTAACAAGCTGGATGAAAACCTGGTTAATGACTTACTATGCAAAGCTTGTGTGTGTGTGTGTGTGTGTGTGTGTGTGTTTTTAGGTGTGTATTTGGCATACCTGAGGGTCACTGCGTAAAGATGCTACTCCGCCCCCACCAAGCGAATTCTGCAGGAGAAAGTTCAGCCCATTGATGCCTGGCAACTCATACCTGAGAACACACACACACATGCACACACACATACTTATTAGCATGTAGACTAATACAGACAAACAGAAGCATGTGTGTACACACACACACACACACACACACACACACACACACACACACACACACACACACACACACACACACACACACACACACACACACACACACACACACACACACACACACACACACACACACACTTCACTTCACTTCACTTACTCACAGCCGTGTGACCTGTTACTGTGGCCTAAGGCTACAGTCAAACCCAGTGACCGCTCTTAAGCCCAACTCTCTCCTCTGTCTCCCCCTCTCTGCCTGCAGGCTGTTACCTGGTGACGGCTGTCTGGTTGCTCCCATCTGATTGGATGAGGTGCTGGAAGTACTCCTGCACCACCGAGGCACTCAGGTGCTTCTTCAGGTACGGGTAGAAGAGAGGATGGCGGGCGATGACTCCTTTATAGAAAAACAAACAAACAAACAAACAAACAAACAAACAAACAAGAGGATTTTTTAATGCTCTAGCCCAACACAATAAAGACATTTTGTGGACTACTAAGTGCCTGGACTTTTTTTGTCAAACAAAATATATACTATATTTACTAATAAATGAATAACATCAAAAACTATTGTATGTTTTATTAGTTTATGACTTCTCATGACTACAGTCATTATGGGAGCTTCATGTCCATATGCAATACAGCTGAAACACAATACATTCATACAAACAGTTTCTATGAAGAAAAAACTGACTACTACAACTAACCGATTAAAGATGGACTCTGAAGGTCCTGACTATTCATTTTCTACTACACTAATAACACGTTTTTTTCAGCAGCAGCAGTCTACGGCAGACTTGGTGTGTTGGGAAAAGTAAGACAGGTCAGAAAACAGCAGAGTAAATCATGGACAACTACTAACCAAAGCACAATTGTGGAGCTCATTAACAGTCTCTTTGTCATCTAGCTAAAAGATCCGAGAATTTCACATTCAACCAAACCGTTGAGCTAATTGGCTTGCCATTGCCTGTTGTCACTATGTATAGTACAATCTATTATGAAGCTACTGATATGTCTTGGTACTTTCGCTGCAAGGACATCCTATGCATAAATAAATAAATAAATAAATGAATGAATGACAAAAGCAAGACAATAGCTTCAGCATTCTGTGTTTTTGAGTCTTGTATTAGTGGCATTTAACAGACAGTCGCGATTGTGCTTTTTTGGCAAACGTGCCTGAGTACTAGTGTACCCTCTAGTTGCGTTCCGCATTTGTGGTGCTCTTCCCCTAACCCCCCCAAACATCCTGTTTGTCCCGTTAAAGAGTGCGGAACACAGATTTGGGCTTCAGGAGACGAGATCTACTTGCCAAGTACAATCATACAGGAGAGCCACCATCTGTTCCTCTTATCGCCATTGCTCTGGGTGCTTTTCAACCACAAGAGAAGACAGGAGGCGCACACATCAAAAATTTAAATCAGGTGCTTTTGCTTAAAAGGACCTAGTTAGATGAGAATAAAAGTCCGCACACTGAGAGCTCCTAAAGTAAAAAAGGGATTTATTGACCACTGATGTGACGTCTCGGGCTGCAATGCCCTTCTTCAGACATGCCTTATTCTTGTCTGCTTTTCAACACATGTACACACTCTCCCCCCTCCCTCTCCCTCTCCCTCTCTCACTCACACACACACACACACACACACACACACACACACTTAAAGTGCTTGACAGACAGGCAGACAGGGACAAACAGAGACAATAACAACACAATGAAGAAAAAGACCACAATCTAGACATACTAAGCAAAATACAATATGAGATGCAATAAAAATGCAATAACAATGTATAAAAAAGTATGAATAGGCAGTATAGAGACGCCTACAATTGACACCAGTTATATGACAGATGTGTTTATTTATCTGTAGGTGCTTCTAGGCGCCCTAAATGACCTCTCTGACTAAACGTCCGCAGATGTGGGCTAGAGCACATCTCGTGCACCACTATCCCAGGGCGACCCAGCACAGCCCCTCTGTTTCCATTTATTATTTTGCAGACGGCCCGACCTCTGGCTGCATCTCTTCTCGAACCTAAATGTGTTTTTTTTTTTTTTCAACCGAACGAAATAGTAAACAGCCATATGTGAGTTGTAAATCATAATCATATTATTCCTTTTGGGGGGAAAAAAAGTATGATTTTTGTTAAAGATATAAAAGTCCTGGGGGCTGCTGTGGTGTAGTGGCTAAAATGGGGGAGACGTCTCACCGATGTTAGCCGAGTCCCCTTTGTCCCCACTCCTGGTGTATGCCAAGTCTTCCAGGCGGTAGTTGTGTGGGCCACTGGGCAGATCTAGAACAGATGGACGGACTCCCTGTTAGGACATTTCTGTGGTCGTTTTCCCCCAAACAGCACACAATGTTTGCGCCAGGAGGACTCATTCCCACCACGCTTCCCCCACCCTCTCCACACCCCCCAATCTCCGTTCAGAAAATTCTTTACAGACTTCTCACAAACAGATAGGACAGACAGAACAGAGAAAGTCTCTGAAAACGATCCAATAAAGCCACATGTTCACATCTAGGATTTATGAAAGGCTTTTCTTATGTTCGTCATATTTGTGCTTCTGCTCAAAGCACTTTTACAGTTCAGTGCTGTAAGAAACCTACACCTATTGTATTTAATTACAGGTTACCCTGCACACAGTAGTGCTAAAGTCATGGGAATTCAACAACAGTTGGCTGTATATCTTAAAAAAGTGTCTCTTGGTCATGGAATAAGTTATTGCATTCTTCAACACGGCTGGAAATGGGCGTTTCCCCTCCCAAGCCTGGTCAGGACGACGACAACCAGCTATGACTGAACATTGCTCGTTCTTGGCAAATGTCTTCAGTTCTTGATAAGCTCCACCTGACCCAGAGAAACAGCACAACAGGCCTGAGCAAATACTACTGGTACTCTTCAAATGTCCCAACATACCACTACAGGGTTGGGTAGTTTCAACCAAATCCAGGACAATACTAGGAATTCAAGTCTTGGTCAGATTTAATGAGAATTCACTAAATAAAGAAATACAACCTATGTGATTGATGAACACTGGACAATATGCAACAGTGTTACAAACATACTTTAAAGATATTTCATAAAGCTGGAAGGGGAACTTTGATATTACAACACACCAAGGGAGGAAATAAGCTTTGCAAAATGTAAACTTTTACCAGCCATTGGCAAATAAATGTTAAAATTCACCAGCCACTCAACAGCAAATTATGATTTTGTGTCTGAAATTTACTAGCCACTTTCATATTTTACCAGCATTTAGCTAGTGACTGGTGCGAATGTCCATCCCTGCAACACACTGGCATGGACTTATTAGGAAATACTGACACTAAACATTAAGCAAAAAATACAGTCCGTCATCAGCTCTTAAATTCAGCTGTAGTCAGCATGGGAGAAAACCAGAAGCACAATGATGCAATCATACTTGCATCACTGGGGCAGCCTAGTGGGTAGAGTGTTGGTCCTGGGATCAGAGGGTCACTGGTTTGAATCCCGTTCTAGTAGGAAGAATGGGGGTGGGGGAGTAAACAACTAGTGCTCTCCTGCGCCCTCATTGATGACTGAACTTGATAACAGAAACCCTATATCTAAATAACTGTAAGTAGCTCTGGATAAGAGCGTCAGCTAAGTAAGTATATAATGTAACGTACGTGCATACATATATAAACAAGGAAATAAGAAAAGGTTAGACATGCTTAGACAATCCTACCAACATTCCACCCTAAGCCCAAAAGACTACGGGTGAGAGGACAACTACAGCACACCTTCATCTTAGATGAGGTTCCCAGAGCAGAACCACAGCGCACCTTCATCTTAGATGAGGTTCCCAGAGGAGAACCACAGCACACCTTCATCTTAGATGAGGTTCCCAGAGGAGAACCACAGCACACCTTCATCTTAGATGAGGTTCCCATGTATACGGAATGTCTAAGCAAGCAAGCTCATAACCTCTTTCTCCTATCTCACTTCAATTTATAAACAAATATGTTCAGTAAAGTTCAGTAAGTTCAGTTTTTATGATGAAACAGTAGAGAGTGCAACAACCCAAAGATCTCTCTTTAAAAACAGTCCAGTTTCCCAGCTATAAGGTTTAAAGGTCAATCTACCTGAGGATGTGTCGGGGGTCTCTGAGGGTGGAGGTGGTGAAGTGGCTTCTTTGGACGCAGACGGGGTCACTTCTGTAAGGGTCTCCACCAGCTCACCATTCAGGTGGATGTCAACCTAAAGACATAGCAAGACAGACAGGGAGAGAGAGACATGGAGAGAGACAGATGAGAAAGACACATAGAAAGAGATAGTCAGAGAGAGAGAGACAAACAAACAAGACAGAGAGACAGACAGAGAGAGAAAGGTGAGAGAAAGACAGAGAGACGTGGAGAGAGACACAGAGACACGTGGAGAAAGACAGACAGGAGAGAGAGAGAGACAGAAAAAGAGACGTGGAGAGAGAGACAGACACAGAGACATGGTGAGAGAGACAGGAGAGAGAAGCAGACAGACACAGACACATGGAGAAAGACAGAAGAGAAAAGACAATTGGATGGTTGGTGAGGTTGGTGAGGTGCATTAACTGGACGAGTCACAGATGTAAAAATGGACAGACGAGGTCAAAGATGTAGCTATACCTTGACCTCCGCTTTAGGATGGAGGAAGAAGAAGGGCTTCAGCACAGGCGACCTGGAGGACAATGAAACACAAGCAGAGGAGTTCCAGAGAGAGAGAGGGAGAGAGAGAGGGAGAGAGAGTGGAAGCGAAAGAGAGAGAGAGAGTGGAAGATGGAGAAGAGAAAGAGAGAGAGGGACAGAGAGAGAGAGATTATTTAGAGTTAGGAGAGACATAAAATACACAGTGGAGGAATCCAAGTATCTGACATAAGAGTTTATGTTTGTTGAAATACGAAGTTGCACATACACTCTGGGTCTGCCTCCTACAATCCCCGTCAGCCCAGGAGCTACAGAAACACAAAACATACAGCAATTAAAAGGACATATAGGCTGCTACCAGACTGCTCACCAAAACAAAAAGCCACACAACACACTGAATTTAAACCAACAACTGGGCACAATTTTCAAGAATCGTCCATCCACAGGCAGGCTACAGACTGACTGCAGGCCAGGCCAGGCCAGGACAGGACAGGACAGTCCCTATGCTCTGTGCTGTACCTACCCATGCCAGTTCCAGCGGGTGCAATCTCTCTGGCAAACATCTCCAGCGCCTTCTTCTGTCTGTGATGCACGGCCATCCATAGCACTGCCTCTCTGGTGCTCTAAAGGGAGGGGGGGGCAATCACAGACATCTATGAGACCATTTCTATAAGCAGAAGAGTGCTCACACAAAAAAGGTCCCAAATCCCAAAAGGTTTATTCAATTCACAATGGCAATGGAAAAAAAATGGAAAAACGTCTCGAACCACAGGGGTCTTAGGCAAAATGATTTTGCCTTATGAAGACCTTGGTGGGTTGAAAGGTTACCACTGGCATTATGGACTGAATAATTCTTTAGGATCTATTCCACTGTGTGAACACTCTTCAGTTAACCTTTTTTTTTTACCTTTTCAGAGCAGCACAGCAGAGAACAAGACACAGAAGCAGCCGCAGCCGCAGCAACAAACAACAGCAGCAAGCAGCAGCATGGCTCCATTTTCACAAGGATTACAATTTTGAAGGGGAACAGTTGCGCTGGATTAGACGCTTGACAAACAAGGACACCAAAAGGCCTAGGAGCAGACACGCCATGGCAGGAGCACAAAAACACTTAACAGACAGCTGCTTGCCCACACTACTGAACTCAAGTGTCAACCAGCGCATCCACATCTGAAACTGCAAATGCAATTCACGTGCACGTCATCTGGGAAAAACACACATCCAATCAAACAGCTCCACTTGAGTTGTTCGTAGTTATTTTTCGGAAGTTGGTCTTGGTGGAGACGAGTATGTCTGTTGCAAGGCCATCTGGGGTACAGCCATGGGGAACTTTGTTTGGAAAAATCAGCGGGAACATTTTTAATTTGTTTGGGTGTCTTTGATTTTTTCGGCACCAAACAAACCAATGGCATGTCAACATGAGTGGTTCCCTTGTGTTACCACGTACTTACTCTGTCCCCATGTGGGGAGTATGTGTGTCTGTAGTGTCCCTGATGGGAAACTTACTTGGGCACATGCATCTCCCTGTATGTATAAAGGTAGTCTGCTTACTCTGTGTTCCTCTACACCTCTGTTAGCTTATGCACTCCTTTTTGTAAGTCGCTTTGGATAAAAAATGTCTGCTAAATGTAATGTAATGTAAAAACAAACCAACAGCATGTGAACATGAGTGGTTCCCTTGTGCTCCCACGCACATTTAACTGCAATCAGGAAGAATAAGTGATGAACATGAGTGGTTCGCTTGTGTTACCACGCACTTTAAACTGCAATCAGGAAGAATAAGTGATGAACATGAGTCGTTCGCTTGTGTTACTACGCACTTTAAACTGAAATCAGGAAGAATAAGTGATGAACATGAGTGGCTCCCTTGTGTTACCACGCATTTTTAACTGAAATCAGGAAGAAAGATAGGGTGGGGGGGGTGGCAAAAAGAATATAGTCATGCGTCTGAAAAAGGGGACTGATTAACCAGTGCCCCAACTGCACTAGGGTGCCTAACCAATTAAATGCACAGAAATTATAGACAAGAAGGGGGCCCATAGAGACTGCTTGTGTATACTGTAGGGCCCAGAGTTATGTGCCAGGGCACTTGCCTAGTCACTACCAGGGAGGTGTCTTTGCCTGGGCTGGGCAGGAAGTGGGTATAGCTGGACAGGAAGTGGCTGTGGCCTACCCTGCCTGAGGCGTGGGGCCCGTAGGTGTCCTCTGCTCCCAGGATCTGGATGTTGACAGAGCTGAAGTCCTCCATGCCCAGCTGCTTAAAGATACGCCTTACTCTGAAATAGAGATGGGAAAACTGGTTTATTCATGCCGTGAATGATGAGATGAGCTGGTTCCAGAGACTTTTCAAAGCAGGCCCCTGGTCCTCCAACCTTTACCTAGAGGTGAAGCTGTGTAATGGAGTGAGGCTGAATGCTGGATAAAACATCTAAGCAATCCAATGAAATTCAGATTCATTATAGTCAGCGATAACTGACATTTGGATTTCAGTTTAAAATTCAGCTAAATGTTGCGTTTATGACTACCAACCACTTTTTAGTCAATTTTGAGAACTGCTCCTTAACAACCTTTGCAAATTAACAGCAAACAAAATGATGCTTCAGCAGTTTGGCTGTTAAGGTGAAATAGCAACAACCTTTCGCAACACTAAGTTAATGTTTCTGGCTTTAATGCCCAACAATGACAATAATGACAAATAATTGTGTGTGTGTGTGTGTGTGTGTGTGTGTGTGTGTGTGTGTGTGTGTTATAGTGCACCTCTTGATGATGCTCTCAGCTGTACGTCTTCCCTTCTCAGCTGCCCTGGGCCCGCCCACGGGGCACACCGCTGTGGCCCTAAAGCCATCCATGTATGTGGCACACACCTGCGGAGACAGATTTGAGTTAGCACTCAGTAATAATCACACCTGTGTAGTTAGACTTAAACTAGCTCTCAGTGATAACATACGTAAAGGCAAAGTGACAAGTCCACAAGGTGTAGCTAGTGTATTCTGGTCAAGAATGTGACCGATGCTTAGGGTTAGGCAGATCAGTCAATCCCAGCTACAGAAAGTAAAAATTCTGCCACATATTTGATCCAACCATTTTCTCAACCAGCTGATTCCAATGGTCAGAGAGGTAGATTGGCTGATTTGTGAATTCACCAGCATTAAGCATGGCTGTAGCCATGTCCAGACCTCTGTAATTTTTTAGAGCTGAAAATAAAATTGTACGTTAGATAATCAACTGGATAAAAAAATAAAGTTTAACATTAAAAACACCTCTGTAAAAAGTGCATTGTTAATTCTGTTAAACGCTAATATTGTGTCTTCTGTGCCTGTTCCATGCATGCGTTTGTAAGAGCAAGAGTAATATGCTGTATCTAGGTCATATGACCTTGCATCTTATCTAGATGAGACTCATTAATTTATTCACCGTTTATTATTAATTTAAAGATGGCATAAAATAGTAAAATGGAGTATTGCACCTTATTCTCTGATGTTCAAACAAAATGTATTCGACTTTGATTGATCTGGGGATTAAAATGGGCCATTTAAGCTAAATGGCACCCTCTTTTGGTAACCATAATTGAACTGTAGTGGATTAAGGTGGTGTATCTAAAGGGCTAGAGCTCCTATGACGCAATATCTCAGCTTTGCTCAGATCGGCCCATTTTACTGCAGCCATTTCTAGTTGAATCACAAACCGTTTTACCTTGGTTTTGTTCAAGAATGGCAGTCTACCCACATTTAATAACATACAAAAAGTCCTAGACATTCTGAATACCTCCGTTTCATAGAAATTCCTCTTTTTAGAAATAGCCGCCAGAAAATGTGCCAATCTGAACAACAGATACATGTGATGTCACATGTATCTTACTGACCCCCTGATCTAGAGGAAGTCGGAGAAGGAGTTGAGATTTTGGTATTGCCTCTTCGACGTGCCAATGTGCATATATTTAACAACAACAACAACAAGGTAAATGCGGTTTTGAATTCTATAACTACAAACTCTGACGGTTACCTTATAATCTGCAGATGGCGGTAGGCCTCTAGCTCCTCCTACTTTCACAGCCACTCCTTCAGCTCCTAGGGGTCAGAAAGACGTGTGCAATATGCATGACAGATACTAGATACTAGATTTTGTGGTACAAAAAAAAAAATACAGTTGGAATACAGTTTATTTACTCTTCAAGTGCAGGAAGAAAAGTAATGCAATATGGGGTTTGTATATTATCATGTACTTGGCATTTTAATCTTTAATCAGTTCCTTTGTGAAAGATGTACTGAATGTATGAATTGTGCGGTGGCTTGACTGTAATTGCCATGTTGTGTGTTTTCTGTGTGTGTGCATATAAAGCATAGTAAGTTCTGTGCGAAGTCTGTTAACTTTTGTAGTTAAGATATCACTTCTCTTGACACTGAAACTAGCGTGCTTCAGAAAAATCAGAAAACACACATGATGTACTGTACATCATAAAGTTTGGCCTCTAGAGTTTGGTTGATATTCCGCTGTTATTCTGACCTGGTACTTCTGCGATAGTGGCCTGGGAGAAGTCACATGTGACGTCGGGGAGGAGGTAGCGCCGTGGATCGCCGATTTCGTAAACAAGCTGCTCTGCCACGGTGCCAAAAGACACGAGGCCGCCAGTCCGAGGGGGTTTGGTCAGCGTGAAGGAGCCGTCCGCTGAGCACTCCACAACGGGGAAGCCCATGTTATCCCTGCACAAAACACACAGACCTCAGTGCTGATGACATTACGCCATCTGTCTTTATTTATGTGTTCATGTTAATCAGAGCACAGCTGAAGGTTGCATGCAAACACATACATACAGCATGTACCACAGACTATGATGTCGTCACAAAAAATGACTAGAATTTTTACGCTTATTGATACGATTTTCCATTTCGCTGGTCCAAAATGAAAAACATCAGCCGCAACTTTTTCTTGAATTCTTGAGACTCATTCACATGATAATAGTTCAAATGCTATGCCCCACTGACTGTATTATTCTTATTGCATGGGTCTGTGCAGGGATAGAATGAGACGTATCGGGCAGTGACGAGTTACCACACACAGCCACTCACCAGTCAGGCACCTGATGCCAGTCAGTGAAGATTCCTCCGGTGCTCTGGGCACCACACTCCACTAGATGGCCTGCAAGACTATGGAGGAGATGGAGTGAAAGAAGAACAAGGAATGAAAGAGTGTGAGAGAGAGAGGGGGAGAGTTAAAGGGACACAGAGAGAGAAGGAATGAGAGAGTGAAAAAGACAGAAAGGTAGAGAGAGACGGGGGGTGAGTTTAAATGATAGAGAGAGAAGGAATTAATGAGTGCGAGAGACAGATGGGAGAGAGAGGGAGAAAAAAGAGTGAGAAAAGGAGAAAGATATAGAAAAAGAGATAGAGAGAGAGAGGTAAAGGGACAAAGGGAGACAGGAAAAGAAGTTAACAAAATAAAACACAAAACAAGCTACACAAACTGTTTGTATATGTGGTTTCCTGACTAAAACTATCAGTACTACATATCTACCACACCAGCAATAATAAACACAGAAGAACCACTGGGGAACCCCAGACTACCACCTCACCTTCCAGCAGCCAGCATGTCGTAGTTACTCTGATCCCAACCAAACTGTGACAGAGTGGGGAAAAAAAATAAAAATCAGGGTTCGTTACAAGCACTTAAAATATGTGTGATTTTTTCCATTGTCTTCTTAGATGGAAACATACCAGGGTGAATTTCTACACTACTATACGCTTGAAAATGGCCATTTTCCAGAACATCCTCTCAACTAATTAAGGCCCATTGTGTCCAGTCGACATGTGGAAATGATTTCAAAAGCTCCCTAAACCGCTCTCACAATCAGAGCCCCATGAATCCTGGCATTTCCATCTTAAAATTCACCACAACATCAGGGATGGACATAAACGCTCATTCAGTACAGGCCTAGCCTAGTCAGCTAATCCCACTTGATTCCGGGATAATAAATGTTCGTAACTGTAGTGTTTATCCTGTCAAAGGCTAAGCCACTAGCACATTTGAAGGGTAATTCTACTATTTAACACTTAAAGCCTCCTTTTCTGCTTGTTGATTATATACTGTAGTTGAATGGTTAAGATGGGAATTTTGAAGAATGTTGCTGCTTCGAGAGTTTGGGTTGTTGCCATAGTTACTCACTACTCACTGAGTGGGGCAGCGGTGTTCGTTAATACGATGATATCATCGTAGCAAATTATCGTTACAATTAGGCTGTATTACTAATTTTGTCCAACCCCATTGACTTGTACAGGGCGTCTCATGAGGTGTTGACAGTAGATGTTGGCCCGGCATTGTAGTACCCATGATAACAGAAGAGCCATGAGAGAATGATGTGAGATACATTTTATTTCAGAAAATAGCTGAGTGTGGTAGGTGGTAATGTGTTGTTTTTGATTGCTGTACGACACTTTGGCAAAAAAAAGTGTACTAAATACTATAACGGTAACAGTAAACAGTGCAGCGAATGGGGCAGCAGCTCCCTACCGAATGCATGAGAGGACCCAACACCACGGCGCTGTCCACACATCGGCCTGTCACCACGATATCTGCCCCCAGGTCCAGGCAGCGTTTAATGGGCATCGCACTGTTGGTTACATAAATGACATTCACTTGGTCTATTACAAACCTGTGGAGCCATAGTTCACTTCAGGTGCTTTTGTCCTGTTAGTAATCTCCTGTTTATGGTTTTACGTGGTTTAAGCACACAATGGCAGGAGAAACACAAATTGTCCCTACTGTAAATCAGACTTTTCCATGACTTTACGTGACTAAAAAAGCAAATTTTCCAGGACCTTCTGTAAAAAATAACATTATACTATATACCACCTGGGTTCTAAGCCAAAAAACTAGGTATTTTAAACCAACGTGTTTTTTTAGAGCAAAAACGGATAATGGGCTTGGAAAAAACAGACAACAACTCAAGCAAGGCATGAGAAAGGTTAGCATGTAAAAGAGCAAGAAATACAAATATTTTGGGGCTACCATATTTCCCTGATGTTCACTGACTTTGTCCACAACATTATCAAATTTCCTGACTTTCCAGGTCTGGAACAGACTGTAATGAACTTCCATGATTTTTCCAGAAATTTCATGACCAGTGGGAACCTGGAACCCAAAAGGGTCTTACCCGAGGTAGGAGTTCATGCTGTGCAGTGTTTTAGGTAGGGCTTTTTGCCCATCTGTGTCCACGACCCTGACCTTGCCCAGGGAGTCTTTCTGAGTGAGAAATAAGACAGAGAAGACAGAGAAAGGCACAGTGTTCTGAAAAAAGTACCCACCATTGCCTCTGTTAACAATATCACATGCAATACTTTAAGATGTTGCGAATAACTTTGTTTAGATTTGTGTTTACACTGCACCCAAAAACACAGCAGGTTCTGCCCTGACCTGAGGCATGAGGTCATCTCCAGTCACCACGGCGATCTTGAGGTCCAGGCTGGCTTTCTGGGCGACCTCCTGGAGCGCGGCGGCACATGCCAGAGGGTTCACGCCGCCGGCATTACTCACCACCCGGATACCTGTAGGGGGCGCCAAAGGAGCATGTTAGAAACTGCCAACAAGGTTGTTGTTGTAAGTATGAGTAAGTATGAGTGTATACATGAGATAGGGGGTGTGTGTGGGTGGGAGAGAACTGATTGCATGCTTGTGTGTGTATGTGTGTGTGGTTCGTCAAACATTTATTAAATATGTGAATTAGTAATATATGTATATACGTGTGTGTGTGTGTGTGTGTGTAGGTGTGTGTGTGTGTAGGTGTGTGTGTGTACGTGTGTACGTGCGTGTGTGTGTGTATGTACATGTGTGTAGTGATTACACCTTTTTTATGGATGTCTTTAATGAACGGAGCTATGGCAGAGAGGACAAAATCTGGAGCATACCCTAGATTCTTGAAGACAGAAAAAACAGCACACATCAAATCTAAGCAGCAGTTCAAGAAGTGTGTGTGTGTGTGTGTGTACGTGTGTGTGTGTGTGTGTGTGTGTGTGTGTGTGTGTGTGTGTGTGTGATATTTATTTACTCACAGGGACCTTGGCTTTAGCAGCTGTGAGCAGAGACATGGTAATCTCAGAGAGGTAGTCGAACACAAGGAAGTCCACATTGCCTCCATATATGAGCTGTGGCACTGTTGAATGAGGAATAACGTACAGTGACCCAACACAATGTAAAGTATAACACCAAACACAAGCAGCCCATCTCCCCTCCTCAGACTTTTTCTCTTCATTCAGAACTCAAACTTATTACTGGTCTAGGCAGTCCTAGAACTCCTGCCACCACTGAGAGATGGACTGTAGTGCCATCTGTCGGCAAAAATACTGTACAGCTGTTAAGAAACGAGTCATGCAAAACAATATGTGTGCGCCCTGGAAACATTAATCAAACCAAAGGTCAATAGATATTGTGGCTTGGTGATGCCCAACTGAGCTTTTGGGTTTTGAAGAAGATAGTAGTGCATGCACCAAAGATGGAATTACCATCCTGTGGACCTCCTAGCAGCCAGTTTGATGTTCAGGATACGTCGGCAGTGTAAAAGAGATGTTTGTACAATGTGGTCTTTAGCCCTTTATCTGGTCTTACCGGGTTCATATGAAGACGGGACGCAGACACAACGACTCTATAAATGTCACTAACTGTGCTTTACAAACGTGACCTCTGTCGTCTTATCAACGCTCAGCATCTCGTAACTGTTACTATTATCAATGTCAACTTGGCTTACGTTGTGAATTATTACACCGCGTGAAAGTATAGTGAATCGACCATTATGGTTTTATGAACCTACTGAACTTTGGTCCACTTCATCTGAGTAAATAGATCACATGACCTGTGATTTATGCAGCAGAACAATTACATACAAGCTAGTCTTTGTTTTCTGCACAAACCGATTGTCATACCTGAAGTTGCAGTATCTCCCCAGAACCCTGATGCACAACCTATGCGGACAGTTTTCTTTGCTGAATCTGTGTAGTGTCTCTTGTTTTCATGTCGAAAGCATCGATGTCCGAGTTGCTTGATTTGAACACTGGACAACCTGTTCAGAGAATGAATGTGACGAAAGGTATTTGTGTGGGGAATATGCGTCGAATTACATGTCATCCACTGTAAAGTCACGATTTGCACAGCACGCGATGAATGCCATATGTAAGACATTTCAATTTCGACGCAGAACTTCCAAAACTGAGTTATGAAACTTTGACTTCAATGGCAGGTCGAGTCGATTGGTTTCGGTGTAATACTCTTAATCTTCCGACTAGAATCTCGTCGCTTTGGTGACCCTGTCTTTGGCTTCAGCAACACCGGGCTGCCTTAATGCCTTTAACAAACCTAATAAATAACGGTTTTATGTATAGGACGCGATTATAAGTCAATAAACGTTTTTGTCACATTCAGCACCTATTCTTCACTGGGCGCCGTCGGTGCGGCCTCAAAAAGCTCCGGTGGTCCTATGGTTCCTACCTGACGATATGTCGTTCCTACCTTAAATAGAGATCCTATGAGGACGATCCACCAAGTAGTCTCATCAGGGTCTGTTTTGAGTGATCTGTGATGTCAAATACTAACAACTTTAGAATAGCGAATAGACAGAATAGCGATTTCTTCCTTATTCTTCATTAAAGTGCGGAGGCATTATTATTACCATACACTAGGCCTACACACGGTAATGTATCCAACTCCCTGAATGATAAAGAAATACTTTTTCTTTTTTCATCTAAAAAATCTTAAAATACCTAAATTTATTTTTGGCAGTAGCCTGCTAATAAGCAGAATTTAAGGTAGACTAGTGCAAAATTATTGCAAAGGAAGCAGGGAAAAGACCCTTAGAGGATGGCGTACCACAGATGCTGGGAGATGTCATCAGTGGTCATGATTGGGGCCGTCTTTCATGCTCATTGTCCCATCATTTCCATATACTTCTCTAAATTTTTATAGTGGGACTATAATGTATTTTTTTTTTTTTTTTTTTAGTCTTTATGTGATCATTGCAAGCACTGAGAAGACATAAAACATGTTTTAGTCTAGGCTTCTATAAAATAAAATATTAATCTGCCTAATAAATATTTGTTGATTGCGTTAGAGAAGGTACATATTTGGAAGATGCACCCCTTTGACCTGTAAAAGTAAATAAACATGAAAGCCATTACAGTAATAATGACTCAGCCCAAATGCTGTTGTCATAATTTGGTTTGAGTCATTGCACACATAACCTGGCCTGTGTGTGTACCCATGACTAGTCTGGCATTCACATCCCTGCTTACAAAGTGTACTTTGATAGTTCAGCACCCCCCTCTCTGTTCTTGCACCTGTAAATAAATAACAACAATAAACAAAGATCTCCATGTTTGGTCAGTCACGGCGGGTAAACTATGATTGTGTTAGTCTCCCGCAGGCCTTAAAATAGAGCTGAGGAGAGGCAGGAGTTCAGTATCCCTCAGAACAACACAGAAGGAAAGATGAAACTCCACAATATCCTCTGCTTGTGCATGCTCCTGGCGACAGCATGGGTAAGCGATCCCGGAACGGCTCACTGGAAAAGTTGGTCTTCTGATGGTTGAAAAAATTTGAAATTGCCATGTTATCATGTTATCAACAAGGGTCATTTGGCTGGGGTGAAATTCCACTCGAAGAATCGGACATCACTGATGTAATGACATTGTTTCCAGTGAATCAACAATCAGAGAAAGGCATTAGACACAGCTGTGGTCCAACCAGGAGTTTAAAGCCTATAATCCGAAAATTAGTGCACATGAGTGAAAAAATACAACACAGAAGAATAATATAGAGTGAGATTTCTTTGTTGAGTGTGAGAATGAGACATTGTGGCTGAGAGAGTGACTGTCACACCAGATGTGTGAGAGTTGGCAACCCTGTCATTGTCGACTATTCCTAATGTTTTAGGCTTTAAATGCTATAAGGTCAATATATTTTTAGTTTGACTGACTGAAGGATGAAGGAAAAGGAAGGGTGTGATGGCTCACATGGAATGAATCATCCGAAATGTGTCCGAAACGTGTACTGATTCACTACACAGTGCTCTACATAGGGTGTATTATACTGTTTTATTCCCTACATAGAGCACTGTATAGTGAACGAGTCAACATTTCGGAGTCAGCCTTTCACTCTCACCTTCTCTTGCAGCCCACCGCCACAGCCCAAGACGTATTCGATCCACGGGGAGTACGTCCAGTCGAGCAAGCCTACAAGGCTGACAGATGTGCTACAGAGAATGCTTGGGATGTGTGCACAGATTATGACTGGGTAGGAATTCAAACAAATATTCTTTGACTTCTTAAATTGTTCTTTAACTGCTTCTACACATTCTTGAACATCATTCTTCAGATTCTTCTACACACACACTCCATCACTAAATACACATCCACACCACAGATTTTTCAACACAGGCTCCATAAACTTTAGATTTTTCTTTATTTATATGACAGTATTCAATGTGGCTCTCTGATTGTAGACCCAGTATGGCTATTATTAGATTTCCTTCATTAAGATTTTCTTTATTATGTCAGGAGTCACTGTAGTACTATACTCTGTGTGATATGCCAAAGTGGTAAGATGTAGCAAAGAGAGAAGGTGTAAAATTGTAAGCATTAGTCTGGTCCTGATTGCTCTGGTTGTGTTTTTCTGGAACGCAGGGCCCCAAATGCCCATCTGGCTGCCGTGTCCAAGGGCTCCTGGACAAGACAGACCATGACCTGCTGACCAAGATCGACAAGATTCGCCAACTCCTCGACGACTACAATCAGAAGTACCGCAACGCTGACCAGTTGTCCAAGCAGACATACGACTACCTTCGTGATCGTCTCACTGCCAGCTCAGGTAACCGACACACACACTCTCATACTCTGTCTGTCTCTCTCTGTCTGTCTGTCTATCTCGCTTACTCTCAATCTCTTACTCCTACACTCCCCCCCCCCCCCCCCCCCCCCCCCCCCCCCCCCCCACACGTACACAAACTGTGTAGTTGTGGTTCTAATTTTGGGAATAGAACTTGATAACTTCCTCTCTGTCTCTTTCTGTCTCTCAAGGCGATGACAACAAGTACATGACATTGGCTGAGTCCCTGAGAAGAAGGATTGTGGACATCAAAACTAAGATCGACCGTCAACTGAACATCCTGGAGGCCTTGAAAGCCCGCGTAAAAGACCAGGTCATCGAGATGCAGAGACTTGAGGTAATTTATATTGATAACCTAATAGTTATTTCATCATTTTGCTGGCTGGCTAATCTAAGCATTTATTCATTTTTGGATGCATATTGAGTAACCTTTATTAACTCAAAAAAACTCTATGCACAGCCTTGTGGCCCAGGTGCTGATGATGTGCAGCAAAAGTATAAACAAAGTCTCTCAGTAAAATCACTCTGCTGTTTGCCTTCGTGAAATGAACCATTGAACAAAATAAAAAAAACAGCAGGGACCAGTGTGCGGTGATTTCTGAGAGACTTTATTTACCCTTAATTTACCATGGTAACAGAAGAAGTGAAAGCAACAACGACAACACATTATTCTGTTTTAAGGCAAACAGGGCACTTCAATATAAGTAAGAGTAAGAAATTGCTTGAAATAAGATTTAAGCACAGCTTTTTCTCCAGTTAGTCCGTTCCCTAGTGGATTCTGCTTCTGTGTCCACGGTTGTGCCTAACCCTCCCATAACATGCGTCCCCTCTAAACAGGTGGACATCGACATCAAGCTGCGTGCCTGCAAAGGCTCGTGCTCCGAGTACGCCGAGTTCTCTGTGGACCGGGACAGCTACGTGGCTCTGGACAAGCAGATGGATCAGCTGGAGTCCATGAGGCAGAACAGTGTGGAGACGGTGGGCGCCCTGCGAGTGATGAAGTCACGGCTGCTGAAGGACGTGACCGTGCCGTCCATCTACAAGTCGGGTGCCCCACAGGACGAGCGGCAGTACTTTGGCGACGTCGGCCAGAGCCGGCTGACGCTGCAGACTGAGGGAGCCAGCGCTGATGCACCCGCCACTGTTGGCAAGTTCCCAGGTACGGGCTCCTCCTCTTCCTCCTCCTCCTCATCATCATCTTCATTATCCTCTTCCTCCTCCCACCCCGACTCCTCCTCCTCCTCCTCCTCCTCATCTTCATCATCCTCTTCCTCCTCCCAACCCGACTCCTCAATGACCAGCACCACTCATGTGATGAAATGCACCCGCACTGTGCGCAAAGTCGTCACACACACCAAAGATGGGCCTGTGGAGAAGCACGAGACAGTCATCACCGGGGGTCCGGGTTGCGATCCGGGAAATCTGGGGGGAGAAGGGAAATCCATAACCTCCCTTGGTGGTGCAGATGATTTCTTCGGAGGCGACATCTTCAAGGAGTTGGGTATTGGGTCTTCTGCGTTTTCCAGCTCAGGCTCCACCAAAACCATGAGCTCCACCAAGAGCCTGTTGAGTGGCTTCAAGTCAGGCTTTGACCACGGGTCTGATTTCGGGGCGTTTGGGCACAGCAATGTGGATGAAGACCTGCCTGACATCTTCGCTCGCAGTGGGAGGCCAGGAACACAGTCTTGAGGAGCTATGGAGAAAATCCCAACAGGTTTATAGTAACATGATGGCTTGTTACAGCATTACAGCAGTAGGCAGAGAACAACTATCATCCAGAGAGACATTCTCATTTTTGTATGGGCTATAAAAAAACTGTCACCTGAATGTTTTTATGAAAATGTGAGATGTCCCATCTGGCTCACCTATTAGAGGGTTTAAATCATAAATGGCTATGTTGATACCAAGAATGTTAAAACAATGTGCAAAAAAGAGCAGTCACTGGCCAACTTAAATAAACTGAAAAAGGTAGTGCAACTATAGCATTGATACAAGAGGCCATGTAAAAAAGACATTTGAAGCCTTTGTTTCTTTCATTACTGCTGACTATATATTCCTGTAGGTGAAAGCCATACACAAGTGTGCATTTTATCAATAAAAATTATGTTGTTCATCATAGTCTGCCATTTGCTTCTTTCGGGTATATTTTGTGTTGTATAACTATTTGGAGTGTTGTAATAACTATAAGAAACATAATATCATTTATGTCATAAAAATGTGAGTATTTTACAAAACAATGCACATCCCATCCCCTGTCAGAATTTGCGGCACCACAGTGTATGTTGAAAGAATGTCTAGAAAACAATTACTTATCATGGATAGATAGTACATTTTAACCTAAAATTGAAGATCCAAAGTCTTTAGAATTCTGAATCTATAAACATGTTACATTTCCATCAAATCTTTATTTTATTACATTTTCAAAAATCTTTTATTGCCTTTTGATTAATAGGACGGTGAAGATATGACAGGAAATGAGAGGGAGAGCGTGATGAGGAAGAGATTGGGAAATGACCCAAGCTGGAATCGAACTTGGGTGCCCTGGTTTATGGTATTGGCACCTTAAACAACTGTGTCCAGATAATCTCTTTTTTGACAGACAGAGAAATGTCCAAATGGCTGTGGACTGGCTGGTCTGATAGATGCCACAGAGACTGACATGCAGACACGCCTGGCACAGATCTGTTCACGGGCTGAAGAGTACCACACTGCCGCCACTTCAGCCATGCTTACAAACGTGGCCGTCTACAACTCCCACCGGAGGGTCATTATTAAAAAACTATGGTGTGTACCACTACTACACTTGCACTACCATTTGCACTACCACTCACACTTTTTCACTAGTAAATATCTGACTTTCAGTTCCATTTCATTGTACTCTAGTATAATACACCAGTATGTCAAATTCTGTACAGTATATTTCTCTTTGTTCCACTGTGTTTATATATGTTAGCATATAGGCTAATGTACAATTACCAATATTATAAATATAGCAAATAAAGATTAATCTCTTTAGTGTAATAACTTTGTTGTGGGTTTTAATGTCACAGTAACTGAATGAGTCCCCTTGAACTGTCAAAATGAATAAACATAAAAGAAATCACAGTGATAATGACTCAAATTCAATAATCTTGTGATAATTTGGTTAAAGTCATTGGACACATAACCTGGCCTGTGTGTGTACCCATGACAGTGACTCATGATCAGTGCAGACACACACGGACATTCACATCCCCACTGTTTACAGAGTGCACCCTGATAGGTCAGCACCTCCCTCTCTTGTTCTTGCATCTGTAAATGAATAACAACAACAAGTGGACATCTCCAAATTTGGTTGTCATGTTGGGCAATCAATTATTCTGTCTGTGTTAGTCTCCCACAGGGCATAAAATAGAGCTAAGGAGAGGCAGGAGTTCAGTATCCCTCAGAACAACACAGAAGGAAAGATGAAACTCCCCAATATCCTCTGCTTGTGCATGCTCCTGGCGACAGCATGGGTAAGTGATCCCGGAACGGCTCACTGGAATAGTTGGTCTCCTGATGAAAAATTTAAAAGTTGTCATTTTATCATTGTGGACGAATTCTTGATGTTTTAGGCTTTAAATCCTAAAATGTCAATACATGTTTAGTTTGTCTGACTGAAGGATGAAGGAAAAAAAGGAAGAGTGTGATGGCTTAAATGGAGTGAAATATCTAAAATGTGTCCAAAATGTTCACTCATTCACTACATAGTGCTCTACATAGGCTGTTGTAGATTAGCCCCGTTTACATGGACACAAAATTTCACTTTTAATCTCTTTATTTACAGAAACCGATTAAAAACGTCCCATATATACAGTCAAATAATCGGATTCAAATGAAACCGTTTAAATTTTCAAACCGATTAAAATAGGTGGTTTACACCTTTCTTCAAACGTGAATCTCTTTATTTGAGGCTCATATAAACAGTTCGGTAGAATTCTAATAATCTGATTAAATTCAATCGGATTCAAAAAAGGTGTCCATATAAACGGGGCTATTGTTTCATGCCCTACATAAAGCACTATATACTAAACGAATGAACATTTTGCATTCAGCCTTTGACTCTCACCTTCTCTTGCAGACCACCGTCAGAGCACAAATGGTAGATCCACGGGAGCACGTCCAGTCGAGCAAGCCTTCAAGGCTGACAGATGTGCTACAGAGCAGGCTTGGGATGTGTGCACAGATTATGACTGGGTAGGAATTCAAACAAATATTCTTTGATTTCTTAAATTCTTCTTTAACTGCTTCTACACATTCTTGAACATCATTCTACAGATTCTTCTACACACACACTCCATCACTAAATACACACCCACACCACAGATTTTTCAACACAGGCTCCATAATAAACTTTAGATTTTTCTTTATTTATATGGCAGTATTCAATGTGGCTCTCTGATTGTAGACCCAGTATGGCTATTATTAGATTTCCTTCATTAAGATTTTCTTTATTAAATTATGTCAGGAGTCACTGTAGTACTATACTCTGTGTGATATACCAAAGTGGTAAGATGTAGCAAAGAGAGAAGGTGTACAATTGTAAGTATTAGTGCGGTCCTGATTGCTCTGGTTGTGTTTTTCTGGAACGCAGGGCCCCAAATGCCCATCTGGCTGCCGTGTCCAAGGGCTCCTGGACAAGACAGACCATGACCTGCTGACCAAGATCGACAAGATTCGCCGACTCCTCGACGACTACAATCAGAAGTACCGCAGCGCTGACCAGTCGTCCAAGCAGACATACGACTACCTTCGTGATCGGCTCACTGCCAGCTCAGGTAACCGGCACACACACACACACTCATACTCTGTCTGTCTCTCTCTGTCTGTCTGTCTATCTCGCTCACTCTCAATCTCTTACTCCTACACTCCCCCCCCCCGCCCCCCCACACGTACACAAACTGTGTAGTTGTGGTTCTAATTTTGGGAATAGAACTTGATAACTTCCTCTCTGTCTCTTTCTGTCTCTCAAGGCGATGACAACAAGTACATGACATTGGCTGAGTCCCTGAGAAGAAGGATTGTGGACATCAAAATTAAGATCGACCGTCAACTGAACATCCTGGAGGCCTTGAAAGCCCGCGTAAAAGACCAGGTCATCGAGATGCAGAGACTTGAGGTAATTTATATTGATAACCTAATAGTTATTTCATCATTTTGCTGGCTGGCTAATCTAAGCATTTATTCATTTTTGGATGCATATTGAGTAACCTTTATTAACTCAAAAAAAAAACTCTATGCACAGCCTTGTGGCCCAGGTGCTGATGATGTGCAGCAAAAGTATAAACAAAGTCTCTCAGTAAAATCACTCTGCTGTTTGCCTTTGTGAAATGCACCATTGAACAAAATAAAAAAACAGCAGGGACCAGTGTGCATTGATTTCTGAGAGACTTTTTAACCTTTATTTACCATGGTAACAGAAGAAGGGATAGCAACAACAACAACAACACATTACACATTTTTAAGGCAAACAAGGCACTTCGATATAAGTTAGAGTAAGAGTTAGATTGCTTGAAATAAGATTTAAGCACAGCTTTTTCTCCAGTCGGTCTGTTCCCTAGTGGATTCTGCTTCTATGTCTAAGGTTGTGCCTAAGCCTCCCATAACATGCGTTCCCTCTAAACAGGTGGACATCGACATCAAGCTGCGTGCCTGCAAAGGCTCGTGCTCCGAGTACGCCGAGTTCTCTGTGGACCGGGACAGCTACGTGGCTCTGGACAAGCAGATGGATCAGCTGGAGTCCATGAGGCAGAACAGTGTGGAGACGGTGGGCGCCCTGCGAGTGATAAAGTCTCAGACGATGAAGGAGGTGAGGGTGCCGTCCATCTACAAGTCGGGTGCCCCACAGGACGAGCGGCAGTACTTTGGCGACGTCGGCCAGAGCCGGCTGACGCTGCAGACTGAGGGAGCCAGCACTGATGCACCCGCCACTGTTGGCAAGTTCCCAGGTACTGGCTCCTCCTCTTCCTCCTCCTCCTCCTCCTCATCTTCATTATCCTCCTCCTCCTCCCACCCCGACTCCTCAATGACCAGCACCACTCATGTGATGAAATGCACCCGCACTGTGCGCAAAGTCATCACACACACCCAAGATGGGCCTGTGGAGAAGTACGAGACAGTCATGACTGGAGACGGTTGCGATGCCATGGGGGAGAAGAGAAATCCATAACCTCCCTTGGTGGTGGAGATGATTTCTTCGGAGGCGACATCTTCAAGGAGTTCGGTATTGGGTCTTCTGCGTTTTCCAGCTCAGGCTCCACCAAAACCATAAGCTCCTCCAAAACCATGAGCTCCACCAAGGGCCTGTAGAGTGGCACCAAGTCGGGTTTTGACCATGCGTCTGATTTCGGGGCGATTTCAAGGCTTGGAACACAGTCTTGAGGAGCTATGGAGAAAATTCCAACAGATGTAGAGTAACATTATTTCATTACAGCAATAGATAGAGAACAACGATCATCCGGAGAGACATCCCAATTTTTGCACAAAATTTCATATGGGCTATAAAAAAAAACTCACCTGAATGTTTTTTTATGAATATAATACAGGTCCCATTTGGCTCACTTCTCAGAGGGTTTTAAGTAGTACATGGCTATACTGATGTGAAGAATGATAAACAATGTGCAAACAACAGCACTGAAAAATAAACTGGAAAAGGTAGGGCAAATATAGCATTGATACAAGAGGCCATGTAAAAAAGACATTTGAAGCCTTTGTTTCTTTCATTACTGCTGACTATATATTCCTGCAGGTGAAAGCCATACACAAGTGTGCATTTTATCAATAAAGATGATGTTGTTCATCATAGTGTGTTATTTGCTTCTTTCGGGTATATGATGTATAACTATATGGAGTACTGTAATAACTATACGACACATAATATCATTCATGTCATAAAAATGTGAGCAGTTTACACAAACATGCACCGGAACATCCCAACCCCTGTAAGGACTTGTGTTTTTTAAAGATGGTTATGGCATCTCAGTGTATGTTGAAAGAATTTATAGAAAATAATTATTTATCATGGACACATAGTACAGTTTCACCTAAAATTAAAGATTTGAACTCGTTAGAATTGTGAATCCACATAAATCTATAAACTGTCTCAGTAAACACTGGACACAAAGCAGAACCCACAAAGCAGATGATCAAAGGAAGATTCTGAACAGGGTCCCCCACATATATGGTATGGGCCGCCATAAAGCACATTTAGTTGCATATGTCTCTCTGAAGTGTTATCCAGACACTGGGCATGGCACCAGCACTGATGTTTTACCCATTATCTGACCTCTTGACCAGACGCTTCTACACTACTACACATTTGTTTTGCCACCACTGTAGTAAATTGCAAATTGTACCACTTAAAATTGTTAAGTACACAATGTCAAAATATGTGACACTTACATACACACAGATAATGCAGTGTTTTAATGTCACAGTAATCTGGCAAACCAAGCAAGGAAAAGGATTTGATCAACAATTAACAATTAAGGACTCGTTCAGTACCTCCCTTTCATGAAACATTTCCATCAAATCTCTGTTTTTTTAGTATTTTATTTATCTTTTATAGCCTTTCATTGATAGGACAGTGAAGATATGACAGCAAATGAGATAGACAGAGAGAGAGAGATCGGGAAGAGATTGGGAAATCAAATGAGCTAAGTTGTAAGCAACTGGACATCTTTTTGTCTCTTGAAGACGTAAAAGCCTTTTGGATGAAAGGTGAAATGTCTCCAAGCTACAAAAAGATGTCCAGTTGCGTACAACTTAGCTCATTTGACTAACATGACCTGGATGAATGAGAATTTTCACAAACAAGAGATTGGGAAATGACCCAGGCTGGAATTGAACTTGGGTGCCCTGGTTTATGGTTTTGGCACCTTAACCAACTGTGTCCAGATAATCTCTTTTTTGACAGACAGAGAAATGTCCAAATGGCTATGGACTGGCTGGTCTGATAGATGCCACAGAGATTGACATCCAGACACGCTGGCACAGATCTGTTTACTGCCGCCACTTCAGTTATGCTAACAAACGTGGCCGTCTACAACTCCCACCGCCGGAGGGTCATAGTCAAAATCCATGGTGTACCACTGCTACACTTGCACTGCCACACACTTTTTCACTAGTAAATATCTGACTTTCAGTTCCATTTTATTGTACTCTAGTCTAATACACCAATATGCCAATGTTTAAATTCATGTCGAATTCTGTACAGTATATTTCTCTTTGTTCCACTGTGTTTATAGGCCTACAGTATGTTAGCATATAGGTTAATGTACAATTAGCCTACCGATATTAGGCTAATATCAAATAAAGATTCATCTTTAGTGTACTAACTTTGTTGTGGGTTTTAATGTCATGGTAACTAAATGAGTCCCCTTGAACTGTAAAAATAAATAAACATAAAATAAATCACAGTGACTCAAAGCCAATGATCTTGTCATAATTTGTTTTAAGTCATTACGCACATAACCTGGCCTGTGTGTGTACCCATGACAGTCACCCATGATCAGTCCAGACATACACACTGTTTACAGAGTTTACCCTAATAGGTCAGGACCTCCCTCTCTGTTCTTGCGTCTGTAAATGAATAACAACAACAAACTGAACTAGAGCTGAGGAGAGGCAGGAATTCAGTATCCCTCAGAACGACACAGAAGGAAAGATGAAACTCCACAATATCCTCTGCTTGTGCATGCTCCTGGCGACAGCATGGGTAAGCGATCTCTGAACAACTTTTTTGTAAAGTGATGCAAATGTTCTGGTTTTCACTGTTTTTCATTTCATTTGTATTATGCATGTATCTTGAAACAAGATCACATTGTTATTAGGGGAAAGCTATAATTCTGTTTACGTGTGTTAGCCACTTGTTCTATAGGCTATAGTAAACAGTAGACAGACATGGATGTAGCTTATTGAATATTTTGGACCGTGCTAACCATGAAATTAGTTAGCCATTAACTGGAACAGGTGTATTGTTGATTTGTGTCATATTCTCAATGTATGACGAATTGGGTTTAGGCTAATTGTTGTTAGTTGTTAGCTGGACAGTATTCTGCTTTCAATTGTTACGCCGCACTTCGGTTGGCCCTACTAGGGCTAACAACAAGCCACCACTGACCAAAAACACCTTCAAAGTAACCCAACCAGTGGGATTTATTACATAAAGACAAAGGCAGACATCAAAATAACAAAAACAAAAGATCAAATCATAAGAACGCACAAATCCAAGGCTGAGAGGCAGAAAGACAAGTACTTCATACAGCCATATGCAACTTATTCATTGTATTAAAGGGGTCCTTCTGTCAAAAAACACTTTTAGTAGCTCTATTTACAATGTGGTGGGTCACAACGAGCAGTATATGCACGCAGCATTCCAAGACGTGAAATTCGATCCTCATGGTTTTAGTGGTCATTGAAGGGTCAAGCTAACCAAAACGAGCGGATCACAGCAGGCTAAACCTATCTACGTCACTAGGTCGCCCAGAGCCATGTATGGCATGCTCACATCCCAGAGGAAGAACAGTGGACAGAAGCTAGGTGAGCGAAAGACAGCGAATTTGCCCAATCAGAGGTGCCTTATTGACACGTCATGGATGTTCACGTGGGTCACCGGAAAAGCCAGTCGTTCAACCACTAGACCTGTTCTGGCTTTCAGAAAACAGCGTCAAACAAGACAACTAGGACATAATTTTTCACAGAAATGACGCACAATGCATTCAATCATAGTGGCGACACAGAAATACGAATAAAAATAATGATGGAAGGACCCCTTTAAGGGTGGGGGTGTTACGGTTATGTGTCCTGTTGTGTTTGTCAGTGCTGTTTGTACCTTTGCCTTTTCCAGTCTAAGCTATTTGTTCTAGTGATCATGTGATCAGCCTGATTGGAAGCACCTGACCCTTCCATTAAACACTCCTTTAAAGCTCCTTGTTCCTGATGCTAGGAGGAGGCTTCTGGTGTGGGACTGCTGGCTGTTTTCCTACCTCTTAGTCTTGTTGGTTATAGATAGCATTTTTTAATATAATAATTTCTAGCCGTACAGAGGAGGCATACTTTAAATGTGTTGAAATTATAAGGCATCTTTGAGTAAACTACAACTGTCATTTGAGTGTTTTATTGCTCGGTCGAGTATACTTGTTTTCGGTAAACAAAATACGGTCACCCTAGACTAAAGAATGAAGGAAAATGAAGAGTGTGATGGCTCATATGGAAGAAATGATTCGAAATGTGTCCGAAATGTTCACTCATTCACTACATAGTGCTCTACATGGGCTGTTGTAGATTGTTTCATGCCCTACATAGAGCACTATATACTAAACGAATGAACATTTTGCATTCAGCCTTTGACTCTCACCTTCTCTTGCAGACCACCGTCAGAGCACAAATGGTAGATCCACGCGGAGCACGTCCAGTCCTGCAAGCCTCCAAGGCTGACAAATGTGCCACAGAGAAGAATTGGGATGTGTGCACAGATGATGACTGGGTAGGAATTCAAACAAATATTCTTCGACTCCTTAAATACTTCTTTAACTGCTTCTACACATTCACACACACACAAAAATACACACACACACACACACACACACACACACACACACACACACTCCACTACATACAGAATCATCTACTCACACTTCACTATATACTTAGATTTTTCTTTATTTATGTCAGTATCCAATGTGGTTCTCTGATTGTAGACACAGTATGGCCACTGTTAGATTTCCTTTACTAAGATTTCCTTTATTGAATTTTCTCAGGTGTCCCGATTTTATTCTAACTCACTGTAGTACTATGCTCGGTGTGATGTGCCAAAGTGGTAAGATGTAGCAAAGGGGGAAGGTGTACAATTGTAAGTATTAGTGCGGTCCTGATTGCTCTGGTTGTGTTTTTCTGGAACCCAGGGCAGCAAATGCCCATCTGGCTGCCGTGTCCAAGGGCTCCTGGACAAGACAGACCATGACCTGCTGACCAAGATCGACAAGATTCGCCGACTCCTCGACGACTACAATCAGAAGTACCGCAACGCTGACCAGTCGTCCAAGCAGACGTACGACTACCTTCGTGACCGTCTCACTGCCAGCTCAGGTAACTGGCACACACAGTCATACACTGTCTCTCTCTCTCTCTCTCTTTCTGTCTATCGTTCACTCTGTCTCAGTTTGTTACTCATACACACTCATTCATGCACAAACTGTGTACTTGTGGTTCTGATTTTCTCAATGGAACTTCATAACTTCCTCTCTGTCTCTCAAGGCGATGACAACAAGTACATGACATTGGCTGAGTCCCTGAGAAGAAGGATTGTGGACTTAAAATTAAGATTGAACGTCAACTGAACATCCTGGAGGCCTTGAAAGACCGTGTAAAAGACCAGGTCATCGAGATACAGAGACTTGAGGTAATTTATATTGATAACCTAATAGCTATTTCAGCATTTTGCTGGCTGGCTAGTTTGAGCATTTATTCATTTTTGGATGCATATTGAGTAACCTTTGTTAACTAAAAAAAACTCTATGCACTGCCTTGTGGCCCAGGTGCTGATGATGTACAGCAAAAGTATAAACAAAGTCTCTCAGTAAAATCACTCTGCTGTCTGCCTTCATGAAATGAACCATTGAACAATATAAAAAACAGCAGGGACCAGTGTGCGGTGATTTCTGTGAGACTTTATTTAAACCTTTATTTACCATGGTAACAGAGGAAGTGAAAGCAACAACAACAACACATTACACATTTTTAAGGCAAACAAGGCACTTCGATATAGTTAGAGTAAGAGTTAGATTGCTTGAAATAAGATTTAAGCACAGCTTTTTCTCCAGTCGTCGTCTGTTCCCTAGTGGATTCTGCTTCTATGTCTAAGGTTGTGCCTAAGCCTCCCCATAACATCCGTTTCCCTCTAAACAGGTGGACATGACGACAGACTGCGTGCCTGCAAAGGCTCGTGCTCCGAGTACGCCGAGTTCTCTGTGGACCGGGACAGCTACGTGGCTCTGGACAAGCAGATGGATCAGCTGGAGTCCATGAGGCAGAACAGTGTGGAGACGGTGGGCGCCCTGCGAGTGATGAAGTCACGGCAGCTGAAGGAGGTGACCGTGCCGTCCATCTACAAGTCGGGTGCCCCACAGGACGAGCGTGCAGTACTTTGGCGACGTCGGCCAGAGCCAGCTGACGCTGCAGACTGAGGGAGCCACCGCCGGACGCACCCGCCACTGTTGGCAAGTTCCCAGGTACGGGCTCCTCCTCTTCCTCCTCTTCATCATCCTCCTCCTTGCCTGATCCGTGACCACCACTACACATGTCAAAGCATGCACCCGCACTATGCGCAAAGTGTCACGCACACCAAAGATGGGCCTGTGGAGAAGTACGAGGAAGTCATCACGGGGGTCCGCATTGCGAGGGAGACGGGAAATCCATGACCTCCCTTGGTGGTGGAGGTGATTTCTTTGGAGGTGACATCTTCAAGGAGTTCGGTGGGGGGGTCTTCTGCGTTTTCCAGCTCAGGCTCCAGCAAAACATGGGTGTCGTCCAAAACCATGAGCTCCACCAGAGCCTGTTGAGTGGCACCAAGTCAGGTTTTGACTTCGGGTCTGATTGGGGCGTTTGGGCGCGGGGATGTGGATGAAGAACCTGCCTGACCATCTTCGCCCGCAGTGGGAGGCCTGGAACACAGTCTGAGGAGATATGGAGAAAATCCCAACAGATGTAGAGTAACATGCTGGCTTGTTACAGCATTACAGCAATAGGCAGAGAACAACTATCATCAGAGAGACATTTCACTTTTGCCACAGCATTTTGTATGGCGAGTATATAAAAAAAAG
>CM059284.1:17849576-17942076 GCA_030347295.1 Setipinna tenuifilis
GTAAATAAACATGAAAGCCATTACAGTAATAATGACTCAGCCCAAATGCTGTTGTCATAATTTGGTTTGAGTCATTGCACACATAACCTGGCCTGTGTGTGTACCCATGACTAGTCTGGCATTCACATCCCTGCTTACAAAGTGTACTTTGATAGTTCAGCACCCCCCTCTCTGTTCTTGCACCTGTAAATAAATAACAACAACAAACAGACACTCCATGTTTGGTCAGTCACGGTGGGTAAACTATAATTGTGTTAGTCTCCCACAGGCCATAAAATAGAGCTAAGGAGAGGCAGGAGTTCAGTATCCCTCAGAACAACACAGAAGGAAAGATGAAACTCCACAATATCCTCTGCTTGTGCATGCTCCTGGCGACAGCATGGGTAAGCGATCCCGGAACGGCTCACTGGAAAAGTTGGTCTTCTGATGGTTGAAAAAATTTGAAATTGCCATGTTATCATGTTATCAACGAGGGTCATTTGGCTGGGGTGAAATTCCACTCGAAGAATCGGACATCACTGATGTAATGGCATTGTTTCCAGTGAATCAACAATCAGAGAAAGGCATTAGACACAGCTGTGGTCCAACCAGGAGTGTAAAGCCTATAATCCGAAAATTAGTGCACATGAGTGAATAAATACAACACAGAAGAATAATATAGAGTGAGATTTCTTTGTTGAGTGTGAGAATGAGACATTGAGGCTGAGAGAGTGACTGTCACACCAGATGTGTGAGAGTTGGCAACCCTGTCATTGTGGACTATTCTAATGTTTTAGGCTTTAAATGCTATAAGGTCAATATATTTTTAGTTTGACTGACTGAAGGATGAAGGAAAAGGAAGGGTGTGATGGCTCACATGGAATGAATCATCCGAAATGTGTCCGAAACGTGTACTGATTCACTACACAGTGCTCTACATAGGGTGTATTATACTGTTTTATTCCCTACATAGAGCACTGTATAGTGAACGAGTCAACATTTCGGAGTCAGCCTTTCACTCTCACCTTCTCTTGCAGCCCACCGCCACAGCCCAAGACGTATTCGATCCACGGGGAGTACGTCCAGTCGAGCAAGCCTACAAGGCTGACAGATGTGCTACAGAGAATGCTTGGGATGTGTGCACAGATTATGACTGGGTAGGAATTCAAACAAATATTCTTTGACTTCTTAAATTGTTCTTTAACTGCTTCTACACATTCTTGAACATCATTCTTCAGATTCTTCTACACACACACTCCATCACTAAATACACATCCACACCACAGATTTTTCAACACAGGCTCCATAAACTTTAGATTTTTCTTTATTTATATGACAGTATTCAATGTGGCTCTCTGATTGTAGACCCAGTATGGCTATTATTAGATTTCCTTCATTAAGATTTTCTTTATTATGTCAGGAGTCACTGTAGTACTATACTCTGTGTGATATGCCAAAGTGGTAAGATGTAGCAAAGAGAGAAGGTGTAAAATTGTAAGCATTAGTCTGGTCCTGATTGCTCTGGTTGTGTTTTTCTGGAACGCAGGGCCCCAAATGCCCATCTGGCTGCCGTGTCCAAGGGCTCCTGGACAAGACAGACCATGACCTGCTGACCAAGATCGACAAGATTCGCCAACTCCTCGACGACTACAATCAGAAGTACCGCAACGCTGACCAGTTGTCCAAGCAGACATACGACTACCTTCGTGATCGTCTCACTGCCAGCTCAGGTAACCGACACACACACTCTCATACTCTGTCTGTCTCTCTCTGTCTGTCTGTCTATCTCGCTTACCCCCCCCCCCCCCCCCCCCCCCCCCCCCCCCCCCCCCCCCCCACACGTACACAAACTGTGTAGTTGTGGTTCTAATTTTGGGAATAGAACTTGATAACTTCCTCTCTGTCTCTTTCTGTCTCTCAAGGCGATGACAACAAGTACATGACATTGGCTGAGTCCCTGAGAAGAAGGATTGTGGACATCAAAACTAAGATCGACCGTCAACTGAACATCCTGGAGGCCTTGAAAGCCCGCGTAAAAGACCAGGTCATCGAGATGCAGAGACTTGAGGTAATTTATATTGATAACCTAATAGTTATTTCATCATTTTGCTGGCTGGCTAATCTAAGCATTTATTCATTTTTGGATGCATATTGAGTAACCTTTATTAACTCAAAAAAACTCTATGCACAGCCTTGTGGCCCAGGTGCTGATGATGTGCAGCAAAAGTATAAACAAAGTCTCTCAGTAAAATCACTCTGCTGTTTGCCTTCGTGAAATGAACCATTGAACAAAATAAAAAAAACAGCAGGGACCAGTGTGCGGTGATTTCTGAGAGACTTTATTTACCCTTAATTTACCATGGTAACAGAAGAAGTGAAAGCAACAACGACAACACATTATTCTGTTTTAAGGCAAACAGGGCACTTCAATATAAGTAAGAGTAAGAAATTGCTTGAAATAAGATTTAAGCACAGCTTTTTCTCCAGTTAGTCCGTTCCCTAGTGGATTCTGCTTCTGTGTCCACGGTTGTGCCTAACCCTCCCATAACATGCGTCCCTCTAAACAGGTGGACATCGACATCAAGCTGCGTGCCTGCAAAGGCTCGTGCTCCGAGTACGCCGAGTTCTCTGTGGACCGGGACAGCTACGTGGCTCTGGACAAGCAGATGGATCAGCTGGAGTCCATGAGGCAGAACAGTGTGGAGACGGTGGGCGCCCTGCGAGTGATGAAGTCACGGCTGCTGAAGGACGTGACCGTGCCGTCCATCTACAAGTCGGGTGCCCCACAGGACGAGCGGCAGTACTTTGGCGACGTCGGCCAGAGCCGGCTGACGCTGCAGACTGAGGGAGCCAGCGCTGATGCACCCGCCACTGTTGGCAAGTTCCCAGGTACGGGCTCCTCCTCTTCCTCCTCCTCCTCATCATCATCTTCATTATCCTCTTCCTCCTCCCACCCCGACTCCTCCTCCTCCTCCTCCTCCTCCTCATCTTCATCATCCTCTTCCTCCTCCCAACCCGACTCCTCAATGACCAGCACCACTCATGTGATGAAATGCACCCGCACTGTGCGCAAAGTCGTCACACACACCAAAGATGGGCCTGTGGAGAAGCACGAGACAGTCATCACCGGGGGTCCGGGTTGCGATCCGGGAAATCTGGGGGGAGAAGGGAAATCCATAACCTCCCTTGGTGGTGCAGATGATTTCTTCGGAGGCGACATCTTCAAGGAGTTGGGTATTGGGTCTTCTGCGTTTTCCAGCTCAGGCTCCACCAAAACCATGAGCTCCACCAAGAGCCTGTTGAGTGGCTTCAAGTCAGGCTTTGACCACGGGTCTGATTTCGGGGCGTTTGGGCACAGCAATGTGGATGAAGACCTGCCTGACATCTTCGCTCGCAGTGGGAGGCCAGGAACACAGTCTTGAGGAGCTATGGAGAAAATCCCAACAGGTTTATAGTAACATGATGGCTTGTTACAGCATTACAGCAGTAGGCAGAGAACAACTATCATCCAGAGAGACATTCTCATTTTTGTATGGGCTATAAAAAAACTGTCACCTGAATGTTTTTATGAAAATGTGAGATGTCCCATCTGGCTCACCTATTAGAGGGTTTAAATCATAAATGGCTATGTTGATACCAAGAATGTTAAAACAATGTGCAAAAAAGAGCAGTCACTGGCCAACTTAAATAAACTGAAAAAGGTAGTGCAACTATAGCATTGATACAAGAGGCCATGTAAAAAAGACATTTGAAGCCTTTGTTTCTTTCATTACTGCTGACTATATATTCCTGTAGGTGAAAGCCATACACAAGTGTGCATTTTATCAATAAAAATTATGTTGTTCATCATAGTCTGCCATTTGCTTCTTTCGGGTATATTTTGTGTTGTATAACTATTTGGAGTGTTGTAATAACTATAAGAAACATAATATCATTTATGTCATAAAAATGTGAGTATTTTACAAAACAATGCACATCCCATCCCCTGTCAGAATTTGCGGCACCACAGTGTATGTTGAAAGAATGTCTAGAAAACAATTACTTATCATGGATAGATAGTACATTTTAACCTAAAATTGAAGATCCAAAGTCTTTAGAATTCTGAATCTATAAACATGTTACATTTCCATCAAATCTTTATTTTATTACATTTTCAAAAATCTTTTATTGCCTTTTGATTAATAGGACGGTGAAGATATGACAGGAAATGAGAGGGAGAGCGTGATGAGGAAGAGATTGGGAAATGACCCAAGCTGGAATCGAACTTGGGTGCCCTGGTTTATGGTATTGGCACCTTAAACAACTGTGTCCAGATAATCTCTTTTTTGACAGACAGAGAAAATGTCCAAATGGCTGTGGACTGGCTGGTCTGATAGATGCCACAGAGACTGACATGCAGACACGCCTGGCACAGATCTGTTCACGGGCTGAAGAGTACCACACTGCCGCCACTTCAGCCATGCTTACAAACGTGGCCGTCTACAACTCCCACCGGAGGGTCATTATTAAAAAACTATGGTGTGTACCACTACTACACTTGCACTACCATTTGCACTACCACTCACACTTTTTCACTAGTAAATATCTGACTTTCAGTTCCATTTCATTGTACTCTAGTATAATACACCAGTATGTCAAATTCTGTACAGTATATTTCTCTTTGTTCCACTGTGTTTATATATGTTAGCATATAGGCTAATGTACAATTACCAATATTATAAATATAGCAAATAAAGATTAATCTCTTTAGTGTAATAACTTTGTTGTGGGTTTTAATGTCACAGTAACTGAATGAGTCCCCTTGAACTGTCAAAATGAATAAACATAAAAGAAATCACAGTGATAATGACTCAAATTCAATAATCTTGTGATAATTTGGTTAAAGTCATTGGACACATAACCTGGCCTGTGTGTGTACCCATGACAGTGACTCATGATCAGTGCAGACACACACGGACATTCACATCCCCACTGTTTACAGAGTGCACCCTGATAGGTCAGCACCTCCCTCTCTTGTTCTTGCATCTGTAAATGAATAACAACAACAAGTGGACATCTCCAAATTTGGTTGTCATGTTGGGCAATCAATTATTCTGTCTGTGTTAGTCTCCCACAGGGCATAAAATAGAGCTAAGGAGAGGCAGGAGTTCAGTATCCCTCAGAACAACACAGAAGGAAAGATGAAACTCCCCAATATCCTCTGCTTGTGCATGCTCCTGGCGACAGCATGGGTAAGTGATCCCGGAACGGCTCACTGGAATAGTTGGTCTCCTGATGGATCGAAAATTTAAAAGTTGTCATTTTATCATTGTGGACGAATTCTTGATGTTTTAGGCTTTAAATCCTAAAATGTCAATACATGTTTAGTTTGTCTGACTGAAGGATGAAGGAAAAAAAGGAAGAGTGTGATGGCTTAAATGGAGTGAAATATCTAAAATGTGTCCAAAATGTTCACTCATTCACTACATAGTGCTCTACATAGGCTGTTGTAGATTAGCCCCGTTTACATGGACACAAAATTTCACTTTTAATCTCTTTATTTACAGAAACCGATTAAAAACGTCCCATATATACAGTCAAATAATCGGATTCAAATGAAACCGTTTAAATTTTCAAACCGATTAAAATAGGTGGTTTACACCTTTCTTCAAACGTGAATCTCTTTATTTGAGGCTCATATAAACAGTTCGGTAGAATTCTAATAATCTGATTAAATTCAATCGGATTCAAAAAAGGTGTCCATATAAACGGGGCTATTGTTTCATGCCCTACATAAAGCACTATATACTAAACGAATGAACATTTTGCATTCAGCCTTTGACTCTCACCTTCTCTTGCAGACCACCGTCAGAGCACAAATGGTAGATCCACGGGGAGCACGTCCAGTCGAGCAAGCCTTCAAGGCTGACAGATGTGCTACAGAGCAGGCTTGGGATGTGTGCACAGATTATGACTGGGTAGGAATTCAAACAAATATTCTTTGATTTCTTAAATTCTTCTTTAACTGCTTCTACACATTCTTGAACATCATTCTACAGATTCTTCTACACACACACTCCATCACTAAATACACACCCACACCACAGATTTTTCAACACAGGCTCCATTAATAAACTTTAGATTTTTCTTTATTTATATGGCAGTATTCAATGTGGCTCTCTGATTGTAGACCCAGTATGGCTATTATTAGATTTCCTTCATTAAGATTTTCTTTATTAAATTATGTCAGGAGTCACTGTAGTACTATACTCTGTGTGATATACCAAAGTGGTAAGATGTAGCAAAGAGAGAAGGTGTACAATTGTAAGTATTAGTGCGGTCCTGATTGCTCTGGTTGTGTTTTTCTGGAACGCAGGGCCCCAAATGCCCATCTGGCTGCCGTGTCCAAGGGCTCCTGGACAAGACAGACCATGACCTGCTGACCAAGATCGACAAGATTCGCCGACTCCTCGACGACTACAATCAGAAGTACCGCAGCGCTGACCAGTCGTCCAAGCAGACATACGACTACCTTCGTGATCGGCTCACTGCCAGCTCAGGTAACCGGCACACACACACACACTCATACTCTGTCTGTCTCTCTCTGTCTGTCTGTCTATCTCGCTCACTCTCAATCTCTTACTCCTACACTCCCCCCCCCCCCGCCCCCCCACACGTACACAAACTGTGTAGTTGTGGTTCTAATTTTGGGAATAGAACTTCATAACTTCCTCTCTGTCTCTTTCTGTCTCTCAAGGCGATGACAACAAGTACATGACATTGGCTGAGTCCCTGAGAAGAAGGATTGTGGACATCAAAATTAAGATCGACCGTCAACTGAACATCCTGGAGGCCTTGAAAGCCCGCGTAAAAGACCAGGTCATCGAGATGCAGAGACTTGAGGTAATTTATATTGATAACCTAATAGTTATTTCATCATTTTGCTGGCTGGCTAATCTAAGCATTTATTCATTTTTGGATGCATATTGAGTAACCTTTATTAACTCAAAAAAAAAAACTCTATGCACAGCCTTGTGGCCCAGGTGCTGATGATGTGCAGCAAAAGTATAAACAAAGTCTCTCAGTAAAATCACTCTGCTGTTTGCCTTTGTGAAATGCACCATTGAACAAAATAAAAAAACAGCAGGGACCAGTGTGCATTGATTTCTGAGAGACTTTTTAACCTTTATTTACCATGGTAACAGAAGAAGGGATAGCAACAACAACAACAACACATTACACATTTTTAAGGCAAACAAGGCACTTCGATATAAGTTAGAGTAAGAGTTAGATTGCTTGAAATAAGATTTAAGCACAGCTTTTTCTCCAGTCGGTCTGTTCCCTAGTGGATTCTGCTTCTATGTCTAAGGTTGTGCCTAAGCCTCCCATAACATGCGTCCCCTCTAAACAGGTGGACATCGACATAAAGCTGCGTGCCTGCAAAGGCTCGTGCTCCGAGTACGCCGAGTTCTCTGTGGACCGGGACAGCTACGTGGCTCTGGACAAGCAGATGGATCAGCTGGAGTCCATGAGGCAGAACAGTGTGGAGACGGTGGGCGCCCTGCGAGTGATAAAGTCTCAGACGATGAAGGAGGTGAGGGTGCCGTCCATCTACAAGTCGGGTGCCCCACAGGACGAGCGGCAGTACTTTGGCGACGTCGGCCAGAGCCGGCTGACGCTGCAGACTGAGGGAGCCAGCACTGATGCACCCGCCACTGTTGGCAAGTTCCCAGGTACTGGCTCCTCCTCTTCCTCCTCCTCCTCCTCCTCATCTTCATTATCCTCCTCCTCCTCCCACCCCGACTCCTCAATGACCAGCACCACTCATGTGATGAAATGCACCCGCACTGTGCGCAAAGTCATCACACACACCCAAGATGGGCCTGTGGAGAAGTACGAGACAGTCATGACTGGAGACGGTTGCGATGCCATGGGGGGAGAAGAGAAATCCATAACCTCCCTTGGTGGTGGAGATGATTTCTTCGGAGGCGACATCTTCAAGGAGTTCGGTATTGGGTCTTCTGCGTTTTCCAGCTCAGGCTCCACCAAAACCATAAGCTCCTCCAAAACCATGAGCTCCACCAAGGGCCTGTAGAGTGGCACCAAGTCGGGTTTTGACCATGCGTCTGATTTCGGGGCGATTTCAAGGCTTGGAACACAGTCTTGAGGAGCTATGGAGAAAATTCCAACAGATGTAGAGTAACATTATTTCATTACAGCAATAGATAGAGAACAACGATCATCCGGAGAGACATCCCAATTTTTGCACAAAATTTCATATGGGCTATAAAAAAAAACTCACCTGAATGTTTTTTTTATGAATATAATACAGGTCCCATTTGGCTCACTTCTCAGAGGGTTTTAAGTAGTACATGGCTATACTGATGTGAAGAATGATAAACAATGTGCAAACAACAGCACTGAAAAATAAACTGGAAAAGGTAGGGCAAATATAGCATTGATACAAGAGGCCATGTAAAAAAGACATTTGAAGCCTTTGTTTCTTTCATTACTGCTGACTATATATTCCTGCAGGTGAAAGCCATACACAAGTGTGCATTTTATCAATAAAGATGATGTTGTTCATCATAGTGTGTTATTTGCTTCTTTCGGGTATATGATGTATAACTATATGGAGTACTGTAATAACTATACGACACATAATATCATTCATGTCATAAAAATGTGAGCAGTTTACACAAACATGCACCGGAACATCCCAACCCCTGTAAGGACTTGTGTTTTTTAAAGATGGTTATGGCATCTCAGTGTATGTTGAAAGAATTTATAGAAAATAATTATTTATCATGGACACATAGTACAGTTTCACCTAAAATTAAAGATTTGAACTCGTTAGAATTGTGAATCCACATAAATCTATAAACTGTCTCAGTAAACACTGGACACAAAGCAGAACCCACAAAGCAGATGATCAAAGGAAGATTCTGAACAGGGTCCCCCACATATATGGTATGGGCCGCCATAAAGCACATTTAGTTGCATATGTCTCTCTGAAGTGTTATCCAGACACTGGGCATGGCACCAGCACTGATGTTTTACCCATTATCTGACCTCTTGACCAGAGGCGCTTCTACACTACTACACATTTGTTTTGCCACCACTGTAGTAAATTGCAAATTGTACCACTTAAAATTGTTAAGTACACAATGTCAAAATATGTGACACTTACATACACACAGATAATGCAGTGTTTTAATGTCACAGTAATCTGGCAAACCAAGCAAGGAAAAGGATTTGATCAACAATTAACAATTAAGGACTCGTTCAGTACCTCCCTTTCATGAAACATTTCCATCAAATCTCTGTTTTTTTAGTATTTTATTTATCTTTTATAGCCTTTCATTGATAGGACAGTGAAGATATGACAGCAAATGAGATAGACAGAGAGAGAGAGATCGGGAAGAGATTGGGAAATCAAATGAGCTAAGTTGTAAGCAACTGGACATCTTTTTGTCTCTTGAAGACGTAAAAGCCTTTTGGATGAAAGGTGAAATGTCTCCAAGCTACAAAAAGATGTCCAGTTGCGTACAACTTAGCTCATTTGACTAACATGACCTGGATGAATGAGAATTTTCACAAACAAGAGATTGGGAAATGACCCAGGCTGGAATTGAACTTGGGTGCCCTGGTTTATGGTTTTGGCACCTTAACCAACTGTGTCCAGATAATCTCTTTTTTGACAGACAGAGAAATGTCCAAATGGCTGTGGACTGGCTGGTCTGATAGATGCCACAGAGATTGACATCCAGACACGCTGGCACAGATCTGTTTACTGCCGCCACTTCAGTTATGCTAACAAACGTGGCCGTCTACAACTCCCACCGCCGGAGGGTCATAGTCAAAATCCATGGTGTACCACTGCTACACTTGCACTGCCACACACTTTTTCACTAGTAAATATCTGACTTTAAGTTCCATTTTATTGTACTCTAGTCTAATACACCAATATGCCAATGTTTAAATTCATGTCGAATTCTGTACAGTATATTTCTCTTTGTTCCACTGTGTTTATAGGCCTACAGTATGTTAGCATATAGGTTAATGTACAATTAGCCTACCGATATTAGGCTAATATCAAATAAAGATTCATCTTTAGTGTACTAACTTTGTTGTGGGTTTTAATGTCATGGTAACTAAATGAGTCCCCTTGAACTGTAAAAATAAATAAACATAAAATAAATCACAGTGACTCAAAGCCAATGATCTTGTCATAATTTGTTTTAAGTCATTACGCACATAACCTGGCCTGTGTGTGTACCCATGACAGTCACCCATGATCAGTCCAGACATACACACTGTTTACAGAGTTTACCCTAATAGGTCAGGACCTCCCTCTCTGTTCTTGCGTCTGTAAATGAATAACAACAACAAACTGAACTAGAGCTGAGGAGAGGCAGGAATTCAGTATCCCTCAGAACGACACAGAAGGAAAGATGAAAATCCACAATATCCTCTGCTTGTGCATGCTCCTGGCGACAGCATGGGTAAGCGATCTCTGAACAACTTTTTTGTAAAGTGATGCAAATGTTCTGGTTTTCACTGTTTTTCATTTCATTTGTATTATGCATGTATCTTGAAACAAGATCACATTGTTATTAGGGGAAAGCTATAATTCTGTTTACGTGTGTTAGCCACTTGTTCTATAGGCTATGATAGTAAACAGTAGACAGACATGGATGTAGCTTATTGAATATTTTGGACCGTGCTAACCATGAAATTAGTTAGCCATTAACTGGAACAGGTGTATTGTTGATTTGTGTCATATTCTCAATGTATGACGAATTGGGTTTAGGCTAATTGTTGTTAGTTGTTAGCTGGACAGTATTCTGCTTTCAATTGTTACGCCGCACTTCGGTTGGCCCTACTAGGGCTAACAACAAGCCACCACTGACCAAAAACACCTTCAAAGTAACCCAACCAGTGGGATTTATTACATAAAGACAAAGGCAGACATCAAAATAACAAAAACAAAAGATACAATCATAAGAACGCACAAATCCAAGGCTGAGAGGCAGAAAGACAAGTACTTCATACAGCCATATGCAACTTATTCATTGTATTAAAGGGGTCCTTCTGTCAAAAAACACTTTTAGTAGCTCTATTTACAATGTGGTGGGTCACAACGAGCAGTATATGCACGCAGCATTCCAAGACGTGAAATTCGATCCTCATGGTTTTAGTGGTCATTGAAGGGTCAAGCTAACCAAAACGAGCGGATCACAGCAGGCTAAACCTATCTACGTCACTAGGTCGCCCAGAGCCATGTATGGCATGCTCACATCCCAGAGGAAGAACAGTGGACAGAAGCTAGGTGAGCGAAAGACAGCGAATTTGCCCAATCAGAGGTGCCTTATTGACACGTCATGGATGTTCACGTGGGTCACCGGAAAAGCCAGTCGTTCAACCACTAGACCTGTTCTGGCTTTCAGAAAACAGCGTCAAACAAGACAACTAGGACATAATTTTTCACAGAAATGACGCACAATGCATTCAATCATAGTGGCGACACAGAAATACGAATAAAAATAATGATGGAAGGACCCCTTTAAGGGTGGGGGTGTTACGGCTGTATGTGTCCTGTTGTGTTTGTCAGTGCTGTTTGTACCTTTGCCTTTTCCAGTCTAAGCTATTTGTTCTAGTGATCATGTGATCAGCCTGATTGGAAGCACCTGACCCTTCCATTAAACACTCCTTTAAAGCTCCTTGTTCCTGATGCTAGGAGGAGGCTTCTGGTGTGGGACTGCTGGCTGTTTTCCTACCTCTTAGTCTTGTTGGTTATAGATAGCATTTTTTAATATAATAATTTCTAGCCGTACAGAGGAGGCATACTTTAAATGTGTTGAAATTATAAGGCATCTTTGAGTAAACTACAACTGTCATTTGAGTGTTTTATTGCTCGGTCGAGTATACTTGTTTTCGGTAAACAAAATACGGTCACCCTAGACTAAAGAATGAAGGAAAATGAAGAGTGTGATGGCTCATATGGAAGAAATGATTCGAAATGTGTCCGAAATGTTCACTCATTCACTACATAGTGCTCTACATGGGCTGTTGTAGATTGTTTCATGCCCTACATAGAGCACTATATACTAAACGAATGAACATTTTGCATTCAGCCTTTGACTCTCACCTTCTCTTGCAGACCACCGTCAGAGCACAAATGGTAGATCCACGCGGAGCACGTCCAGTCCTGCAAGCCTCCAAGGCTGACAAATGTGCCACAGAGAAGAATTGGGATGTGTGCACAGATGATGACTGGGTAGGAATTCAAACAAATATTCTTCGACTCCTTAAATACTTCTTTAACTGCTTCTACACATTCACACACACACAAAAATACACACACACACACACACACACACACACACACACACACACACTCCACTACATACAGAATCATCTACTCACACTTCACTAATATACTTTAGATTTTTCTTTATTTATGTCAGTATCCAATGTGGTTCTCTGATTGTAGACACAGTATGGCCACTGTTAGATTTCCTTTACTAAGATTTCCTTTATTGAATTTTCTCAGGTGTCCCGATTTTATTCTAACTCACTGTAGTACTATGCTCGGTGTGATGTGCCAAAGTGGTAAGATGTAGCAAAGGGGGAAGGTGTACAATTGTAAGTATTAGTGCGGTCCTGATTGCTCTGGTTGTGTTTTTCTGGAACCCAGGGCAGCAAATGCCCATCTGGCTGCCGTGTCCAAGGGCTCCTGGACAAGACAGACCATGACCTGCTGACCAAGATCGACAAGATTCGCCGACTCCTCGACGACTACAATCAGAAGTACCGCAACGCTGACCAGTCGTCCAAGCAGACGTACGACTACCTTCGTGACCGTCTCACTGCCAGCTCAGGTAACTGGCACACACAGTCATACACTGTCTCTCTCTCTCTCTCTCTTTCTGTCTATCTCGTTCACTCTGTCTCAGTTTGTTACTCATACACACTCATTCATGCACAAACTGTGTACTTGTGGTTCTGATTTTCTCAATGGAACTTCATAACTTCCTCTCTGTCTCTCAAGGCGATGACAACAAGTACATGACATTGGCTGAGTCCCTGAGAAGAAGGATTGTGGACATTAAAATTAAGATTGAACGTCAACTGAACATCCTGGAGGCCTTGAAAGACCGTGTAAAAGACCAGGTCATCGAGATACAGAGACTTGAGGTAATTTATATTGATAACCTAATAGCTATTTCAGCATTTTGCTGGCTGGCTAGTTTGAGCATTTATTCATTTTTGGATGCATATTGAGTAACCTTTGTTAACTAAAAAAAAACTCTATGCACTGCCTTGTGGCCCAGGTGCTGATGATGTACAGCAAAAGTATAAACAAAGTCTCTCAGTAAAATCACTCTGCTGTCTGCCTTCATGAAATGAACCATTGAACAATATAAAAAACAGCAGGGACCAGTGTGCGGTGATTTCTGTGAGACTTTATTTAACCTTTATTTACCATGGTAACAGAGGAAGTGAAAGCAACAACAACAACACATTACACATTTTTAAGGCAAACAAGGCACTTCGATATAAGTTAGAGTAAGAGTTAGATTGCTTGAAATAAGATTTAAGCACAGCTTTTTCTCCAGTCGGTCTGTTCCCTAGTGGATTCTGCTTCTATGTCTAAGGTTGTGCCTAAGCCTCCCATAACATCCGTTCCCTCTAAACAGGTGGACATCGACATCAAGCTGCGTGCCTGCAAAGGCTCGTGCTCCGAGTACGCCGAGTTCTCTGTGGACCGGGACAGCTACGTGGCTCTGGACAAGCAGATGGATCAGCTGGAGTCCATGAGGCAGAACAGTGTGGAGACGGTGGGCGCCCTGCGAGTGATGAAGTCACGGCAGCTGAAGGAGGTGAGCCGTGCCGTCCATCTACAAGTCGGGTGCCCCACAGGACGAGCGGCAGTACTTTGGCGACGTCGGCCAGAGCCAGCTGACGCTGCAGACTGAGGGAGCCACCGCCGACGCACCCGCCACTGTTGGCAAGTTCCCAGGTACGGGCTCCTCCTCTCTCCTCCTCTTCATCATCCTCCTCCTTGCCTGATTCCGTGACCACCACTACACATGTCAAAGCATGCACCCGCACTATGCGCAAAGTCGTCACGCACACCAAAGATGGGCCTGTGGAGAAGTACGAGGAAGTCATCACCGGGGGTCCGCATTGCGAGGGAGACGGGAAATCCATGACCTCCCTTGGTGGTGGAGGTGATTTCTTTGGAGGTGACATCTTCAAGGAGTTCGGTGGTGGGTCTTCTGCGTTTTCCAGCTCAGGCTCCAGCAAAACCATGGGGTCGTCCAAAACCATGAGCTCCACCAAGAGCCTGTTGAGTGGCACCAAGTCAGGTTTTGACTTCGGGTCTGATTTTGGGGCGTTTGGGCGCGGGGATGTGGATGAAGACCTGCCTGACATCTTCGCCCGCAGTGGGAGGCCTGGAACACAGTCTGGAGGAGATATGGAGAAAATCCCAACAGATGTAGAGTAACATGCTGGCTTGTTACAGCATTACAGCAATAGGCAGAGAACAACTATCATCCAGAGAGACATTCTCATTTTTGCACAGCATTTTGTATGGGCTATAAAAAAAAAGCTGTCACCTGAATGTTTTTATGAAAATATGAGATGAAATGGCTATATTGATACCAAGAATGTTAAAACAATGTGCAAAAAAGAGCAGTCACTGGCCAACTTAAATAAACTGAAAAAGGTAGGGCTACTATAGCATTGATACAAGAGGCCATGTAAAAAAGACATTTGAAGCCTTTGTTTCTTTCATTACTGCTGACGATATATTCCTGTAGGTGAAAGCCATACACAAGTGTGCATTTTATCAATAAAGATGATGTTGTTCATCATAGTGTGTTATTTGCTTCTTTCGGGTATATGATGTATAACTATACGGAGTACTGTAATAACTATACGACACATAATATCATTCATGTCATAAAAATGTGAGCAGTTTACACAAACATGCACCGGAACATCCCAATCCCTGTAAGGACTTGTGTTTTTTAAAGATGGTTATGGCATCACAGTGTATGTTGAAAGAATTTATAGAAAATAATGATGTATCACGGTCACATAGTACAGTTTTACCTAAAATTAAAGATTTGAACTCGTTAGAATTGTGAATCCTCATAAATGGTCTCACTAAACACTGGGCACAAAGCAGAACTCTACCCAAGGGAAGCACAAGGGAAATAAAGATGAAAATGAAGAAATACAAAGGCAGAAAAATATAAATAATCAGTGACAGTGAGTGAGTACAACTTGATTTTTTACGAACATCACATTTAGTAGGTCAGCAGTCAGCAGTGGCTATTCGTCATCGTCATGTTACATCTTTACCATTTATTTACAGTTCGGTCGGAAAGCAGGGACTACTTCATAGGTGTGCGTATATAGAAAATTAATTGTCATTCTAAAGTACACATCACAATGGGAAATTGAACCAAAGTGTAGTATAAGCACTTTTTTAAAAAATGTGGCTAAGACCAGTAGGCCCCGTGTAACTTATTGTAATTTCTTTCACATTAGGATTTTATTTTCTTTCCCTCTATTTACTTTTGAAACCCCAAATAATGGAATGAAAGTGCCATATCAAAACAGGTCTTCATTGTGGAATCACATGATTTGTTTCTTTTTAAGGAGAAACAAACAAATAAATAAATAAATAAATAAAACGCTGTTACACAAAATGTTACATTAAAATTATGCTTTATGTGGTATTTTGCTTTGAAGAGGATGCATAGGAATAAATATCTCTTGTGGTGTGTATTTGTGTGTGTTGCAGAGTGTAAGGCCTTGAAGAATGACCATTCTCCTCGTAGTCCTGAGTACCATTATGCTGCTGTTCGCGACCGTTACGGACGGTGTAGAAGGAAGTCGTTGCATCCTCTATGCTCAGATGATGAGTGGGTGAGCTACAGGCCACGTAAGGGGGGGGGGGGGGGGGCTGGGGCAGGGGTGGATGGGTGGGTGGGGGCTGTCCAGAGATTGAGGCTTAGTCCCTTTCATTTTTTGTAGGCTACCTTTGCTAAAAGATTACTCAGTTATCTCCCTAATGTGTCAGAATACACCAAGCACAAGCCCAAAATACAAAATACCCCACATTTCGCTACAGGCAAACAATTCACTCAAAACTTTTTTGTCTCACTATATGTACATGAATATATTTCTACACACAAATGTCATCTGACAAACCAAACAAGGAAAAGGACTTGATCAATTAAGAATTAAGGACTCGCAAAGCAAAGCAAGTTCAGTACCTCCCTTTCATGAAACATTTCCATCAAATCTTTTTTTGGAATTTTATTTATCTTTTATAGCTTTTGATTGATAGGACAGTGCAGATATGACAGTAAATGAGAAAAAAAAGAGGGAAGAGATTGGGAAATCAAATGAGCTAAGTTGTAAGCAACTGGACATATTGTTGTAGTTTGGAGACATGAAAGCCTTTTGGATGAAAGGTGAAACGTCTTCAAGCTACAAAAAGATATCCAGTTGCTTACAACATGATCTGGATGAATGAGAATCTTCACAGACAAAAAATTGACCCAGGCTGGAATAGAACTTTGGTGCCCTGGTTTATGGTATTGGCACCTTAAACAACTGTGTCCAGATAATCTCTTTTTTGACAGACAGAGAAATGTCCAAATGGCTGTGGACTGGCTGGTCTGATAGATGCCACAGAGACTGACATCCAGACACGCCTGGCAGAGATCTGTTCACGGGCTGAAGAGTACCACACTGCCGCCACTTCAGCCATGCTTACAAACGTGGCCGTCTACAACTCCCACCGGAGGGCCATAGTCAAAAACTATGGTGTGTACCACTACTACACTTGCACTACCACTTAGTTTTAATGTTACGGTAACTGAATTAAGTAAAACCCACTTTTTTGTGTGTTTTCGTCTTAACTGAATAAAGTAAAAATCCTTAAACAATGTTGGGCAGTGCCTGAGCTGAGATAGAGATATTTGAGGGATTTTTTATTTGTACCTTGTGTTAACGTATGATAGCATAAAGGCTAATGTATAGTTTTCGACATTAAAAAAGAATAACAACAATTTGGTGCATGTAGTTTAAGATTTAGTATAATAATGCTGTTGTGAGTTTTTTTACATTACGGTAACTAAGTAAAATAAAATCCTTAAACAACGTTGGGCAGTGGCTGAGCTGAGATATGCGGAGAGGTTTGAAGACCTCCAAAGGAACCTGACACTGCTGCAGAGACGCTCCACACAACTCAACAGGAAACTCCATAATCTGCATGGCCTCGTCCAGCGTCAGATACTCGACATGCGACGACTTGAGGTGTGTATGTTTCACGCGCACATGTCCGCAAGGGAACGATTTACAAAAATCGAGTGGCCCCTGGGCTCCCTGGTAGCTGAGGTCCCTTGGGGAAAGGGCATTACGATGTGTGTGTGCACAGCAAAATTCTTAGACTTAATTTCCCAGTGTTTAGCAAAAGTGTTAATTTAAGAGTGTAAGTGTAAGATTAAGAGTTGAAATCACAGTGCAAAAAAGTTGATTTAACTGTAAAGGAGTTAAATATGTAAGGGAGGAGTGTTGAATTAACACTACAAAGATTGGGACAAAATAAACACTGGCATAGTGCTAAAACGAACTCTCTGAGAGTTGATTTAACACTATAGAATTTGCTGTGTGGTTGGGGGTAGGCCCGTTCATTAATCCACCCCTGCATGTCCGTCTGTGTGTGTGTGTGTGTGTGCGGCGTGTGTGTGCATGCACGCACACGCGTGACAAAGACATTAGAACCTGGATGACACTGTGTGCCTGACCCCCCCGCCAATCTCCATGTGTGATTGATTTGTACTGTGTACTCAGTGCAGACATGCCACCTTTGAACTGGTTACTTAACTTGATTTCGCCATGTGTTTTTGGGGGTCTTCAGGTGGACATTGACATCAAAATCCGATCTTGCCATGGGTCGTGCAAACACACCTTCGTCCATCGCATCGATCACGAAGCCTACACAAACATGGAGAGCGAGCTGGCCAAATTTAACCTCGTCACTGCCAAGAAAGCCACGCTCCCCGCAGAGATCAGGAAGCTCAACTTGCTGCCGGTGATCCGTCCTCCCATCTCTCTGGAATACAGGAGCATTGAGATAGTCCGTAAGGAGTTCCTTACGCAGTTTGAGGACATCGACTTGAACCAAGTGTTTTTAGAGGACCTTTTAAATGAATTGGACCTGGAATAACCTAGGTTTAAGGCTTAAGCTCACTACCTCAAAAAATTACTACATTTCAAAGGTGCCTTTATCATTTGATCTGTTTGTTTTCATACCATGTTTATTTATATAATCCGTTTTCTGTAAGGTATTATTTTACTTGCCAGCACTTAAGTACAATACATTCACACGAGTACATGCTTAGAAAAATACAGTTATGGTGAAATGTTTCATTTGTTGAGAAACAATGCCAACATACATACAATGCAATGTTTGTTACACTGTCTGTGATCTTCGGTGAGCCGAGCCCTGGATATATTTGCAAATATTTGTTTGTTCAATGATAAATTCCAATTGAGCAGCACAAACGTTGTGAGTGTTGTTATTCTTCGTCTCACAACCATAGTTTAAAGTTTGTAAGCCCTCCAGGCCCCTGTAGTGTGCTGAGGGCCCCAGGCCCCATGTAGCCAGCCCCCCCCACCCCCCACCCCCACCCCCCCGCAGTTGCCTGTGTAGCCTTTTGACAAGCTACGCCTAAAAATAAAAATTACCCATGAAATAAAAAATGCCACATGCTTTTAACTTCATAACCTTATATTTTGTCCTATCCTAGTTTACAAACTCAACAGATCACTGAAGGTGGGTAAAAAGAAGGTGGTGGTGGTGTGTGTGTGTGTGTGTGTGGGGGGGGGGTCATTTTCTCATTTTTTCACAATGTTCAGGAGAGGATGACAAAACAAAAAGTGAACAGCTGGCCAACTGAGGGCACCAGCATTCTTTACCTCCATCTTGGCTTGCAAATCAGACCTTTCAAGTTGACAGGTGGGTTGCCTGTGGCTTACAAGCTATAAAAATGATAAAACTAGTTATGTGCCTTTCGCTTCTTAATGATGTCATGTTCAAAAAGGGTGAAGAACACATTGACCACCTTTTCCACCAACAAAAATTGTTTAAAACATCTGAACTTAAATATAATGAAATAAAATGCAAATGTGAAAAAGCATGAAGCAACTTTTTCAATGCGTAGTTTTTTTAAATGGCCATAGAGGTCATACCCTTGCTGAATGAGCTTTTATTTGCATATTTTTAAACAATGGTGGCCTCAATGATTGAGGACATATAGCAATTTAAAAATCTGTCCATTTTTTGTCCACCCTATATATAGATAATAATTATTTGTTTTTGGATTAGTGTTTAGTGTTTATGTCATAAATGCTTGATGAAAAAAAATAAATGCTTGAAAAGGCATTCCTCTACAATTGCGCTGCAATTTTGAATATTATTATCTGCATTTCACTTGTTTAATTAGTAAATCATAAAATTGAAGAAATACCGTAAATTGTGTTAGCAGTAGCGGTTTTAGGCACAGGCGCGTTTTCGTGGGGGGGGTCTTGCCCGGGGCGAAAACCACTATAGAACCGCCACTGTGTGTTAGAGAGAGCAACTCTGAGCAAGCAAGCAATAGTATGTTTAATGTTCAGAATGTTCTTGCTGTGTGTTGTGATATCAGCATCTGTTTTCTTAGTATGTAATTTGATGTGTTTTGAGATGTGAGTCTTAACTTTCCACTTTGAACACACACACACACATACACACACACACACACATACACACAGACAGAGTATTACATCTTTAGCGTTAGGTTACAAGTCAGTGTTTAGCCTATGCCACATCACTTAGGAGTTTTTTCTGTTTCAGGAAACTCACTTTATTAGCCTGGGCCCGCCAATACTGCTTGTGATGCTACATTGAATTTTGTGTTCAAGTCAGTTTGGCCAACCTGCCTATTGTCAGCTGTTCCTTTGCCCAAAAAATCGGGCACCAATGAAAAGCAAACGCTATGGAATCAGTGGTCTGAATTGTTGTAGCCCTGTCCAGTAGTGTACAGTAGCATTTGAAAGATGCCAGTTGATGCTGCCTCTTAGAACTTCCTGTCTATGGTAGGTTTGCCAGACCAAGCTCTGTCTACAAGCTTGGTGCACCAGCCAGGCTATCACTTTATATTTATTACGAGCAGTTCCACACATGTGTGATCAATAATCAATATTCTTTCTATAATAAATGCACAACACAACCTCAAATATCACCTGAATCTGATGTCTTTTTCAGCATTTTTGACAGCACATTCAATCTTATCTGTTTCTCGCTAATGAGTGTAAATGTGTGTTAATGATGGAAATAAGGAGGAAATGAGTTTATCAATAGTATTTTTCATGTTTGTAATGTTCTTGCTGTGTGTTGCGATATCAGCATTTGTTTTTTTAGTATTTTGTTCTACTTTTTAATTTGTCTAATCTGCTTACAATTTGTTCAGTTTGTAATTTGATTTTGCTGTTTTTGACAAAAGATACAAAGGCAATAAAAATACTTTAAGAGAGACTTTATTAAGATGTCAATTTTAACTTTCCACTTTGAACACACACACACACACACACACACAGTATTACATCTTTAGCGTTACAAGTAGGTTACAAGTAAGGCTTTAAAAAACAGTGTTTAGCCTATACAACATCACTTAGGAGTTTTTTCTGCTTCATGAAACTCTCCTTATATCTATCATCATCAGTTTCAAACATTTGATGCCTTTTTCAGCATTTTTGACAGCACATTCAATCGTATCTGTTTCTCACTAATGAGTGTGAATGTGTGTTAATGTTCATCGTAGAAAGTCTCGTCTCTTTTCACACACTTCGCTTGTTGACACAACGTTCCTCGGTGTCTCTAAGCAGGGTGTGTTTTTCAGCGTGCCTCTGTGGGCTACTGCTCGAAGTAGGGTCTGATCTTCATGCACATGGACTTCAGAGAGTACCACGAGCCCTTCCAGTTCATCCACACCATGCCGTCATCTGTGCCGTGCTTGGCCATGTTCTTGCTATAGGACCCGCCCCAGTAGTATCGGCCGTTGGGATTGGATGCGTGACAGCGGTTGTACCACCAGCCGCCACCATCTTCCCTAGAGCACTGTTTGGTTGGGTCTCCTGGGGTCCTGGGGACATACAAGAGTAACCGCACAAAAGGGTCAAAAGAAGTGAAGAACTTCTAGGAAGCCTACCATGACCTGCTTAGTTCTTCAGCCTTTACCGCCTAAGGAGCAATACTCAAATTATCATCTTCTCAGTAATAATACAATTTTTTCTTAAAAAAATAATAATAATTTGGCTTTTCGAAATACCCAACAGGACTATGGAAAGGGGAAAACCACCTGGACTAATGATAACTAAGATTAAACAGTTTAACTTCAATGTTTTTGTATTCTTCACACGGTCCAATGAAGTACAGTATATTGGTAAATAAGAATTAGTTTTCATTATCAAAAGGTTTTCACAATGTTCTTCGTGTTCCTGCTCTGGCACTTTGCGCTCACCAGTTGTCGTTGTCGCGGTCATATGTGCTGAACATCATGCCGTTGTGGATGGTCATGGTGCGGTTCTCTCCATGCAGCTCCGAGGCCCCAGTCAGAAGAGTATCGCCTGCCGTGCCGGAGTAACCATCGGCGGACATGATGTAGTTTGTGGACTCGCCCTGGATGGTGAACTTCGTGTACCGGGCCTGGGTCTTGGCTCCGCTCCAGTCCTCCATCTCAAACAGAATCTCAGTTGGGCCCATCTTGGTCAGCTGACTGATGCGGTCATTGCCAAGCCAGTACTCTCCTGAGAGACGGAACAGAATGCAGCAACATGGATGTGTATGTCTCTCACTTTTGTGTCTCATTGTCAAATTTGTCTCAGTGATGGCTGTCACATCACCTTTTCCAGAATTTTTTCAGTATTGAAAGGGTCTGGGATACTGACATTCAGTATTGAATGCTGAAGCACTGACATTTCTGTACTGAAAAACTTATTTTTTTCTTTTTTTTTTTACCTAAATGTTCTTACCTGGAATATTGCAGTACTTTTTGCCTGTGTCAAAAGCAATGTTGCCAAAACCTCTTCGGTAGTCATCCCAACGACGGCCAAAGTCCACACTACCATCCATACGACTTTGGATAGTAGTCCAGCCTGTAAGCAACCACACAACAAACACATGTGAATCACAACAGAATATGTTACAGGACAAAGCCATTTTAAATTATACTCATTTTACTTGTTTTTCTAATTGTTGGGTATGGAGAGATGCCAGTCCACATTTCATTGTACTTGTATTGTTCTTCACAACAGCCTCCAAAACCAAGCTTCTCTCCACCACACTGCAGTTTAATTCAACAAGTTTCAAAGACCAAAAAGGAAGGATGATGAAGACACAACACTGACCTCCAAGGAGAGTTGTCTGGTCGCAGAACACCTTGTACGGTTTGAAGAAGCCGTCTGGCCGGATGTAGTACATCTGCGACTCCGTACCGCCCTTGCGCCAGATGTCCTCGCACTCCTTGCCGGACACGACAGGGATGGGGCAGGTGACAGTGCAGCGGTCCTTGCACTTGTCCTGCTGCGTCTGGATGGCGGTGGTAATGCGGGTGATCTTGTTGCGCAGGGTGTCTAGGACGCCCTGGAGGATGCGGATGTTGCTGGGGAAGTTGGTGTCGATGGCCTGCTTGATGAAGGCGTGCTGCATCTCCAGATCGCTGGTGTACTCGCCCACCAGCTGCCCGTTGCCTGGCAACAGAAAATGGTGGAAAGGCCAAAGGCTTAGCTTAGCTTAGCTCAGGGCAGGTGTAGTTCCTTTTGACTGAGTTAGTGCATTTCCTGTAGGGACTGTTTACAAAATAAATTCATAACATAAAGAGAAAAGATGCCGTGTACCAGATTAAGCCACTAGCTGGACTCTACATTAGTGGGCTGTCAGTTATAGTGGGCTGTCAATATCCTCCTTATGACACTTTGAGCATTAACAAAAAAGAAAAAAACTTCAAGCTATCTTTTGAGAGAAAACATGTAATGGTATGTATTGGGGCTTCATAAATCCTCACATAGAAAGTACTTTAATATTTTTTTATTCAAAGAAAATTGGACCTCTGCTCAATACTGTGTTTTGCTTCACTACTCTGCTGAGGCTCCAGCTTGCTTCAACCAATGTTTTTGGCTTCCAATCAACTGTGATTTGTTAAAAGGTTGGACCAATGGTTTTAAAATTCATGCAGTATCCATCCATCTATCGACGGGGCAGCAAACATATGCCTATGAAGTGAAACAAGGTGAAAGAGTTTGGTCCACCCACTATTTGGGTTAATCTTGGGGCAGAAAAAAACATCTCGTCTTACCGTCAGTCACTTTCTGGCGCTCTCGCAGTTCGTTGTTCAAGCCATTCACGTATCTGGAGACAGTGTTGGTGTCGCGGTTCAGCTGGTCAACACTTCTCTTCAGGTCAGCCACGGTGGGTTTGACGTTGCGCTCTTGCTTGAGCATGGCAGTCTTCAGCTCGCAGCCAGTGGGACAGAGTACGCCCTTATCAGAACCAGAGAAAACAAGAGAACCAATCAGAACGGGCCCAGACAATGGCAATGCAACTGTAACAGAACCGCAACAGAATGGTGAGGTCATTGCTGAGAACATGCTATGGTCGGTGCAGTTGCAGCTGAGTTGACAAAATGCAACAGATCTAAGTGAAATTTGAAAACTCTAGATTAGCTTACATCCTACTGAGAGCAAGTTAAGAAATGCAGTTTTTGACCTTTGAACAAAAGTAGATGCAATGCTAAAAAAAAATACAGTAAACACACTCTGCACTTTAAGCTGGTGTGAGGTGAGGGTTCTGGTGCATCATGACTGCCGTGCCTCACCCAGATGTATGCTAGACAATGATGGTGGTGGTTAGTGAGATTCCCCCTTCACTCAAAAGTGTTTGGATGTCCTGCCAAGCACTATATATATATGCAATGGGTTGTTGTTGTTGTTGTTGTTCTCACAATTTTCTTTGAGAGGTGCTCACATCCCCCACTTTCTTTGATCTCCTCCTCCTCAGGAGCTATGGTCGGTGGAGCGAGAGTGGGTCGCCCACGGTAACGTCCACGGCCAGAAATGGGAGGGGGGGCAGCACCACCTTGCGAGTATCTGTCACGACCTTGGACCGGTCGGTGCCCTCTGGGGTTCAAAACACTGCCGGACTTTTTTGAGAGAACAGGACAAAAGCAGAGGAGAGGTTGAGGAATCAAAACCAGTTAGGATTAGAAGCATGCTTAGGTTACACTTTGTTTTACTGTCCCTGTTAAACCAAACCATAAGGTTCGGGTTAGTGTTAGGTATGTACAGTGGAAGTACACAATACTACATGTAGATACACTTAAAAAAAGAAACCCTAAAATAAAGAGTTATCTGTGTTTATTGCCACGTCTGTACACGTCCGGCGAGTAAAGTATTCATATCCTCAACATTAGCAATCACAAAAAAGATACAAAGACGCCATTTTGTTATCTCGAGCATAAATGGCCTTTATGTGCGTTTACCCTCCACTACATCACTGTTCCATATATTCTACATGTACAATATGTGTACATGACAGCTGTAACAGAGCACATAAAATGCCTTAAAATATGTTGCTTGTTTAACTTTCATGCAGCACACAAATCAACAAAAGCATTACAAATATTATAACGATATTTGTGAAGGAAATGGAAAAAAACACCACATTGTTGTTTATAAAATGTGGAGGAGTAGTAGTATTTTAGTACACTGGAAAGGTAATCACACAGAAATGTTCAAATACTTACTTCTCCTGGCACTTCATCCTGTAAGAAATAAGAGAAATATTTTTTGAATTATAAATATTTACAGTCTTATGCAATTAGAACAACATACTTTTTTTTATCCAACACACTGATGTCAAGATTACGGCTGGGATAAAAAGGAAAATATTTCTAACAGTTAAAGTTCTGCACCGACTTAAAATGATCATTTCCTAAGATACTTTGAGAGATAAAAGAGAAAAAACAACTATAGGGAAATACTGACATCAAAGCTGTCATATTCCAGTGGATCGTCCGCCAAGGATGCGCAGATACACAGGCAAAGCACTAGTAATGTCTTCATGTTGTTCGCAGTGAGGCTGTGGATGTAATACCCTCTCAGTGCTCGGACACCCATATTTATTACCCTATACCCCCCCCCCCACACACACACACACACACACACGCACACGCACAAACACACACACACACACACACTCACAGAGTGGGTCACGTCCAGGGAAAAGTGGATGATTAACTGCAGGTCATCAGTCATAGTTCTTTTCTAGTATGCATTCTGAGTCAGTGTCAGCACAACTTTTGGGAAATGTCGATGTTTATTTGTTTTAATGGTGGTGTTAAGGACATTCTACTAAGAACGTATGAAAGTGCTATGGAGACATGTATTTTTTACATCATACTGTCTTTGACAACAGTGAAGCACATTTTACCGTGGGGCTTTTGTGAAGACGAACATTATGGGTTTATTTTTTTTTAATGTTAAATATTTTGATTTATAGTTTGAATCTGACTAGTTTCTGTTCAACTTACATGTTTGTAATTACATTTAGGCACTGATGATGCAACCATTGGTGTTGAGCTGTTACTTTCTTATATTTCTGTTAGTAAGTTTTATTTGTAGTATGCACAGATGCGTTTACTTGTTCAGCATGTCTGCAAAGAAGGTCTTTTTACTGGCAGGCAGTTGGTCGATGACCCAATCAATTCTGAAATGGTTGGCCAACACCAGTTTTCATGACTCATTGACTAGACAGTGACACTGAACCAGAAAACACAGAGTGTGGGAGTTTGCTCCAATACAAATTTGTTGTATCATTTATTTAATGTTTATTTAAGACTGACATTTTGTCTACTTTTTTTCTGACACCACACAACATTCTACCCCACCCACGTCTGTGTGTGCATGCATGTTTGTGTGCGCACACATGTGCCGGTGTGTTTATGCATATGTGAGAGGAAATGTTTGTATAATGCATAGACTGAAACATCTGGAAACATGTTTTTAAATGACAACAGTCCTGTCACATCAGTTTTAAAGTTACATTTCGCCAAATGGTGCTTTACAGCACAGTGAGCTGAATAAATGACAAGATTTTTAATTCCTAATTAAAATAATAACAGTAACTCTGTTCATTTATCTTAGACTACATCCGTTTAAAATGAATTCAATCATTTTTTGTTGTGTTTAACAGTGTGTGTGTGTGTGTTCCTAATACGCATGTGTATGTATTAGGAATTTTAAGGGGCATTGCTCTGACCTGAAAAAAAAGGGCACCAAAAAAATATGAAAAATAATTAATGAATGTTTTAATCACTCTTGTCTAGTCATCCAAGTTTATTATCACTGCATCTAAAAACTGAGGGATGTAGCCAGTCAAACATTTAAAAGACGAAATAGGCTACGCTGTTGGTAAGTGACGTCACATCGACTCCCTGAGAAAGGCTTTAAAATCAGTCCTTAGAGAACAGGTGTTCTGTCATTCTGTCCTACATTGTCAGAAAATCCTACGGTAGGATGTCTCGACAGACATCATCTGTCAGATTGTCCTACATTGTCAAAGCATCCTACGGTAGGAGGAATGACACTATCAGACACGTCTTTACCATAACATGTTTTAGGATAGGCTACCTACCCAACATTTAAGGATAATGTAGACTTCCGAGTATTATTTTAGCCAACACACGAATGCAGGACGTCATGAAAATTCAAGTTTACCAGCAATTTAGTCTACGTGATACGCAGGTAGTATATGCGCGAAGAGGGAACCACATCAGCTGATTTGCGAAATGAAAAGTTGAAAAGTTAAACTGTTTAGGGAAGATATTTTTTGTATTTCAAGACTCACTCACTTTTTTAAATCAGAATTATATTACATTGTGTGGTTAATATTGAATTTACGTCATTAATGTACCCCGCTTGCTCTGCAAAGTTTTAGTAACAGCTGATGTAGGACGAAATGATGTTTAAATGGCGGGAAATGGAGTATCGTGATCTGCTCATGCGCGCGCATGTGCCGTGGGTGTTTGTAGGATAAAATGATATGTAGGATAGAATGATAGAACACCTGTTGCACCGGGCAGTAGTGGGATAGCGCCTGTGAATAGACACTGCAGTGCAGCCTGAGCGATACAGTGGGACACAGACTTTTAACCCTCCAGTCGTGTTTGCCTCCAGCCCCCTACTTTAGTGTTCCCGGTCAAAATTGACCGGTCTGTTTTAACTGCTCTTAAATTAGTACAATTTTTTTTTCACCACCATTTTTTTTTATTAAACATTCTATAAAGTAGTGTAGATTTATAGAAGTAAACATGAAATAACATCAGTGAAAATACAATTGCGCACTGAAAATGAACTACAAAAATTAACATATTTTCTGTATGTTGAATGAATGTAGCCTACTCTGGATACCGATTCATTTCCTATGGTGGTCACTTTTGACCGGGAACACCACAGGTGTAACAAGGTTGATTAAAACACCCAAAATTGAATCAAATAGGTAATCATCACTTTTATAGGCTATGTTCAAGTAGCCTACACAGTGTGGAGGATATCATAAGATCTGGAGGTAATCAGATGTAAAACATAATATTTATGAGTAGGCTATTATTGTAAAACGGTCAGATTTGACCCGAACACGACAGGAGGGTTAAATACTCTGTTCATTAGCACTGCATCTGCCACAATTTAAATACTCTATTAACTATCAATGCATTTGGCACTAAATTAAGTATTTATTAACATTTTTTCTGTTAACTCATTTACCGATAACCTCCTTAGATTATACTAATTATCAAATTCTACACCAAGGTAGTCTATTAGAAAATTAATTAATACTGCCTCCTACAGGAAAGAGATGGTAAATGTTGGCTACTTCCCCCCGACTTCAATCTCCAAGACTGCTGAGTTTGCATCAGCATTTTATTGTAAACTAGCTGTCATATCCTATTTTACACGATGATAACCGCTAACATTTTTTGACAAACGTTTAGCACCGATATTTTAGCACCGATTTTAACCGCATTTTATAAACTGAATTTGTGTCACTTAAACAGTCGCCTGTGAGAAATTGGCAAAGCTGGAAATCACTGACGTCCCAGCAAGTTCCTGAGAATAACGCACACAAAATGTAATCTATATCCCATTCAGATTTTAAAAACTTGCCCAGGCTGCGTTATTATCAAACTGTTCATGGACGGTAGGCTATACGAGACCTGTCACGTTTCATGGTGTGAATGTCGTCGTAAATTTGATTTGAAGTCTTAGGAGCAGTCAACAATTTGAAATGAATGCCTTCCTTCCTCGAAATGTTTGATGTTGGGCGACAGTGTCCCAACAATTCAAAGACTAACAGAAACCAAAGTAAAACGTTTAATATGAAAAAGATGTGAAACCAAATATTGCTCATCTCTTAGAAACACCTCACTATGTTATTTGTGGGGCAGGACTATCCTATGTCATGTGAAGGAGAAAAATATTTGTGTTTTCAGATGCACTATGACGTCATCTGCCTTATTATGACGTCACGCACGGTGCCTATAAAAGCCGGCTGTCAAACGTTATTGTTCTATACAAATGCAAGAAGGAAAGGTAAATAGCCAAAATAGCTACATGGTTTAGATGGACAGGCTTAGTCAAAACACTCAAGCTCAGCTGACTGAGCCCGTGAAGCAGGAGCTGAGATGGGTCCTAGATGACTTGGAGGAAGAGTCAAGGGAGAGAGAACGGGCTCTGAAAACTTCTATAGAAACATTAGCCCACAACATAGAGGACCTGGAGGCTGGTAGGAGGATGGAGGAACAGCGTTGGAAGGTGGAGAAAGAAAAGCTTCAGGCAGAGATGGAAGCTGCTCTGAAGGTGGAGCAGAAGAAGTTTCAGGCTGCTGTTGAAGAAATGGCAGCCAGGCTAAAGCAGCAGAACATGGAGAGGCTGAAGGAGAAAGAGCAGATGGAGGCTGAGTACACCAGCCATGTTGCCAAAATCAAGATGGAGAGAGAAGAAAGAGAATCTGCCTCCAATAAAACCATAGAGACCCTTATGAAGGATATCGAAAATCACAAGGCAGTTGAGATGAGAGCAAAGGCAGTTGAGCAGCGTGCCTTGTCTGTGGCTTTAACCACTGTTATTGCCAAACAAAGGCTAATGGCAGAATTGAAGATCCAAGCAGAGCAATGGACGTTTGCAAATGTAACTTTCGAATGCTATTTTTTCATTTTCTTAACAAAAGTAATCATGGAACTGAGCACCGTGAAATGTAATAATTTTTTGTCTTTTTTATTCCTCAGGTGCCTGCAAAGGTACTAGATGACAATGCCTTAAAAGCAGTCCAGGAGAATCAGTCCATCTGCAGTGATGAACTTAAGGTACCGTATATATGTTATAAACATACATTGCCTTTTCTTATCTTCTACACTTTAAAGTCTTGACAATATAATAATGTATTTGTCTAAACATTGCTTTGTTCTCAGAACTCATGTCAAAGCCAAAAAATACAGGCTTCAATAATACAAAAGAATTTGGCAGTGGACAGAGTCAGAGAAAAATATAGAAAAAAGATTACTAAAATCATGAATGGAGCGAAGGAGAAAGAAGCTAAGTTTGTCCAAGCTGAGCTGAGAGAGATAGAAAAGATTGAGGACAAACATAGGAAAAGAATTGAAAAAATTCAAAAAGCTGAGCTCAAGGAAGAAAAGAAAAGACAGCTTAAAGAACAAAAAGAGAGGGAACAGATGGAAAGAAAGAAAGCCAAAGAGCAGAAGAAGGCAGACGCGAAAGAGCAGCGTGAGGTAAAACAGGCAGAAAGGCTGAGTAGACGTGAGGAAGCATCCCAGACCGGCAGGAGGAGATTTTTCTGCTTCTGAGTCCACTCAGACTTTGCTATTGCCTATGATGATAACATGATGTTTGTGTCCTCCCTAAATATAAATCATTCTGTCCCTACTCTTTCTCTTTTTCTTTGAACAAAATAAAGGAACAATTCGGCACATTTCTATTATGAACTGAGGCTCTGAAGAAGTAAAATTACTTTAAAATTGAACTTGCAGAGGGAGGTGGGCAGAAGATGAGTGTGTGGCCCTTGAATGCATAAGACAACCCTGTGTGTGTGTCTCCATCTGTACACCCACACCAATACCTCACCTCAGCTAGATGTGAAATGAGCAGAAGAGATGACCGACTAAAATGAAAGTAGGATCCATGGTAAAACATTTTGCGTGAGATGTTACAAATAGAAATGCCTTCAAAGTCACTCTTCTAAGTGCCAGGTGTGGTGGCTCACACCTATAATCCAAGCGTCTGGGAGGTTGAGGCTGGCGGATCACTTGAGTTCAGGGGTTCTGGGCTGCAGTGGACTATGCTGATCGGGTGTCCGCACTAAGTTCGGTATCGATATGGTGCTCCTGGGGGAGCCCAGGACCAACAGGTCGCCTAAGGAGGGGTGCACCGGCCCAGGTCGGAAACGGAGCAGGTCAAAGCCCCCGTGCTGATCAGTAGTGGGATAACGCCTGTGAATAGACACTGCAGTGCAGCCTGAGCGATACAGTGGGACACAGCCTTCTTAATACTCTGCCCATAAGCACTGCACCTGCAATTAACTTGCAAAAATAAAAATATATATGTTTTCTGTTAACTCTTTCACCGAAAACCTCCGTAGTTCATGCTAATTAGCAAAGTTAGTTCTAAAAAAACGTAGTTCACTAGAGAATGATGCACTACTGCCTCCTACAGGAAAGAGATAGAAAATTCACTTTTGCACAACTTCACTCAGAGAGGAACAGCATTTTCAATTATCTTTTATATTTTACAAGATAATAAGTACTTTTTATATCATGACAAATGTTTACCATGAGTATGACATCCATTTCAACCAAATTTGATAAAATGATTGTGTCATTCAGACAATAAGGTCTTATGATAGTCTGTGTTTAGTCCTTCTACCAATCCATTGTGTAGACATGAAAATGCTGTCAGTGCATCTAAAAACTGAGGGATGTAGTGAGTCTAATACCTGAGGTCACATCGTCTCCCTGAGAAATGCCTAAAAATCACCTGAATCAGTGCCGGGTGCGTGGCTCACACCTGTAATCCAAGCATCTGGGAGGCTGAGGCTGGTGGATCACTTGAGTTCAGGGGTTCTGGGCTGCAGTGGACTATGCCGATCGGGTGTCAAGCACTAAGTTCGGTATCGGTATGGTGCTTCTGGGGGAGCCCGGGACCACCAGGTCGCCTAAGGAGGGGTGCACCGGCCCAGGTCGGAAACGGAGCAGGTCAAAGCCCCCGTGCTGATCAGTAGTGGGATAGCGCCTGTGAATAGGCACTGCAGTGCAGCCTGAGCGATACAGTGGGACACAGCCTTTTAAATACTCTGCCCATTAGCACTGCACCTGCAATTAACTTGCAAAAATAAAATATATGTTTTCTGTTAACTCTTTCACCGAAAACCTCCGTAGTTCATGCTAATTAGCAAAGTTAGTTCTAAAACAAGGTAGTTCACTAGAGAATGATGCACTACTGCCTCCTACAGGAAAGAGATGGAAAATTCACTTTTGCACAACTTCACTCAGAGGAACAGCATTTTCAATTATCTTTTATATTTTACAAGATAATAAGTACTTTTTATATCATGACAAATGTTTAGCATGAATATGACATGCATTTCAACCAAATTTGATAAAATGATTGTGTGTCATTTAGACAACAAGGTCTTATGACAGTCTGTGTTTAGTCCTTCTACCAATCCATTGTGTAGTCATTAAAATGCTGTCAGTGCATCTAAAAACTGAGGGATGTAGCGAGTCTAACGCCTGAGGTTACATTGTCTCCCTGAGAAATGCCTAAAAATCACTCTGTTCAGCGCCGGGTGCGGTGGCTCGCACCTGTAATCCAAGCGTCTGGGAGGCTGAGGTTGGTGGATCACTTGAGTTCAGGGGTTCTGGGCTGCAGTGGACTATGCCGATCGGGTGTCCACACTAAGTTCGGTATCGATATGGTGCTCCTGGGGGAGCCCGGGACCACCAGGTCTCCTAAGGAGGGGTGTACCGGCCCAGGTCGGAAACGGAGCAGGTCAAATCCCCCGTGCTGATCAGTAGTGGGATAGCGCCTGTGAATAGGCACTGCAGTGCAGCCTGAGTGATACAGTGGGACACAGTCTTTTAAATACTCTGCCCATTAGCACTGCACCTGCAATTAACTTGCAAAAATGAAATATATGTTTTCTGTTAACTCTTTCACCGAAAACCTCCGTAGTTCATGCTAATTAGCAAAGTTAGTTCTAAAACAAGGTAGTTCACTAGAGAATGATGCACTACTGCCTCCTACAGGAAAGAGATGGAAAATTCACTTTTGCACAACTTCACTCAGAGGAACAGCATTTTCAATTATCTTTTATATTTTACAAGATAATAAGTACTTTTTATATCATGACAAATGTTTAGCATGAATATGACATGCATTTCAACCAAATTTGATAAAATGATTGTGTGTCATTTAGACAACAAGGTCTTATGACAGTCTGTGTTTAGTCCTTCTACCAATCCATTGTGTAGTCATTAAAATGCTGTCAGTGCATCTAAAAACTGAGGGATGTAGCGAGTCTAACGCCTGAGGTCACATTGTCTCCCTGAGAAATGCCTAAAAATCACTCTGTTCAGCGCCGGGTGCGGTGGCTCGCACCTGTAATCCAAGCGTCTGGGAGGCTGAGGTTGGTGGATCACTTGAGTTCAGGGGTTCTGGGCTGCAGTGGACTATGCCGATCGGGTGTCCACACTAAGTTCGGTATCGATATGGTGCTCCTGGGGGAGCCCGGGACCACCAGGTCGCCTAAGGAGGGGTGTACCGGCCCAGGTCGGAAACGGAGCAGGTCAAAGCCCCCATGCTGATCAGTAGTGGGATAGAGCCTGTGAATAGGCACTGCAGTACAGCCTGAGCGATACAGTGGGACACAGCCTTTTAAATATGTTTTTCATTACCACTTTACCGGCCACAAACGCACGTAATACTTGACAAAAACATCTTTCAATTTTTTTTATTTTCACCAAATCACTGATAACTGCCCAGTGTATGGTGACCTTATCAGTTAGGGCTAACAAGGTAGTCCACCTACAGAATGATGCAATACTGCCCCCTACAGCAAAGAGATGGAAATGTCAATTTTCCCCAACTTCACTTTCAGAGAGAAACAGAAGAGACTGCTAATAACTACTTCCATTTTATGACAAATGTTTAGCATGAGTATGGCATCCATTTTAACCACATTTCATAATGTGATTTTGTGCCATTTAGAGTGTAAATTGTTGTGATATGTGTTCAGTTCTTCCATTGTCTAGCCAATAAAAATAAAAAATACTATCAGTGCATCTAAAAACTGAGGAATGCAACCAATCTAACAGCTAACAAAACCAGATGAAATAGGCTAAGCTGTAGGTCACTGAAAACTGCCCAAAAATCACTCTTTGAATTGCCGGGTGTGGTGGCTCGCACCTGTAATCCAAGCGTCTGGGAGGCTGAGACTGGAGGATCACTTGAGTTCAGGGGTTCTGGGCTGCAGTGGACTATGCCGATCGGGTGTCCACACTAAGTTCGGTATCGATATGGTGCTCCTGGGGGAGCCCGGGACCACCAGGTCTCCTAAGGAGGGGTGTACCGGCCCAGGTCGGAAACGGAGCAGGTCAAAGCCCCCGTGCTGATCAGTAGTGGGATAGCGCCTGTGAATAGGCACTGCAGTGCAGCCTGAGTGATACAGTGGGACACAGTCTTTTAAATACTCTGCCCATTAGCACTGCACCTGCAATTAACTTGCAAAAATAAAATATATGTTTTCTGTTAACTCTTTCACCGAAAACCTCCGTAGTTCATGCTAATTAGCAAAGTTAGTTCTAAAACAAGGTAGTTCACTAGAGAATGATGCACTACTGCCTCCTACAGGAAAGAGATGGAAAATTCACTTTTGCACAACTTCACTCAGAGGAACAGCATTTTCAATTATCTTTTATATTTTACAAGATAATAAGTACTTTTTATATCATGACAAATGTTTAGCATGAATATGACATGCATTTCAACCAAATTTGATAAAATGATTGTGTGTCATTTAGACAACAAGGTCTTATGACAGTCTGTGTTTAGTCCTTCTACCAATCCATTGTGTAGTCATTAAAATGCTGTCAGTGCATCTAAAAACTGAGGGATGTAGCGAGTCTAACGCCTGAGGTCACATTGTCTCCCTGAGAAATGCCTAAAAATCAACCTGTTCAGTGCCGGGTGCGGTGGCTCACACCTGTAATCCAAGCGTCTGGGAGGCTGAGGTTGGTGGATCACTTGAGTTCAGGGGTTCTGGGCTGCAGTGGACTATGCCGATCGGGTGTCCACACTAAGTTCGGTATCGATATGTTGCTCCTGGGGGAGCCCGGGACCACCAGGTCTCCTAAGGAGGGGTGTACCGGCCCAGGTCGGAAACGGAGCAGGTCAAAGCCCCCGTGCTGATCAGTAGTGGGATAGCGCCTGTGAATAGGCACTGCAGTGCAGCCTGAGTGATACAGTGGGACACAGTCTTTTAAATACTCTGCCCATTAGCACTGCACCTGCAATTAACTTGCAAAAATGAAATATATGTTTTCTGTTAACTCTTTCACCGAAAACCTCCGTAGTTCATGCTAATTAGCAAAGTTAGTTCTAAAACAAGGTAGTTCACTAGAGAATGATGCACTACTGCCTCCTACAGGAAAGAGATGGAAAATTCACTTTTGCACAACTTCACTCAGAGGAACAGCATTTTCAATTATCTTTTATATTTTACAAGATAATAAGTACTTTTTATATCATGACAAATGTTTAGCATGAATATGACATGCATTTCAACCAAATTTGATAAAATGATTGTGTGTCATTTAGACAACAAGGTCTTATGACAGTCTGTGTTTAGTCCTTCTACCAATCCATTGTGTAGTCATTAAAATGCTGTCAGTGCATCTAAAAACTGAGGGATGTAGCGAGTCTAACGCCTGAGGTCACATTGTCTCCCTGAGAAATGCCTAAAAATCACTCTGTTCAGCGCCGGGTGCGGTGGCTCGCACCTGTAATCCAAGCGTCTGGGAGGCTGAGGTTGGTGGATCACTTGAGTTCAGGGGTTCTGGGCTGCAGTGGACTATGCCGATCGGGTGTCCACACTAAGTTCGGTATCGATATGGTGCTCCTGGGGGAGCCCGGGACCACCAGGTCGCCTTAGGAGGGGTGTACCGGCCCAGGTCGGAAACGGAGCAGGTCAAAGCCCCCGTGCTGATCAGTAGTGGGATAGAGCCTGTGAATAGGCACTGCAGTACAGCCTGAGCGATACAGTGGGACACAGCCTTTTAAATATGTTTTTCATTACCACTTTACCGGCCACAAACGCACGTAATACTTGACAAAAACATCTTTCAATTTTTTTTATTTTCACCAAATCACTGATAACTGCCCAGTGTATGGTGACCTTATCAGTTAGGGCTAACAAGGTAGTCCACCTACAGAATGATGCAATACTGCCCCCTACAGCAAAGAGATGGAAATGTCAATTTTCCCCAACTTCACTTTCAGAGAGAAACAGAAGAGACTGCTAATAACTACTTCCATTTTATGACAAATGTTTAGCATGAGTATGGCATCCATTTTAACCACATTTCATAATGGGATTTTGTGCCATTTAGAGTGTAAATTGTTGTGATATGTGTTCAGTTCTTCCATTGTCTAGCCAATAAAAATAAAAAATACTATCAGTGCATCTAAAAACTGAGGAATGCAACCAATCTAACAGCTAACAAAACCAGATGAAATAGGCTAAGCTGTAGGTCACTGAAAACTGCCCAAAAATCACTCTTTGAATTGCCGGGTGTGGTGGCTCGCACCTGTAATCCAAGCGTCTGGGAGGCTGAGACTGGAGGATCACTTGAGTTCAGGGGTTCTGGGCTGCAGTGGACTATGCCGATCGGGTGTCCACACTAAGTTCGGTATCGATATGGTGCTCCTGGGGGAGCCCGGGACCACCAGGTCTCCTAAGGAGGGGTGTACCGGCCCAGGTCGGAAACGGAGCAGGTCAAAGCCCCCGTGCTGATCAGTAGTGGGATAGCGCCTGTGAATAGGCACTGCAGTGCAGCCTGAGTGATACAGTGGGACACAGTCTTTTAAATACTCTGCCCATTAGCACTGCACCTGCAATTAACTTGCAAAAATAAAATATATGTTTTCTGTTAACTCTTTCACCGAAAACCTCCGTAGTTCATGCTAATTAGCAAAGTTAGTTCTAAAACAAGGTAGTTCACTAGAGAATGATGCACTACTGCCTCCTACAGGAAAGAGATGGAAAATTCACTTTTGCACAACTTCACTCAGAGGAACAGCATTTTCAATTATCTTTTATATTTTACAAGATAATAAGTACTTTTTATATCATGACAAATGTTTAGCATGAATATGACATGCATTTCAACCAAATTTGATAAAATGATTGTGTGTCATTTAGACAACAAGGTCTTATGACAGTCTGTGTTTAGTCCTTCTACCAATCCATTGTGTAGTCATTAAAATGCTGTCAGTGCATCTAAAAACTGAGGGATGTAGCGAGTCTAACGCCTGAGGTCACATTGTCTCCCTGAGAAATGCCTAAAAATCACTCTGTTCAGCGCCGGGTGCGGTGGCTCGCACCTGTAATCCAAGCGTCTGGGAGGCTGAGGTTGGTGGATCACTTGAGTTCAGGGGTTCTGGGCTGCAGTGGACTATGCCGATCGGGTGTCCACACTAAGTTCGGTATCGATATGGTGCTCCTGGGGGAGCCCGGGACCACCAGGTCGCCTAAGGAGGGGTGTACCGGCCCAGGTCGGAAACGGAGCAGGTCAAAGCCCCCATGCTGATCAGTAGTGGGATAGAGCCTGTGAATAGGCACTGCAGTACAGCCTGAGCGATACAGTGGGACACAGCCTTTTAAATATGTTTTTCATTACCACTTTACCGGCCACAAACGCACGTAATACTTGACAAAAACATCTTTCAATTTTTTTTATTTTCACCAAATCACTGATAACTGCCCAGTGTATGGTGACCTTATCAGTTAGGGCTAACAAGGTAGTCCACCTACAGAATGATGCAATACTGCCCCCTACAGCAAAGAGATGGAAATGTCAATTTTCCCCAACTTCACTTTCAGAGAGAAACAGAAGAGACTGCTAATAACTACTTCCATTTTATGACAAATGTTTAGCATGAGTATGGCATCCATTTTAACCACATTTCATAATGTGATTTTGTGCCATTTAGAGTGTAAATTGTTGTGATATGTGTTCAGTTCTTCCATTGTCTAGCCAATAAAAATAAAAAATACTATCAGTGCATCTAAAAACTGAGGAATGCAACCAATCTAACAGCTAACAAAACCAGATGAAATAGGCTAAGCTGTAGGTCACTGAAAACTGCCCAAAAATCACTCTTTGAATTGCCGGGTGTGGTGGCTCGCACCTGTAATCCAAGCGTCTGGGAGGCTGAGACTGGAGGATCACTTGAGTTCAGGGGTTCTGGGCTGCAGTGGACTATGCCGATCGGGTGTCCACACTAAGTTCGGTATCGATATGGTACTCCTGGGGGAGCCCGGGACCACCAGGTCTCCTAAGGAGGGGTGTACCGGCCCAGGTCGGAAACGGAGCAGGTCAAAGCCCCCGTGCTGATCAGTAGTGGGATAGCGCCTGTGAATAGGCACTGCAGTGCAGCCTGAGTGATACAGTGGGACACAGTCTTTTAAATACTCTGCCCATTAGCACTGCACCTGCAATTAACTTGCAAAAATGAAATATATGTTTTCTGTTAACTCTTTCACCGAAAACCTCCGTAGTTCATGCTAATTAGCAAAGTTAGTTCTAAAACAAGGTAGTTCACTAGAGAATGATGCACTACTGCCTCCTACAGGAAAGAGATGGAAAATTCACTTTTGCACAACTTCACTCAGAGGAACAGCATTTTCAATTATCTTTTATATTTTACAAGATAATAAGTACTTTTTATATCATGACAAATGTTTAGCATGAATATGACATGCATTTCAACCAAATTTGATAAAATGATTGTGTGTCATTTAGACAACAAGGTCTTATGACAGTCTGTGTTTAGTCCTTCTACCAATCCATTGTGTAGTCATTAAAATGCTGTCAGTGCATCTAAAAACTGAGGGATGTAGCGAGTCTAACGCCTGAGGTCACATTGTCTCCCTGAGAAATGCCTAAAAATCACTCTGTTCAGCGCCGGGTGCGGTGGCTCGCACCTGTAATCCAAGCGTCTGGGAGGCTGAGGTTGGTGGATCACTTGAGTTCAGGGGTTCTGGGCTGCAGTGGACTATGCCGATCGGGTGTCCACACTAAGTTCGGTATCGATATGGTGCTCCTGGGGGAGCCCGGGACCACCAGGTCGCCTTAGGAGGGGTGTACCGGCCCAGGTCGGAAACGGAGCAGGTCAAAGCCCCCGTGCTGATCAGTAGTGGGATAGAGCCTGTGAATAGGCACTGCAGTACAGCCTGAGCGATACAGTGGGACACAGCCTTTTAAATATGTTTTTCATTACCACTTTACCGGCCACAAACGCACGTAATACTTGACAAAAACATCTTTCAATTTTTTTTATTTTCACCAAATCACTGATAACTGCCCAGTGTATGGTGACCTTATCAGTTAGGGCTAACAAGGTAGTCCACCTACAGAATGATGCAATACTGCCCCCTACAGCAAAGAGATGGAAATGTCAATTTTCCCCAACTTCACTTTCAGAGAGAAACAGAAGAGACTGCTAATAACTACTTCCATTTTATGACAAATGTTTAGCATGAGTATGGCATCCATTTTAACCACATTTCATAATGTGATTTTGTGCCATTTAGAGTGTAAATTGTTGTGATATGTGTTCAGTTCTTCCATTGTCTAGCCAATAAAAATAAAAAATACTATCAGTGCATCTAAAAACTGAGGAATGCAACCAATCTAACAGCTAACAAAACCAGATGAAATAGGCTAAGCTGTAGGTCACTGAAAACTGCCCAAAAATCACTCTTTGAATTGCCGGGTGTGGTGGCTCGCACCTGTAATCCAAGCGTCTGGGAGGCTGAGACTGGAGGATCACTTGAGTTCAGGGGTTCTGGGCTGCAGTGGACTATGCCGATCGGGTGTCCACACTAAGTTCGGTATCGATATGGTGCTCCTGGGGGAGCCCGGGACCACCAGGTCTCCTAAGGAGGGGTGTACCGGCCCAGGTCGGAAACGGAGCAGGTCAAAGCCCCCGTGCTGATCAGTAGTGGGATAGCGCCTGTGAATAGGCACTGCAGTGCAGCCTGAGTGATACAGTGGGACACAGTCTTTTAAATACTCTGCCCATTAGCACTGCACCTGCAATAAACTTGCAAAAATAAAATATAAAATAAAATATATTATATATATATTTTTCTGTTAACTCATTCACCGAAAACCTCCGTAGTTCATTGCTAATTAGCAAAGTTAGTTCTAAAACATGGTAGTTCACTAGAGAATGATGCACTACTGCCTCCTACAGGAAAGAGATGGAAAATTCACTTTTGTACAACTTCACTCAGAGAGGAACAGCATTTTCAATTATCTTTTATATTTTACAAGATAATAAGTACTTTTTATATCACGACAAATGTTTAACATGAGTATGGCATGCATTTTAACCAAATTTGATAAAATGACTGTGTGCCATTTTAACAATAAGGTCTTATGATAGTCTGTGTTTAGTCCTTCTACCAATCCGTGTCATTAAAATGCTGTCAGTGCATCTAAAAACTGAGGGATGTAGCGAGTCTAACGCCTGACGTCACATCGTCTCCCTGAGGAATGCCTAAAAATCACCTGCCTCAGCGCTGGGTGTGGTGGCTCGCACCTATGATCCCAGTGTCTGAGAGGCTAAGGCTGGCGGATCACTTGAGTTCAGGGGTTCTGGGCTGCAGTGGACTATGCCGATCGGGTGTCCGCACGAAGTTCGGTATCGATATGGTGCTCCTGGGGGAGCCCGGGACCACCAGGTCGCCTAAGGAGGGGTGCACCGGCCCAGGTCGGAAACGGAGCAGGTCAAAGCCCCCCTGCTGATCAGAAGTGGGATAGCGCCTGTGAATAGGCACTGCAGTACAGCCTGAGCGATACAGTGGGACATAGGCCTAGCCTTTTAAATAATCTAGCTATCAATGCAACTCATGTACCGATAACCTCCTTAGATTATGCCAAAGTTAGCATAAGTTAGACTACCTTGTTTTGGAGTTAACAGTGATAGTTCTATCAATGTTAACTCTAAAACAAGGTAGTCTATTAGAAAATGAATTAATACTGCCTCCTACAGGAAAGAGATAGAAAATGTAGGCAATTTCCCCCCGACTTCAATCTCCAAGACTGCTGCGTTTGCATCAGCATTTTATTGTAAACTCGCTTTCATATCCTATTTTACACGATGATAACCGCTAACATTTTTTGACAAACGTTTAGCACCGATATTGTAGCACCGTTTTTAACCGCATTTTATAAACTGAATTTGTGTCACTTAAACAGTCGCCTGTGAGAAATTGGCAAAGCTGGAAATCACTGACGTCCCATCGAGTCCCTGAGAATAACGCACACAAAATGTAATCTATATCCCATTCAGATTTTAAAACTTGCCCAGGCTGCGTTATTATCAAACTGTTCATGGACGGTATAGGCTACGAGACCTGTCACGTTTCATGGTGTGAATGTCGTCGTAAATTTGATTTGAAGTCTTCGGGAGCAGTCAACAATTTGAAATGAATGCCTTCCTTGACTCCTATGACTTGAAATGTTTGATGTTGGGCGACAGTGTCCCAACAATTCAAAGACTAACAGAAACCAAAGTAAAACGTTTTCTTTGAAAAAGATGTGAAACCACATATTGCTAATCTCTTAGAAACACCTCACTATGTTATTTGTGGGGCAGGACTATCCTATGTCATGTGAAGGAGAAAAATATTTGTGTTTTCAGATGCACTATGACGTCAGCTGCCTTATTATGACGTCACGCACGGGGCCTATAAAAGCAGGTTGTCAAACGTTATTGTTCTATACAAATGCAAGAAGGAAAGGTAAATAGACAAAATAGCTACATGGTTTAGATGGACAGGCTTAGTCAAAATACTCAAGCTCAGCTGACTGAGCCCGTGAAGCAGGAGCTGAGATGGGTCCTAGATGACTTGGAGGAAGAGTCAAGGGAGAGAGAACGGGCTCTGAAAACTTCTATAGAAACATTAGCCCACAACATAGAGGACCTGGAGGCTGGTAGGAGGATGGAGGAACAGCGTTGGAAGGTGGAGAAAGAGAAGCTTCAGGCAGAGATGGAAGCTGCTCTGAAGGTGGAGCAGAAGAAGTTTCAGGCTGCTGTTGAAGAAATGGCAGCCAGGCTAAAGCAGCAGAACATGGAGAGGCTGAAGGAGAAAGAACAGATGGAGGCTGAACACACCAGCCATGTTGCCAAACTCAAGATGGAGGGAGAGGAAAGAGAATCTGCCTCCAAGAAAACTATAGAGACCCTCATGAAGGCTATAGAAAATCACAAGGCAGTTGAGATATGCAGAGCAAAGGCAGTTGAGCAGCGTACCTTGTCTGTGGCTTTAACCACTGTTATTGCCAAACAAAGGCTAATGGAAGAATTGAAGATCCAAGCAGAGCAATGGACGCTTGCAAATGTAACTTTCTTAATTATTCTTAATTTATTTTAAAAAAGATATCACAAAACTGAGCACCGTGAAATGTAATTATTTTTTGTCTTTTTTATTCCTCAGGTGCCTGCAAAGGTACTAGATGACAATGCCTTAAAAGCAGTCCAGGAAAATCAGTCCATCTGCAGTGATGAACTTAAGGTACCGTATATATGTTATAAACATACATTGCCTTTTCTTATCTTCTACACTTTAAAGTCTTGACAATATAATAATGTATTTGTCTAAACATTGCTTTGTTCTCAGAACTCCTGCCAAAGCCAAAAAATACAGGCTTCAATAATACAAAAGAATTTGGCAGTGGACAGAGTCAGAGAAAAATATAGAAAAAAGATTACTAAAATCATGAATGGAGCGAAGGAGAAAGAAGCTAAGTTTGTCCAAGCTGAGCTAAGAGAGATAGCAAAGATTGAGGAGAAAAATAGGAAAAGAATTGAAAAGATTCAAGAAGCTGAGCTGAAGGAAGAAAAGAAAAGACAGCTTAAAGAACAAAGAGAGAGGGAACAGATGGAAAGAAAGAAAGCCAAAGAGCAGAAGAAGGCAGAAGCAAAAGAGCAGCGTGAGGCAAAACAGGCAGAAAGGCTGAGTAGACGTGAGGAAGCATCCCAGACCGGCATGAGGAGATTTTTCTGCTTCTGAGTCAACTCAGACTTTGCTATTGCCTATGAAGATAACATGATGTTTGTGTCCTCTTAATCCAACCCCTTCCCCTCTAAATATAAATCATCCTGTCCCTATTCTTTCTCTTTTTCTTTGAACAAAATAAAGGAACAATTCGGCACATTTCTACATCTGTTGTTTCCATCTTTTCTGGGGCTAAGGGGTTTGACAGACGTGTAAATGATTATTTGTAGAGATATGAGTGGTAGCTAAGTTTAAAAAGTGTAAAAAAGAGGCCTCTCAAGGTCAACATAGCTGTAAGAAAAACGAATGTGTTAGTCTTATGTGTGTATGAAGAGCCTTAAACCAAAGTCTCATGGCTACCAAACATGTGCCCTGACCACAACATCAAAGTGCCAGGCTCACTGAAACAGCAGTTAGAACACATTTGCAACTGTACTGATGGGACTTCATCGCAGTGTCCATGTGTACAGAGCGAAATAAGTGAATGGGTCAGAGGACCAGGGGAACGTTGGGTGGGGTGGAGGTTCTCTAAAAAATAATGGTTCTTTAGAGCAATGGCATAGAAGAACCTTTTTCAGTGCTTCAAAGAAGCATCGAGGCAACAGTTCTTTAAATAAACATTTGACGGCGACATGACATAGCATAGTCCATTATGACCTCAGGCTCTGAAGAAGTAAAATTACTTTAAAATTGAACTTGCAGAGGGAGGTGGGCAGAAGATGAGTGTGTGGCCCTTGAATGCATAAGCCAACCCTGTGTGTGTCTCCATCTGTACACCCACACCAATACCTCACCTCAGCTAGATGTAAAATGAGCAGAAGAGATGACCCACCAAAATGAAAGTAGGATTCGTGGTAAAAGATTTTGCCTGAGATGTTATGAATACAAATGCCTTAAAAGTCACTCATCTGAGCGCCGGGAGCGGTGGCTCACACCTGTAATCCAAGCGTCTGGGAGGCTGAGGTTGGCGGATCACTTGAGTTCAGGGGTTCTGGGCTACAGTGGACTATGCCGATCGGGTGTCCGCACTAAGTTCGGTATCGATATGGTGCTCCTGGGGGAGCCCGGGACCACCAGGTCGCCTAAGGAGGGGTGTACCGGCCCAGGTCGGAAACAGAGCAGGTCAAAGCCCCCGTGCTGATCAGTAGTGGGATAGCGCCTGTGAATAGGCACTGCAGTGCAGCCTGAGCGATACAGTGGGACACAGTCTTTTAAATATGTTTTTCATTACCACTTTACCTACCACAACCGCATGTAAGTATTGGCAAAAACATCTTTCAATATTTTTTATTTTCACCAAATCACTTATAACTGCCCAGTTTATGGTGACCTTATCAGCTAGGGCTAACAAGGTAGTCCACCTAGAGAATGGTGCAATACTGCCCCCTACAGCAAAGAGATGGAAATGTCAATTTTCCCCGACTTCACTTTCAGAGAGAAACAGAAGAGACTGCTAATAACTGCTTTCATTTTATGACAAATGTTTAGCATGAGTATGGCATCCATTTTAACCACATTTCATAACGTGATTTTGTGCCATTTAGAGAGTAAAGTGTTGTGATATGTGTTCAGTTCTTCCATTGTCTAGGCACTGAAATACTATCAGTGCATCTAAAAACTGAGGGAACAGTCTAACAGCTAACAAAACCGGATGAAATAGGCTAAGCTGTAGGTCACTGGGAAATGCCTAAAAATCAGTCTTTGAATTGCTGGGTGTGGTGGCTCGCATCTGTAATCCAAGCGTCTGGGAGGCTGAGGCTGGCGGATCACTTGAGTTAAGGGGTTCTGGACTGCAGTGGACTATGCCGATCGGGTGTCCGCACTGAGTTCGGTAACGACATGGTGCTCCTGGGGAAGCCCGGGCCCACCAGGTCGCCTAAGGAGGGGTGTACCGGCCAAGGTCGGAAACGGAGCAGGTCAAAGCCCCCGTGCTGATCAGTAGTGGGATAGCGCCTGTGAATAGGCACTGCAGTGCAGCCTGAGCGATACAGTGGGACACAGCCTTTTAAATACTCTGCCCATTAGCACTGCACCTGCAATTAACTTGCAAAAATAAAATATATTTTTTCTGTTAACTCATTCACCGAAAACCTCTGTAGTTCATGCTAATTAGCAAAGTTAGTTCTAAAACAAGGTAGTTCACTAGAGAATGATGCACTACTGCCTCCTACAGGAAAAAGAGAGAAAATTCACTTTTGCACAACTTCACTCAGAGAGGAACAGCATTTTCAATTATCTTTTATATTTTACAAGATAATAAGTACTTTTTATATCATGACAAATGTTTAACATGAGTATGACATGCATTTCAACCAAATTTGATAAAATGACTGTGTGTCATTTAGACAATAAGGTCTCATGACAGTCTGAGTTTAGTCCTTCCACCAATCCATTGTGTAGTCATTAAAATGCTGTCAGTGCATCTAAAAACTGAGGGATGTAGCGAGTCTAACGCCTGAGGTCACATTGTCTCCCTGAGAAATGCCTAAAAATCACCTGTTTCAGCGCTGGGTGCGGTGGCTCACACCTGTAATCCAAGTGTCTGGGAGGCTGAGGCTGGTGGATCACTTGAGTTCAGGGGTTCTGGGCTGCAGTGGACTATGCCGATCGGGTGTCCACACTAAGTTCGGTATCGATATGGTGCTCCTGGGGGAGCCCGGGACCACCAGGTCTCCTAAGGAGGGGTGTACCGGCCCAGGTCGGAAACGGAGCAGGTCAAAGCCCCCGTGCTGATCAGTAGTGGGATAGCGCCTGTGAATAGACACTGCAGTGCAGCCTGAGCGATGCAGTGGGACACAGACTTTTAACCCTCCAGTCGTGTTTGCCTCCAGCCCCCTACTTTAGTGTTCCCGGTCAAAATTGACCGGTCTGTTTTAACTGCTCTTAAATTAGTAGGCCTACAATTTTTTTTTCACCACCATTTTTTTTTTATTAAACATTCTATAAAGTAGTGTAGATTTATAGAAGTAAACATGAAATAACATCAGTAAAAATACAATTGCGCACTGAAAATGAACTACAAACATGAACATATTTTCTGTATGTTGAATGAATGTAGCCTACTCTGGATACCGATTCATTTCCTATGGTGGTCACTTTTGACCGGGAACACCACAGGTGTAACAAGGTTGATTAAAACACCCAAAATTGAATCAAATAGGTAATCATCACTTTTATATGTTCAGGAAGCCTACACAGTGTGGAGGATATCATAAGATCTGGAGGTAATCAGATGTAAAACATAATATTTATGAGTAGGCTATTATTGTAAAACGGTCAGATTTGACCCGAACACGACAGGAGGGTTAAATACTCTGTTCATTAGCACTGCATCTGCCACAATTTAAATACTCTAACTATCAATGCATTTGGCACTAAATTAAGTATTTATTAACATTTTTTTCTGTTAACTCATTTACCGATAACCTCCTTAGATTATACTAATTATCAAATTCTACACCAAGGTAGTCTATTAGAAAATTAATTAATACTGCCTCCTACAGGAAAGAGATGGTAAATGTAGGCTACTTCCCCCCGACTTCAATCTCCAAGACTGCTGAGTTTGCATCAGCATTTTATTGTAAACTAGCTGTCATATCCTATTTTACACGATGATAACCGCTAACATTTTTTGACAAACGTTTAGCACCGATATTTTAGCACCGATTTTAACCGCATTTTATAAACTGAATTTGTGTCACTTAAACAGTCGCCTGTGAGAAATTGGCAAAGCTGGAAATCACTGACGTCCCATCAAGTCCCTGAGAATAACGCACACAAAATGTAATCTATATCCCATTCAGATTCCCATTCAGGCTGCGTTATTATCAAACTGTTCATGGACGGTAGGCTATACGAGACCTGTCACGTTTCATGGTGTGAATGTCGTCGTAAATTTGATTTGAAGTCTTAGGAGCAGTCAACAATTTGAAATGAATGCCTTCCTTCCTCGAAATGTTTGATGTTGGGCGACAGTGTCCCAACAATTCAAAGACTAACAGAAACCAAAGTAAAACGTTTAATATGAAAAAGATGTGAAACCAAATATTGCTCATCTCTTAGAAACACCTCACTATGTTATTTGTGGGGCAGGACTATCCTATGTCATGTGAAGGAGAAAAATATTTGTGTTTTCAGATGCACTATGACGTCATCTGCCTTATTATGACGTCACGCACGGTGCCTATAAAAGCCGGCTGTCAAACGTTATTGTTCTATACAAATGCAAGAAGGAAAGGTAAATAGACAAAATAGCTACATGGTTTAGATGGACAGGCTTAGTCAAAACACTCAAGCTCAGCTGACTGAGCCCGTGAAGCAGGAGCTGAGATGGGTCCTAGATGACTTGGAGGAAGAGTCAAGGGAGAGAGAACGGGCTCTGAAAACTTCTATAGAAACATTAGCCCACAACATAGAGGACCTGGAGGCTGGTAGGAGGATGGAGGAGCAGCGTTGGCAGGTGGAGAAAGAAAAGCTTCAGGCAGAGATGGAAGCTGCTCTGAAGGTGGAGCAGAAGAAGTTTCAGGCTGCTGTTGAAGAAATGGCAGCCAGGCTAAAGCAGCAGAACATGGAGAGGCTGAAGGAGAAAGAGCAGATGGAGGCTGAGTACACCAGCCATGTTGCCAAACTCAAGATGGAGGGAGAAGAAAGAGAATCTGCCTCCAATAAAACTATAGAGACCCTTATGAAGGATATCGAAAATCACAGGCAGTTGAGATGAGAGCAAAGGCAGTTGAGCAGCGTGCCTTGTCTGTGGCTTTAACCACTGTTATTGCCAAACAGAGGCTAATGGAAGAATTGAGGATCCAAGCAGAGCAATGGACGTTTGCAAAGGTAACGTTCGAAATGCTATTTATTAATTTTCTTAAAAAAAGAAATCATGGAACTGAGCACCATGAAATGTAATTATTTTTTGTCTGTTTTATTCCTCAGGCGCCTGCAAAGGTAATAGATTGTGATGCCTTGAAAGCGGTCGAGGAGATTCAATCCATCTGCAGTGATGAACTTGAGGTACCGTATAGATGTTGTAAACATACATTGCCTTTTTTATCTTCTACACTTTAAAGTCTTGACAATATAATAATGTATTTGTCTAAACATTGCTTTGTTCTCAGAACTCCTTCCAAAGCCAAAAAATACAGGCTTTAATCATACAAAAGAATTCGGCAGTGGACAGAGTCAGAGAAAAATATAGAAAAAATATTGCTAAAATTATGAATGAAGCGAAGGAGAAAGAAGCTAAGTTTGTCCAAGCTGAGCTGAGAGAGATAGCAAAGATTGAGGACAAACATAGGAAAAGAATAGAAAAAATTCAAAAGCTGAGCTGAAGGAAGAAAAGAAAAGACAGCTTAAAGAACAAAAAGAGAGGGAACAGATGGAAAGAAAGAAAGCCAAAGAGCAGAAGAAGGCAGAAGAGAAAGAGCAGCGTGAGGCAAAACAGGCAGAAAGGCTGAGTAGACGTGAGGAAGCATCCCAGACCGGCAGGAGGCGATTCTTCTGCTTCTGAGTCAGCTCAGACTTTGCTATTGCCTATGATGATAACATGATGTTTGTGACCTCTTAATCCAACCCCTTCCCCCTAAATATAAATCATCCTGTCCCTATTCTTTCTCTTTTTCTTTGAACAAAATAAAGGAACAATTCGGCACATTTCTACATCTGTTATTTCAATCTTTTATGGGGCTAAGGGGTTCGACAGAATGATTACTTGTAGTGATATGAGTGGTAGCTAAGTTAAAAAGTGTGAAAAAGAGGCCTCTGGTAAGACTCAAGGCCAACATAGCTGTAAGAAGAATGAATGTGTTATATATTCTTCTGTGTGTATGAAGGGTAAGAGCCTTAAACCCCCATCTCATGGCTACCAAACATGTGCCCTGACCACAACATCAAAGCGCCAGGCTCACTGAAGCAGCAGTTAGAGCACATTCGTAACTGTAGTGATGGGACTTCATCGCAGTGTCCATGTGTACAAAGCGAAATAAGTGAATGGGTCATAGGACCAGGGGAACATTGGGTGGGGTGGAGGTTCTCTAAAAAATAGAAGAACCTTTTTCAGTGCTTCAAGTACCCCTTTTCCACCGAGGCAGTTCCCGTGCTGGCTCGGTGCCAGTGCCTGATCTAGCACCAGTTCTTTGTTTTTCCACACAAATGATCTTAGCCCTGGCCCTAAAAAAACGGTTCCAGCGTAGCACCAGTTGAAGGCTGGTCCAGAAACAAGAACCGGTGACGTGTCATGTTAGGGGCGGGGTTATCATCATGCAGCGAACGTCAAATTTATTGTGCGCCATTTTTAAATCACATCTAGCCCAAGCTTCTGACTGACTGAAGAAGAACAACAATACCAACAACGTACTCGACTATGGATGTGAAGAAGCAGCAGTGGTCAACTGAAGAAACTTCTTGTTTGCTGGCGCTGTGGTCCTCCACCGAGGTTCAAAATAAGTTAGAGGGGGCGGTGAGGACAAAAAAAATTTATGACCAGCTTCAGGGGGAATTGGCTGCGGCTGGTTACACTCGCAGCGCAGATCAAATTATAAACAAACTGAAAAAAATTAAAAAAGAGTACAGGGACCATAAACGCAAAGAAGTAGACCGGAGTGGGAAGGGCAAACCCATGTACAATCCACATTATGAAATACTGCAGTCGGTACTCGGTGACAGACCTGGCTGTCAAATGGCGGGAGCATATAATTCGGCCACAGCGATGCTGGAGGCCATGGTGGAGGACGACACTGCACAGGAAGACCAACACAGTCCCTGTGATATTGGTAAGTATTTATATATTTTCAACTAGCTGCCTATATTCACGTGTTTCTTGATTAGGTGTATGTGTGTGTTTAGTACTAGGCTATTCCGTTTGTTTACGTTAGCAAATAATGCTAACGTCATCTTAGCTGCTCAACTTAACGTAACCTGGTAACCATGACATGCATGACCAAACGTTAATGTTTTCAAGATTATTTGGCAGCTAGCTCATATGTGCCTAATTCCATGGCTACCCACTTGTGTCGCATTGCAGCATTTTAATATCCTGTCTTTTACTTTGACTTTTAAGAGCCTAATGCGACGGTCACAGAGGAAGAAGTGGAGGAAGAAGTGGAGGAAGAGGAAGGCGAGATGGAGTCGCCACCTTCAGCCTCAAGCTCCAATGCCCCCCCGCCACCAAAACGAGGTAAAATCTCTTATGAATAGTATGATGTAATATTAATATCCATTATTGCTGGACACGCGGACACTTGTTTCAGCTAACTTGTACATTTTACTTTACTTAAGTTTTGGCTTAACGTCTTCTACACATTGCCAGGATGATTGCTGATAGGCCTATTTCCTTTGTTGAATAGTGTAGTTTATGCCTTATTTATCAGACCCTTAGCACAGGCCCAATGCTCAATAGGGGAGAGCCGTGACGAATGAAACACGGGACGTAAGAAACACAGCTATTTTCTCAAAAACAATACCCATCTGAAACATCATATGTTGTCAGCACATTCAGCATGCAAGACTTCACAACCCCGTGAAATCTCGTGCCGTTACGTTACTGCGTTAAAACGTTATCTCCGCGAGACTGTTTTTGACATCGGTAAGTAAAATATTACCTACTGGTAGTTTTTTTGTGATCAAAAATCATTGCGTGTTTCATTCGTGCCGACAATGAGGGACGATTGTAACAAACGACACCTTGCGTTCAAAGTTAAAAATGAACGTGATTTCTTATCGGATGTGTTAAATTACACCAGTAACTAATAGAATACACTTGTATGTTGATGACCATATGGCAAAATAAATCTAATTTGCTTCACTGTCTTTGAAAATAACCGTTAAGTAAAAAGTGTTTCATTCGTCACGGCTCTCGCCTACTTTTTGTTCTGAACTATGTTATTTTAACCTATGTTATGCTCTGTGTATTAATGTCTTGGTGCCTTTGTGGCATATAGGCCTATTATGTGTGTTTGTCAAAGCTACTTGGAACACCTTAATTTCCCTCTGAGATCATTAAAGTTATACTCAACTCTACTCTACTCTACTCTCTAACTTCTCTTTACTGAATGTCTATTATATAGTTTATGTAATATATATTAGTTTGATGCTGTGTGGTCATTTGTTGTAACACAAGATTTCTTATTAAAGAATACATCTGCTCTGTTTTTTTTTGTTTGTACTCAGCGAAAAAAATCAGTGGAAATGAGGCTCTGCTGACATATTTGGAGAAGTCGGACAAGGAGTTTCTGCAGTTCAGCAAGGAGGCAACAAAGAAGATGGAGGAGGACTCCGCATCATTCTTGGGGCTAATGGGCCGCATAGTAGCTGTGATGGAGAACCAGGCAAATTAAGATCACAGTTACTTATTGATTTTGTCACGAAACGGGTACGGGGTCCATGGCTGCCCTCCTAGGCAGCGGGTACAGGGTCCGAGGTGGGGGCAGGCCTTTGGGGCACGCCCGCTGGGTACATTTGTGGTCGGTTCGCTCTGTCACGGGACGGATACAGGAACCAGGGAAACCAGACAGAACAGGAGAGGACCCAATTGCGTTAACGTAGCCCCAGAGGCTTTTATTAACAAAAACACAGACAGGGTAACAAGGACAGGGACTGGAGGCCCAGAGCTGGGCACACAGGAACACGGGCAGGGTAACAGGAACAGATAACAGGACACACAGCTGGGCAGACAGGAACAGAGTCAGGGTACAGGGCGGACAGGACTGGAACAGAAGCAGCCGCCGGGTCAGGAACAGATGCAGCCGCCGGGTCAGGGAACAGACAGGGACACGGAACAGAGACAGGGGCCAGGCAGGCAGGACTCGTGTCGCTGGGCTGAGCGGGGATTGAATCCGCAACTCCGCGGGTGGTAAACAGCAGCTCTACCACCTGAGCCACCAGCAGACGGATCGTAGCCGGTGAGCCGGATCGGTGGCTGTGGGCTGGAGACCGGAGCGTAGTCCAAGCAGACACAGAACACACAGGAGGCAGGACGGACAAAAACAGGACGAGACAAGGCACAGGCCGGACAGAATCCACAGAACAAAACAGGACACGATACAGGCAAACACTGGCACAAGACTTGAAAACTCTGCTGTGAAACATACCGTGGGTAGCAAACGAACCCGACCAGGAGTGACTGAAAAAAACGGGTTCGTTTGCTACCCACGGTATGTTTCACAGCACTCTGAATCCTGCCTGTTTTTGAGTTTTCAAGTCTTGTGCCAGTGTTTGCCTGTATCGTGTCCTGTTTTGTTCTGTGGATTCTGTCTGTTTATTTATTTATTTATTTATACAGTGTACATGCATCCAACATATTTATAGCTTTGTATTTACATTTATGTATATATTTCTTCATTCATTCATTAACCATTAAAATTGCCTTAATAATTATTACAAATCCAATGTGTGTCTTTAATTCTTGTTTTATTAACTGAAAAGTGAATGTAATTATACAGGAACATGTTAATGCAAAACTGCGGTTGATTATACCATCTCTGCAATAACTGTACATTTATTCTTCTCTTCTATTGAAAAAGTCCTTGAGGGCTCTTCTGATGTCCGCCCCTTCTGGCTCCCCATTGTCAGGTAATGCCTGAACTGCGGGCTGATCCAACTGCGGGCTGATCCTGTCCATATTGTCTCCCTCAGTAAAGCGGTCTCCAAACTCTTCACATATATCGTGCAACACACAACACGTCAAGGTCATTTTCTTACACAGTTCCAGCTTGCAGTCATTCCTCTTGAGGAGGCATCTCCACCGCCCCTTTAACCTTCCGAATGCCGTCTCCACAACAGACCGGGCACTGCTGAGTCTGTAGTTGAACGTGTGTTGCTCGGGGGTAAGCCTTCCTGTGTCTGAGTAGGGTTTCATGAGCCAGGGTTGTATTGGGTATGCAGGGTCACCAATTATGTAATGTCCTACACTGACACCTGCAATGGCTACTTTATGCTGACCAAGTAAATTAGTTTCAGCTATTGTTTCAAATAAGTGGGATTGCCTGAGCACCCTTGCATCATGGACACATCCGGGATAGCCCACACAAATGTCCCAAAACATCCCCTTACCATCCACAACTGCCTGAAGCACAATTGAGTGCCACCCTTTGCGGTTAATGTAATCCCGTGGATATTCCTCAGGTGCAATGATAGGTATATGGCTCCCATCTATTGCCCCAACACACTGGGGCATCCTCCAACGCTTCCTGAAGTATTCTGCCATGTCATTTAATTTTTGTAGGTCAGGAGTGATAATGTGCTTTTGCAGCAACACCTGTATTGTAGCATCACAGAAGTCCTGTACGCAGTTGAATACTGTGGTCAATCCGACTCCAAACAAATGGCTTATGGTTCTGTATTCGCAACCTGTGGCCAGCTTCCAAAGGGCTATTGCCACACGTTTACGATGGGGTATGGAGAGGCGGTAATTTGTGTTGTTTTTCACCATGGCATGTTTTGTCTCATTACATATATACTCAAATGATTCCCTTGACACTCGGAAGTTGTTAATAAATTGTATGGGTGTGAAAGTAGGCACAATTGTGTCCCACCAATGTTGTGATCGAGGATGTGCCCAAACAGTGTGGCACCTCTTCTTTGCCTTCAGCCATAACACAACCTGGAGCAGGAAAAGAAAAGATTATGATGTTTAAGTATATTACAGCATATGGCACAACTCAATCATGAACTAATCCTATAGATTCATAAATAATCAATGTGTAGCCTATTTGTTTATAGATTTAAGTTTTATTGTCATTGTCATTGTCAAAAAAGGTAAACACAACATTCAGTCACACATGAAGTAGCCTAGGCTACAATTAGGTTTTTATTTTATTTTTTAAGTGCCATAATTAGGCTACTAGGCTACACCACCCCATGAATAGCCTGAATAAGCAGTTCCCCATCATAGGCATATCAATAACAAAGTAGTGGGCATTTTTGTTTTTATTCTGAACTATACACTGGTACTACTATATAATGAATATAGGCCTAATGATACGTAGGCTAGCCTAACATTAGGGATTACGGTAAAGTTAAAAACGGGAATGATGCCGACCTTTCTGCGGGAACGCAGTCTTTGCCTTTGACAATGCCGGAGCGCTGTTTGTCTGCGTCCTCGGATGGATAAAAAGGTTTGTAGGATTAATAACAACAGTAATCCTTGATTTACGTCCATTATTTCAGTTGTGATCATTAAGACAGGCTATGGTATTAACAATGGTTGTGATTGTCAGCCAGAGTGACAGCTGATGTTTGCTATGACAACGGTAGCGCGTGCACCGCGTAGCACTCATTCGGCACTCGCCTGTGGGAAATGAATCGGTTCTTTGATAAGAGGAGAATTAGCACCGGCACCGAACTGGCACAAGCACCAGCCCAGAACCAGCACCTGGTTCGTTGCGGTGGAAAAGAGGTAAAAGAAGCATTGAGGAAACAGTTCTTTAAATAAACATTTGAGGCCAACATGACATAACATAGTCTATTATGACCTGAGGCTCTGAAGAACTAAAATTACTTTAAAACTGAACTTGCAAAGGGAGGTGGCCAGAAGATGAGTGTGTGGCCCTTGAATGCATTAGCCAACCCTATGTGTGTGTCTCCATCTGTACACCCACACCAATACCTCACCTCAGCTAGATGTAAAATGAGCAGAAGAGATGACCTACCAAAATGAAAGTAGGATCCATGGTAAAAGATTTTGCGTGATATGTTACAAATAGAAATGCCTTCAAAGTCACTCTCCTAAGCACCGGGTGCGGTGGCTCACACCTGTAATCCAAGTGTCTGGGAGGCTGAGGCTGGCGGATCACTTGAGCTCAGGGGTTCTGGGCTGCAGTGGACTATGCCGATCGGGTGTCCACGCTAAGTTCGGTATCGATATGGTGCTCCTGTGGGAGCACAGGACCACCAGGTCGCCTAAGGAGGGGTGTACCGGCCCAGGTCGGAAACGGAGCAGGTCAAAGCCCCTGTGCTGATCAGTAGTGGGATCGCGCCTTTGAATAGGCACTGCAGTGCAGCCTGAGCGATACAGTGGGACGCTGCCTTTTAAATACTCTGCCCATTAGCACTGCATCTGCCTCAAACTGTCGTAAGAATTTGCTAAAACATCTTTGCATTTTTTCATGTTAGTCGATTCACTGATAAATACCTAAGTTTATGCTAATTATCAAAGTTAGGCCTAAAACAAGGTAGTCCACTAGAGAATGATGTAATACTCCCTCCTACAGGTAAGATGTGGAAAATTGACTTTTCCCCAACTTTACTCTACGAGGAACGAAAGAGACTGTTGTTTTTTTACCAGCATTTTAAAGTATCTTTTATATTTTACAAGATTATAACCACTTTCTTTTCTTGACATTTTTTAAACATCAGTATGGCATTCATGTCAACCAAATTTGATAAAAAATTATTGTGTGTCATTTAGACAATAAAGTCTTATGATAGTCTGTGTTTAGTCCTTCTACCAATCCATTGTGTAGTCATGTTGTCAGTGCATCCAAAAATTGAGGGGTGTAGCCGATCTAACACCTAACGTCACATCGACTCCCTGAGAAATGCCTAAAAATCACCCTATTCAGTGCCGGGTGCGGTGGCTCACACCTGTAATCCAAGTGTCTGGGAGGCTGAGGCTGGTGGATCACTTGAGTTCAGGGGGTTCTGGGCTGCAGTGGACTATGCCGATCGGGTGTCCGCACTAAGTTCGGTATCGATATGGTGCTTCTGGGGGAGCCCGGGACCACCAGGTCGCCTAAGGAGGGGTGTACCGGCCCAGGTCGGAAACGGAGCAGGTCAAAGCCCCCGTGCTGATCAGCTAGTGGGATAGCGCCTGTGAATAGGCACTGCAGTGCAGCCTGAGCGATACAGTGGGACACAGCCTTTTAAATATGTTTTTCATTACGACTTTACCTGCCACAAACGCACGTGAGTATTGGCAAAAACTGCTTTCAATTTTTTTTATTTTGACCAAATCAATGATAACTGCCCAGTGTATGGTGACCTTATCAGTTAGGGCTAACAAGGTAGTCCACCTAGAGAATCATGCAATACTGCCCCCTACAGCAAAGAGATGGAAATGTCAATTTTCCCCGACTTCACTTTCAGAGAGAAACAGAAGAGACTGCTAATAACTGCTTTCATTTTATGACAAATGTTTAGCATGAGTATGGCATCCATTTTAACCACATTTCATAACGTGATTTTGTGCCATTTAGAGAGTACACTGTTGTGATATGTGTTCAGTTCTTTCACTGTCTAGCCACTGAAATACTATCAGTGCATCTAAAAACTGAGGAAACAGTTTAACAGCTAACAAAACCAGATGAAATAGGCTAAGCTGTAGGTCACTGGGAACTGCCTAAAAATCAGTTATTCAATTGCTGGGTGTGGTGGCTCGCACCTGTAATCCAAGCGTCTGGGAGGCTGAGGCTGGCGGATCACTTGAGTTCAGGGGGTTCTGGGCTGCAGTGGACTATGCCGATCGGGTGTCCACACTAAGTTCGGTATCGATATGGTGCTCCTGGGGGAGCCCGGGACCACCAGGTCTTCTAAGGAGGGGTGCACCGGCCCAGGTCGGAAACGGAGCAGGTCAAAGCCCCCGTGCTGATCAGTAGTGGGATAGCGCCTGTGAATAGGCACTGCAGTGCAGCCTGAGCGATACAGTGGGACCCAGCCTTTTAAATACTCTGTTCTTTAGCACTGCATCTGCCACGAACTGTCGTAAGAATTTGCTAAAACATCTTTGCATTTTTTCATGTTAACTGATTCACTGATAACTATCTAAGTTTATGCTAATTATCAAAGTTAGGCCTAAAACAAGGTAGTCCACTAGAGAGTGATGTAATACTCCCTCCTACAGGTAAGATGTGGAAAATTCACTTTTCCCCAACTTTACTCTACGAGGAACAAAAGAGACTGTTGTTTTTTTACCAGCATTTTAAAGTATCTTTTATATTTTACAAGATTATAACCGCTTTCTTTTCTTGACATTTTTTAAACATCAGTATGGCATTCATGTCAACCAAATTTGATAAAAAATTATTGTGTGTCATTTAGACAATAAAGTCTTATGATAGTCTGTGTTTAGTCCTTCTACCAATCCATTGTGTAGTCATGTTGTCAGTGCATCCAAAAATTGAGGGGTGTAGCCGATCTAACACCTAACGTCACATCGACTCGCTGAGAAATGCCTAAAAATCACCCAGTTCAGTGCTGGGTGCGGTGGCTCACACCTGTAATCCAAGCGTCTGGGAGGCTGAGGCTGGTGGATCGGTTGAGTTCAGGGGGTTCTGGGCTGCAGTGGACTATGCTGATCGGGTGTCCGCACTAAGTTCGGTATCGATATGGTGCTCCTGGGGGAGCCCGGGACCACCAGGTCGCCTAAGGAGGGGTGTACCGGCCCAGGTCGGAAACGGAGCAGGTCAAAGCCCCCGTGCTGATCAGTAGTGGGATAGCGCCTGTGAATAGGCACTGCAGTGCAGTCTGAGCGATACAGTGGGACACAGCCTTTTAAATACTCTGTTCATTACCACTTTACCTGCCACAAACGCACATGAGTATTGGCAAAAACTGCTTTCAATTTTTTTTATTTTGACCAAATCAATGATAACTGCCCAGTGTATGGTGACCTTATCAGTTAGGGCTAACAAGGTAGTCCACCTAGAGAATCATGCAATACTGCTCCCTACAGCAAAGAGATGGAAATGTCCATTTTCCCCGACTTCACTTTCAGAGAGAAACAGAAGAGACTGCTAATAACTGCTTTCATTTTATGACAAATGTTTAGCATGAGTATGGCATCCATTTTAACCACATTTCATAACGTGATTTTGTGCCATTTAGAGAGTACACTGTTGTGATATGTGTTCAGTTCTTTCACTGTCTAGCCACTGAAATACTATCAGTGCATCTAAAAACTGAGGAAACAGTTTAACAGCTAACAAAACCAGATGAAATAGGCTAAGCTGTAGGTCACTGGGAACTGCCTAAAAATCAGTTATTCAATTGCTGGGTGTGGTGGCTCGCACCTGTAATCCAAGCATCTGGGCGGTTGAGGCTGGCGGATCACTTGGGTTCAGGGGTTCTGGGCTGCAGTGGACTATGCCGATCGGGTGTCCACACTAAGTTCGGTATCGATATGGTGCTCCGGGGGGAGCCCGGGACCACCAGGTCTCCTAAGGAGGAGTGCACCGGCCCAGGTCGGAAACGGAGCAGGTCAAAGCCCCCGTGCTGATCAGTAGTGGGATAGCGCCTGTGAATAGGCACTGCAGTGCAGCTTGAGCGATACAGTGGGACCCAGCCTTTTAAATACTCTGTTCTTTAGCACTGCATCTGCCACAAACTGTCGTAAGAATTTGCTAAAACATCTTTGCATTTTTTCATGTTAGTCGATTCACTGATAACTACCTAAGTTTATGCTAATTATCAAAGTTAGGCCTAAAACCATGCAGTCCACTAGAGAGTGATGTAATACTCCCTCCTACAGGTAAGATGTGGAAAATTCACTTTTCCCCAACTTTACTCTACGAGGAACAAAAGAGACTGTTGTTTTTTTACCAGCATTTTAAAGTATCTTTTATATTTTACAAGATTATAACCGCTTTCTTTTCTTGACATTTTTTAAACATCAGTATGGCATTCATGTCAACCAAATTTGATAAAAAATTATTGTGTGTCATTTAGACAATAAAGTCTTATGATAGTCTGTGTTTAGTCCTTCTACCAATCCATTGTGTAGTCATGTTGTCAGTGTATCCAAAAATTGAGGGGTGTAGCCGATCTAACACCTAACGTCACATCGTCTCCCTGAGAAATTCCTAATAATCACCCTATTCAGTGCCGGGTGCGGTGGCTCACACCTGTAATCCAAGCGTCTGGGAGGCTGAGGCTGGCGGATCACTTGGGTTCAGGGGTTCTGGGCTGCAGTGGACTATGCCGATCGGGTGTCCACACTAAGTTCGGTATCGATATGGTGCTCCTGGGGGAGCCCGGGACCACCAGGTCTCCTAAGGAGGGGTGCACCGGCCCAGGTCGGAAACGGAGCAGGTCAAAGCCCCCGTGCTGATCAGTAGTGGGATAGCGCCTGTGAATAGGCACTGCAGTGCAGCCTGAGTGATACAGTGGGACCCAGCCTTTTAAATACTCTGTTCCTTAGCACTGCATCTGCCACAAACTGTCGTAAGAATTTGCTAAAACATCTTTGCATTTTTTCATGTTAGTCGATTCACTGATAACTACCTAAGTTTATGCTAATTATCAAAGTTAGGCCTAAAACCATGCAGTCCACTAGAGAGTGATGTAATACTCCCTCCTACAGGTAAGATGTGGAAAATTCACTTTCCCCCAACTTTACTCTACGAGGAACAAAAGAGACTGTTGTTTTTTTACCAGCATTTTAAAGTATCTTTTATATTTTACAAGATTATAACCGCTTTCTTTTCTTGACATTTTTTAAACATCAGTATGGCATTCATGTCAACCAAATTTGATAAAAAATTATTGTGTGTCATTTAGACAATAAAGTCTTATGATAGTCTGTGTTTAGTCCTTCTACCAATCCATTGTGTAGTCATGTTGTCAGTGCATCCAAAAATTGAGGGGTGTAGCCGATCTAACACCTAACGTCACATCGACTCCCTGAGAAATGCCTAAAAATCACCCTGTTCAGTGCCGGGTGCGGTGACTCACACCTGTAATCCAAGTGTCTGGGAGGCTGAGGCTGGTGGATCACTTGAGTTCAGGGGGTTCTGGGCTGCAGTGGACTATGCCGATCGGGTGTCCGCACTAAGTTCAGTATCGATATGGTGCTTCTGGGGGAGCCCGGGACCACCAGGTCTTCTAAGGAGGGGTGTACCGGCCCAGGTCGGAAACGGAGCAGGTCAAAGCCCCCGTGCTGATCAGTAGTGGGATAGCGCCTGTGAATAGGCACTGCAGTGCAGTCTGAGCGATACAGTGGGACACAGCCTTTTAAATATGTTTTTCATTACGACTTTACCTGCCACAAACGCACGTGAGTATTGGCAAAAACTTCTTTCAATTTTTTTTATTTTGACCAAATCAATGATAACTGCCCAGTGTATGGTTTACCTTATCAGTTAGGGCTAACAAGGTAGTCCACCTAGAGAATCATGCAATACTGCCCCCTACAGCAAAGAGAGGGAAATGTCAATTCTCCCCGACTTCACTTTCAGAGAGAAACAGAAGAGACTGCTAATAACTGCTTTCATTTTATGACAAATGTTTAGCATGAGTAGGGCATCCATTTTAACCACATTTCATAACGTGATTTTGTGCCATTTAAAGTGTAAATTGTTGTGATATGTGTTCAGTTCTTCCATTGTCTAGCCACTGAAATACTATCAGTGCATCTTAAAACTGAGGGAACAGTCTAACAGCTAACAAAACCAGATGAAATAGGCTAAGCTGTAGGTCACTGGGAACTGCCTAAAAATCGAGAAGCCTCTGGCTGCAGTCCGTAGGACACCGATGCGGGATATCTTATCCCTCACCAAGACGCCATATTGATTACGTCACGTCTTAAGCAGAATCTACTGCCTGTGGAAAGGAGACGACGCCATGGCGGTAAGTGAAAAGTACATTTGATTCATTTTATGCTCACAACGATATTACATCGTTGACCCTGCGGCACAGAAAAAAGTATATATGATATTTGATTTGTTGATGTAGTTTGTGGGGTTCAGTAGTTTGCATGTTCGATAATTTATCCAACTATCCAACATGTTGGATAACCTATCGTGTTAGCTAGCACTAGCTCGAGCCTACCTCTAGATAAAGATATGTCTTGTGAAATTGAATGTATGCAACACTTATCTCTCTGCGCGAATTAACTACACATGATTTTGTGTGTGTATAAGCAAGATTATTAAGAGCTTAACTGTCATTAGAGCAAAACATGACTTCGGTTGGATAAACGTAGTACCAGTTTCCAGTGTTGGATATCTTGGATATCTCGCTAGCGGTGTTTATAACTTTTATTTCGCTTGCGAAAACAAATTGCTATTTGCTTTTGGGTCTTACTGAAAGAATATCTGACTGTGTTGGCAAAGAGCACTGTTTATTGTGCAAAATAGATGTATTGCCCAAATTCTAATTCTTCGAACGTACAAGTACAGTCAATGTACTCTTTGCCAACACAGTCAGATATTCTTTCAGTAAGACCCAAAAGCAAATAGCAATTTGTTTTTGCAAGCGAAATAGAAGTTATAAACACTGCTAGCGAGATATCCAAGATATCCAACACTGGAAACTGGTACTACGTTTATCCAACCGAAGTCATGTTTTGCTCTAATGACAGTTAAGCTCTTAATAATCTTGCTTATACACATCTACAAATGCCCTTGTTGCAAATTGTCCAGCAACAAAGAATTTACATTCTCGGCCCATATTGATAATCACATTAAGCATGCTGTGCACCATGGAGGTAGGGTTATAGACATTGACATGGGTGGTTTTACACTATAAACAAAAGTTATGATGAGTTGTTGATGAGTGGTTTTGTTTCTCTTTCACAGACTACAACATCTGCAAGTGCAACTTTGAGTGCAGGAAAACAGCACATTTTCACTGTCTGTTCTGCAGAAAAACAATAATCTGGAACGACCAGGTTACACCACATTTAAAGAAATGCTTGTCCAACGAGCTGCCTCTCTCTTCTCCTGCCTCCACCCTACATCGTGTGGCCTCCAGCGTTGCAGCCACCAGTGCTCCGTCACCTCCTGCCTCCACCCTCCATCGTGTGTCCTCCAGCGTTGCAGGCACCAGTGCTCCGTCACCTCCTACCTCCACCCTCCATGTGTCCTCCAGCATTGCAGCCACCAGTGCTCCATCGCCTCCTGCATCCACCCTCCATCGTGTGTCCTTCAGCGTTGCAGCCACCAGTGCTCTGTCACCTCCTGCCTCCACCCTCCATGTGTCCTCCAGCATTGCAGCCACCAGTGCTCCGTCGCCTCCTGGCCACTGGAAACTCGTCAAAAACACGGTACAGTACTACTCAACACTGTCATGGTCTGTGGTAGTAATTGTATTAGGGGGCTTTGTGGGGTAAGAGACAATCGGTGTGTAAAGTTGGGGTAGAATGGTATGGATAAGATGAAGAGTGAATGTGTAGTGGTCAGGTGAGAGGGTTGGGTGGGTTTACAAAAAGTGGACATGAGGTGCACAAAAAGTCTGTGGTTAAGTGTTTTTGTGGGGACTTGTACAAATTGATGTGTGCGCGCAGACACACACACACATATGTAAAGAACAAACACTAATTGCATCACTCAATCTTATATTTGTAGGTGATTAAATAAGCTACTGTCATACACTGATATTTGCACACAATCTTTGTCATACTGACAAAGCACACTTTAGTTTAAACTGAATCCTGAACCTGTTGTTTGCCTTTCTGTTAGGATCACATCCCCTGGATACGAAGGTGGTGGTGTCATCTCCTTCTTGAAAACGTGATACCTGCTACAACGTATGCAATTAATACTTACTTCCTTGAATGTAATGACTCCATGACGAGCAACCTGTTTCTAACACTGCATATACTGGTTTGTTGTGACAGTGCTGATGAGCCACCTGATGTGTTGGACACTGGAGAACCAGTGGATTCCATTGAACAGGTGTTTATGGGGGTTTGGGGTGGAGGGGTAAAATGTGATGTATGTTAATTTGGAATGTAATATAATTTTAGTTACAGTAATGTATGTAAAAGCTGTGTGTGGTGTATGTCAGGTCAATGGGTGGTGAATGCGGTGATGAGAAATAGATTGTGTGTAAAGCGGTATGTTGAGGTTCAGAACATGTGAGTGGGTGATACTGTAGGGTGTGTGAAGTGCTGTAAGTCTGGTACAAGTGTGTGTAGTGTAACGTGATGGGTATGTGTAGTAGAAAAATCAAAGATGCATGTATGTTGGGGCGTGCTTCCTTTGCAACGTGTATCCCCACCCCCAACCAGATCTCCCGAATCTCCCTCCACACTAAACAAAGGCGTCACACCTGTATATAAGGAGGGCGGTGTGCCCCAGATCTTTGAGTTTGTATGGTCACAGCCTTAGGTGCACGCTTAAGCTCCCGGATCCGTTACAATAAACCTCGGAGGTTTTGTCATTTACCACTACTCGGCTTGGCTTTGTCTCTACTTTGTTGATAACTAATTTTTGGACGACATATGGACATGTGCAGCGTCAAGTGTCTGTAAACTTTGGATGGCCTGAGGGCGGCCCTTTCAAAAACAAACACAGTCCTATGCATCACTTTGACCTCAGTGGTTTTAACAGTAAGTTGTTAGGATGAGAATATGTTAATAGCTGCAATGTATTGTACTAAATGCCTTGTCTCTATCCCAGACGATCATGAAGAATATTTCCACTGCCGTATCTTGGTTTCAAGAACACCGGTCTCTCTTCCGTGGGCATGTGGACATGCCCCCCATATTGGACATGACAGAAGAGGATGCAGAGCAGGCACTGCAAAAGATTGCGACAGACGACGACATTGAGTTGCAAGACTGCCTCCTGTTCTCATATGAACACCAAGACGACTACCAGACTTTTCTCAAACATTGTTTGGCTGAGAACATACAAGTGTCGGCTATGTTCCACACCCCTACCCATTCCGTTTAGGATGTCTTTATTTATGTCTTTATTTATTTATTTATTTATTAGTGTTACTTATGTTCATCTTGATTTGTAAATTCATAGATTGTATACTTATATATGTATGTGTGTTTTTCATGATTGTTGTTTTTTGTGTTGATTGTGTGCCAATAAATGTTTTTGTGTGGGAAAACTTGTTTGGACTTCTGGTGCAAACCTATTTAACATAGGCTAATATGTGTACAGTTGCATTCAGTGTTAAGCTGCTGTTTGCAAGGTTAATTTAAAAGGTTGCATTATAATTATTAAATCATACTTTAGAAGTTATTAAATTATACACCCCAATAGTCTACTGCCATATGAAACAATTATGTTTCACAATACATGATAATTGCAACATTTTAGTGTTTGGGGTGATATTTAGTTTTTATCCCTTCAACAGAAATTACACTTTCAGAATCTGTGAATAACTCAAAATGCCTGTGGGACGACTTGTGACTGGTTTTGCTACGGGCGGTCACATATATTACATTCTGGATATGAACCCAAGACTTAGTGAAATTGTTCCCCTTTTCCCACCATTCTATGGCCGGTAATTACTTTTGTCAGTGTTAAGAAGTTTAATTTTCAAATCTAAAAATTATCAAACTGAACATAACCCACAGGACCGCAAGCTTTGTTCTTTATTTAACGGGGAATTTCTTTCTAGCGTTTAAATCTATGCATAGAGAAATACACTTGACGTCATACAAATGGCCGACCTCAAGAGTGACGTAATCAATATGGCGTCTTGGTGAGGGATAAGATATCCCGCATCGGTGTCCTACGGACTGCAGCGAGACATACTTGTAAAAATCAGTCTTTGAATTGCCGGGTGCGGTGGCTCACACCTGTAATCCAAGCTTCTGGGAGGCTGAGGCTGGCGGATCACTTGAGATCAGGGGTTCTGGGCTGCAGTGGACTATGTCGACTGGGTGTCCGCACTAAGTTCGGTATCGATATGGTGCTCCTGGGGGAGCCCGGGACCACCAGGTCTCCTAAGGAGGGGTGCACCGGCCCAGGTTGGAAACGGAGCAGGTCAAAGCCCCCGTGCTGATCAGTAGTGGAATAGCGCCTATGAATAGGCACTGCAGTGCAGCCTGAGCGATACAGTGGGACACAGCCTTTTTAGTACTTGCCATAAATCGGACACAATTGAAATGTTTGCAAATTCATTTTCCATTTTTTAACCTGTTAATAACTCAGCTGATCACTGTTTCAGTAGTATAATTACAATGTCTAGTCTAAATACTGCCTCGTACAGGAAAGAAATTCTGTTCTTCTTGTCCTTGTCCAGTTCTCTTATACTGTCTGTGGTCATCACTCTCAAAGCGGAATAGAAAAGGGAGAATGCATGCCAAATTTTGACTACCAAATGTGGTTTAATTTATATATATAGTGACACTAAAATGAAAGGAAGTCATTCAAGTCTTTCTGGGTGGGCCCTTTTCCCATGGGGTTTCAACTTCCGCGTCTGTTCCTTTCCCCTTGGCTTTAGCCGATTAGCAAGGCACTTCCTCGTCACCATTTTTTCAGAAATTGCATCATATCCACCCCCATTTTTCCCATGCTGATTGGTGGGTGGTCCACTCTCAGCTCATGCAGGAGTGTGTCCACAAACTACATCCCTGTCGATTTTCAAATATCCAGTGCCACTTCCTCGATATAGCTTACTGCTCTACCTCACACTAATCAGTAACGTGGCACTTAATTGGCTAGGTAAAATTGGGACAGAAATGAGCCCAGTAAAACTAAATTTTAACACTTAGAAAAGTCGTTCAATTGTGTCTGAATTCACTAGTTTAGCATTTCCCATTGATATGAATACGGCGGGACTTCCTCACTTCTTCCAGTTAATATAATACCTCCATGGGTATGCCAGTCGCCTAACAGCAAAACACAAAAGCCACGCAAATGGGAGCCTTTCATTCACCACTGGGCGGCGGTATTGATACTGGTTTCGATGTACCAGTCTACTTCTCTCTTGCAGACTGAATTCAGCAGAAGAAGAGGCGTACCACTATGATTTAGCTTGCCGGTTGGAAAACATAAATTGGGGGAATGGGCGACACACAACCACAGGTAACCGCGTCCTGTGAACATGAATTACAGTGGTTAAAGTGTTTACATGCCGTTTGCGGTCATTTGGTTTACATATGCTGTGTGGTTTTCATTAAAATCCCAATACAGTCATACAAATGCTTGTTAGCTGGCTAGCTAGCCTAATAGCCAGTTAGCTTGTCTATGATCCACCTGACTGACTGACATACAGATAGGCTGTGTGAGTCTATTTGCAAACGTGGCAGTTATCAGATGTCCAGTATAACATCACGTTTCTTTGTTAAGAATAAAACCATTGCCAGTAATGTTGTTTCAAGCCGCCAGTCCAAAAATTGACGTTTTATGCTGAAACGTTAGTGATGATAAGATAGATATTAGTGATAATGTCAGTTCCTAGCTGAAGCACGTTTTAGGAAGGTCTTCTGGCTTACGTTAAGGACGTGTTACACTTCAAATCACCAATCATAAAAACATTCTACTGTTAAGTGTACTGTTTTCATCGCCGTCTTCACTTCAATTCTGTAGTTGACTCTGTCTTGCCACAGAGATCAACGAACAGTTGCCTGCCAACCACATCCTGTGATCAACCTTTCCTTTGTGGTTGGCATGTGTGCTTAGATGCATCACAGCTGGCCTTGCTGAGACAACCGTGTTAGTCCTGAACTTTAGCTGACAGTGCCTCTGTAACACTGGCTTTCTTCTCTCTCTTGTCTTAGGGGGATATTTTGAAAATGTCCCATCGAGAGAACTGGAAGTAAGTTGAAACCTTTCTACCTCTGTCTGTTCCACTCCCCTATTGTCTGTGCTTAACCTTTAAAACTGAGTGGGCATTTAACTGAAGGGGCTGTTGTATCATTGATGGGTAGCCATAATTATGGAAGGGTCCTCATACATTTACAGCAAAAAGTACTTGTTTTTTTAATTTGGAAATCATGAACTAACTTTATCTTACTTTGATACCATTTCAATGATGTGCCTGTTTGTGTTACTTTCATCTTCTGCCCCCCCCACCCCCCTCACTCTCTCTGTCTGTCTGTCTCTCCCTTACTCTTTCTCCGTGTCTCCTTCCTCCCCCCCCTCTCTCTCTATCCCTCCAGGGTGCAGCATGAGCGTCTCCACATTAAGCACAGAGGTCATGAGGCCATGCACGCAGAGATGGTGCTCATCCTCATCGCCACGCTGGTGGTGGCCCAGATCGTCCTGGTGCAGTGGAAGCAGAGACACAGCCGCTCCTACAACGTGAGTCCCACTTGCCTGCCAGACAACTTACACACACAGACACACACACACACACAGACACAGACACACACACTTAATCGTAGATGCCTTTCTGAAGTCTCATCCAGACAATTGTTATGGCACCTGTGCTGATGTTTTACTGGTCACTTGACCTCTTGACCAGAGATGATTCTAGACTCCCATGGGACCCCAGTCAAATAAAAAGATTCACTGATTTCACTGAAAACTGCACTGCCATCAGTGTAGCTATAAGATTGTTAGCCCTCTGAGGCCCCAAGCAGTAGCCTGTGTTGCCTGTTGGTACCACACACACGCACATACACACACTTGTAAAGTTGACCAAGGAGTTGATTATGATTATGTAGCTTTGGTTGTAAGGAAGACTTTTGCATCTCCTAAAGGTTGTTGTAGGAGACTTCCATGATAAGAGTCATCACTGTTCCCACAGCGTTTACGGGTTTATCTTAAAATGTACAAAAAAAAAAGTTTGCAGAAATAGTTTGGCAACAATTTAGAATATTCAGGGATTGACGTTTACGGGTTTATCTTAAAATGTACAAAAAAAAAGTTTGCAGAAATAGTTTGGCAACAATTTAGAATATTCAGGGATTGACAGGTAAGAGGGATTGGAAGGGTTATGTTTGGATGCAGTTGTAACAGAGTCTGTTCCGCCCTACAAAGGCAAAGTGCAGTAAGTACCTAAAAAAATAAAATCTGAGAAAATTGTCCTTAATGCTGTCATACTGCCCACTCAAACATGCTGTACGCGTATGTACGTTCTTAATAGCAAGAGAGTTAGTCACAAGACAAACGGGGACGTTATAAGGTCAATTTCCAGTCTAAACCTAATTTGACAAAGTATGTAGTTACTGCCTTTTGGCTTTGTAGGGCAGTGTAACGTGGTTTAGTATGAGGCAGTTCATAGTTAGTAGCAGCTACTCCTTTGTACTGAGTGGAGGCAGGCAATTGGCAAGTGGTAACTGCAGCACTTGAGGCAGCAGACAGTACTATATCGTCATTCAGACCATAATAACAACATGCGTTCCAGTGTGTATGTAGTCTGTGTCTTTGTGTGGGCACAGTGCACTCGGATCAAAACAGCAGAAGTGCTAAATTGTCATTTGTCGTATAATAACAGTATGCTTTTGACAGAGGATCTTGTCTTTGTTGAGAGGTGCTTTGGTACCACAGGATTCCTGCCTCTGACAAACACTTAAATATGACAATAAAGCATCTTTTCAGTAGACTTGGCTTGTGTCACAACTAGGCTACCTTATGCTAAGGGATGGATAGTGGCTCAGTCAGGCTGTTAAAAGGTGTCTTTGTTTTACTGTGGAGGTTTGTCCAAGGTCTGTTGTCTCTAAACCGAACTTCACTTCACAAGCTCTGCAGCTGTATCAGTACAGCATCAAAAAACGTAAACCATAGGAGACAACTGAACAGTTAATTCTATTAATTTATGTCTTGTTTACAAATTTTAAATGAATTTAGTTTTGATTTCATTTTTTAATTTTTTTTAAATGAACCTTTGCATTTTTTATCTGTGTGTGCCCTAATTAAAATGTTAAGTTGAGAAATCCTTTTAGGCTCTAATTCGCTGTCATATAGAATTAGAACAGGTGTTGAGGAGAATTCTGTTTTGGACATGGCCGGTATTCACAATCAGCATATATTGCAATAAGTATCGCATTGTGGTGTTTGTGTCGTGGTGCATATTATGAGGTTGCAGGAAATACCCAGCCCTACTTTGTTCTACCATACAAGTCTCTCCGTAGTCTGTTATCTCTTGGCTAAACTTCACTCTCCAAGCCCTGTAGCTAAGATGTATCTTAACTGCACGAATAGCTCCTTATCCTGTGTGGACTCTGCCCAGTCAGGAGCTAACACTGTCTGTCTGTCAGGCATAATCTGGTTAGGCCCACTGAGTTGATTAGGTCTCTCTGTCTAGTACATTACCCTCGGTTAGATCAGGAGATTGCCACCTTCTGGCAAGGTATTAAGACCGTGTGAATGGCGTGATTGTAGTGAACCTGTCGTTGTTCACCTAACAGGACTTGATTTTATATGTGAATGTGTCAGGAATCATAAAATGTTTCAACGACTGAAACCGTGTGTGTGAAAATGCTAGGACGGTAAAACGACTTTTCCGGTATTATCTTGGATTATTTTCCTATCATGGATAGTTATATGCAAGCATTTCCTTTATGTATGTGTGTGTGTGTGTGTGTGTGGATGCGTGGATGTGCGCGTGTGTGTGTGTGGTTTACGCACGTGTGTGTGTGTGTGTGTGTGTGTGTGTGTGTGTGTGTGTGTGTTTTGGCCTGTTTTCTTGTCCACAGCTGGTGACCCTGCTGCAGATGTGGGTGGTGCCGCTCTACTTCACCATCAAGCTGTACTGGTGGCGATTCCTGTCCACCTGGGGCATGTTCTCCGTCATCACCAGCTACATCATCTTCAGGGCCACGCGCAAGCCCCTCTCCGGCAGAACACCCAGGTGAGGAACACCCACTCGCCATTTGCGGGCGAACAGGGCAGCCGCCCGGGGCGCCATTTCGTGGGGGGCGCCACAAGTGCTTGAGAGGTGGTCTCGCCCGGAAAGTAAAACACTGTAGAAGCGTCACTGACCTGTCTATTCTCAGTTCTTCCTGGTCCGGAAAAATCCGCATCCAGTGAAAAAACGAATTGATGTAGCTTTGTCTGGTAATATAAAAAAGCGTTTGACTGACACCTGTTAATCCCACCACTGAGAACTTCCTGCCTTGCTTCAACCCTGTGCACTCCAAAATCTTCTTACACAGTTGTTATTATTATTATTATTATTATTGTTATTATTATTATTATTATTACTATTACATTACACTTAGCAGACGTTTTTATCCAAAGTGACTTTCTTGTGTTCTTTATCCTCGGCAGAATGGTGTACAAGTGGTTCCTGCTCATCTACAAGCTGAGCTATGCAGTGGGAGTGCTGGGCTACCTGGCCATCATGTTCACCATGTTCGGCTTCAACGTTCTCTTCAGGTGAGGCAGCCATGGAGTCCTGCCCCGGGAAGTCTGGTTTGGTCGACACCCAAGGGTGACAGCCCGGGGGGGTGGAAATTAACTTTGCAAAATGTCAACTTTTACCAGCCACTGACAAGTAAATGATGAAATTCACCAGCCACTTAACAGTAAATTATTATTTTGGGTCCAAAATCTACCAGCAACTTTCATATTTTTACCAGCATTTGGCTAGTGGCTGGTGTGAATTTCCATCCCTGGGTGCCAGCTGAGTGTGGGGGTTGTTGGGTTCCTCCTCTTTCTCCAAGGAGGGGAGGAGAGTTAGAATGATTTTTAAGGGCCTAGTGTTCCTCAAAAAGGAAATTAGCTTTTGCACACCTCTGGAGAAGACTGGTGCGTTGGAGATGACCACAGTCTAATTTAGGGAGATAAGAACTCCGGCGCACTGCCCATTCTGCAGGCTAGATTTCTTCACAATTTTTCAGTCATGGACCTTCGTCACGTTGCTTCACAGGTGCAAGTGGTAGCACTTAATAGGTTAATAAATCTTGCTTGCGGAATGGGCGATGTGCGGGAGTTTTTATTTCCCTAAGAGCCTAGCATTGACAGGGTGGCTTATGAAAGTGGCAGTATTACTATTATGTGTTGGTATTATAAGTTAAAATGGGGCTTAAAAATTTTAAAACGTGCCCCTGTGGGCACCACCTTGCATCTGCTTCCTGGTTCAAAACTCAGCTTCATCCAGTGATAACAACGGCATTACTGCCTGTATTGCCATTGTTGTTGTTGTACATTAGCCAATAAACATTGTGGTTTATGACCGTATCTTCAATCATGGAGAACATCAGTACCTTTTAGTCATGCATGATTATCTCCACAAATAATAGCAGCTGGAGAAGTGTTGTCTAATGGCTGCTGTGTTGTTATTGCTGTCCCTCAATGTACGTATGTCAGGATCAAAGCGGAGGACTCCATGGATGTGGGCGTCATCATGCTTTTCTACGGGCTCTACTACGGTGTCATGGGACGGGACTTTGCAGAGATCTGCTCTGACTACATGGCCTCAACCATAGGGGTAGGCAGAGAGAGAGAGATGCTTTAAATTATATTTATTTAATGTAATGTAACAACAATGGTGTCATGGGACGGGACTTTGCAGAGATCTGCTCTGACTACATGGCCTCAACCATAGGGGTAGGCAGAGAGAGAGAGGGATGCTTTGAATGACGTTAATTTAATTTAATGTAATGTAACAACAATGGTATCAATTCACACACTATGAATATTTCATTAGTGTGTGTTAAGCTTACAGATAGTTTGTTGAAAGTTGAAATGTAGTGTTAGTTTATTTATTGTTTACTGAAGCTTTATGAGTAGGCTCAGCATCTGTAGGTAGTCTATAGTATCATCTATGGGATTATATAGGACTAACTGCAGTTGTAGGATATTGTGTTTTTATTTATTTATAAATAGTACAGTTTAATAATACTGCTAGTGTTCAGGTATCAAAATGCCTTGTTTGTCAATAACCACAGAAATGTTGTAGCATATTGGTATTAAGTGATTTAGAGAGCATTAAGAGGTTCTACGATGACCTACAGTTCCACACATGTTCTAAGAGTTATGACACAAGTTATGACAAAAAAAATTAAGCAATGTTGCTGGGGAACGATATGATGGACTCCTAATATGCTGACTGGTTGATCACAACAAGTTGCGTATTGATGATTTTAAGTTTCTCTGACCAAAAATATGTTGCCCAATATAAGTGGGAAAGTGCCTAACCAACATCTGTCTGCAGCATTGCCCGGTAGTATTGCTGAAAAAGTGGCCCAGTGTAAGAGAGTTATACAGACTCCCATACTGTGGCAAACTCTGTGTGTAATCACTGTCACTGTTCTCCTCTGGTTTTGCACCCCGCCCTCCCACACACACAGCCCCCCCTGGCCCAACAAGCCACCTCATCCCCACATGCATTTCCCCATCCCCACCTCAACACTCCTTCCCTCCCACACACACAGCACATCACCAAAACCAATCCTCCCTCCTAACCCCAACTGCACTTTATGCACTTTATGCCCCAACCCCCCCCACACACCCATCCTCAAACTATATCCTATGCACTTTACTCCTCCCTCCCCATGCACAGTTTTAGACAAACAATCACTAATTTCACTTTATGCCCTACTCTACCCAGTAAGACTATGAAAGTGACAATAAAACATCCTTGTATCCTTGCATCCTTGCCTGGCAGTACTACAGCAAGACTGGCATGCCCACGCGCAGCCTGTGCGATGACATCTGTGCTGTTTGTGGCCAGAAGATCCTGGTGGATGTGGACGAGGAGGGCATCATCGAGGACACCTATCAGCTCTCCTGCAACCACATGTATCCTTTGGGAGGCCACCGCATTAGAGTAATGCTTGTCCATTTACTGGCCCGCACTGCCCTGTAAGGCGAGTGAGGTGGTGTGTGTACAGCATGAATCATACATAATTTATTAGCTTATATACACCATACACACACAAGCATTACATTGTTTACAATGGTACCATCACCAAGCAAGGAAGATCTTGAATTTATTTAGATGTTGTTATCCCCTCCCACCCAAATAGTTCTAAACTGAAATAACTGTTGCGTGATAAGAAAAAGCTTTGACGTGACGGCAAAGGGTATCCCCACAGCTGTGATTACCTGTGCCACTCATCTCCTCAGCCACCCACAGCTAAATCAAAGCCTGTAGACACTTACGCCAAGTGTCACATTACTCAGTTGTACCAGTGGAATATTATAGATATCAATATCAATTATATTGCCTAATCATACGAGTGGAATTGGAATATTATGGATTAGCGCTTCCCAAATGTTTAACTTCCTCGTACCCCCTAATACTGTCCATGTTTTTTGCGTTCACAATTTGTTTATGCAGCAATAATTATGCAAAAATATTAATATTATTTGTTATAGCAAGCTGCCTGTGGTGCAGGGGGTAGTCAGCATTTGGTGGTAGCTATGGTAGAGTCTGTTGTATTGTAATTGGGGTAGTTTAAAAGTAAGATATTTTTCCATCCACTGATGTCTATACCTGAACAATACCTTTATACTGATAAAAGCTAAGATTTATTTTGTAACCGCCTGGAATTGATCCAAGTACCCCCAGGGGTACTTGTACTTCAGTTTGACAACGGTGTTATAGATATTTAGGGTCATTTAACTCAATTGCACTGTTAGAATATTATAGATATTGAGAGTCCTATTACTGCGTGTTAGTGTATGGTGCCACTACCAGACACGAATCTGTGATTATAGACACACTTTGACCTGAAGTGAGTTGTGGGCAACATGATTCACAGGAAGCTGCGTAACTTGGGACCAGGTCTGTCATAATAAGAGCGTCTCTAAAGACCCTTTGTAAAGGCTTGATGGGCTTTGAGATGATTCAGTGATTGCCTCCCCATGATGCCATTTCCATGCAGAAGTAAAGTTACCTCTGCAAAGAACCTGAATAGTTTTTTGTATGCAGATGGTTTGTTGTTTAGGGGTTAATGTTTTCACACAGTACATCTAATTATGGCTTTGTGCGCCTGTGTGACAAGTCATTGTCAATTCAGCCAGTGTTGTAGATTGTGTCAATGGCCACACACACACACACACACACACACACACACACACACACACACACACACACACACACATTTCATTATTCCATTAGTGTGTGTTGCATTTAATCAGATGACTGTCCCATTGTGCCCATTGTCCTGGTTTCCACCCCCCCGTAGAGACCGCAGTGCTCAGGTGCCGCAAGACAGCAGTCACACACACACTCACACACTCACACACACACACACACACACACACACACACACACACACACACACACACACCGCCACTGATAACTGGGGAAACACTACAGCTCTAAAATAGTGCTTTATCAGTGTCCACACCGCACACAAAAACAGCAACACCATGAAGATCATCATCATCATTGAGCCTCGCTTGAAAGCAGTTGTGAGAATTTGTAGAAATGCTAATGCAGTCAGTCAGGATCCCTTTTTGCGTGTGTGTGTATTTGTGATGTACATAGAGATGCAAACAAAACAGGTTGTAAAATGATGGCTGTTTACCAACTGCTGTGCGATTGTCATGGTTGTATTATTGTATTATAATTTAATCATATACATTTGTTGTTACAAAGGCCAATTTCTGTTATACATAGGTTATTTATAACACATCTCATTAAAAGAATGTTTCTGTGTTGCCCCCAGTGTCGTTGGCACTCACAGACACTCATATTGTTGTAGCTCCAGTTGTCATTATATCTGTCATTGGCAGTGTGAATGTAACGGCTCTTGTTTAGCATAGTGTATGGAACAGATGTCACTAATTTCGGGGGGTACGTAATGCACTTCTGTAGACAAATTGAACTGATTGGAAACATTTAGATAGATAGGTAGACACTTTATTGACATGGAAACAAAAAAAAAAAACGAAAATGGATGGCCTCTCCTGCATTGTGAATGAAACACTAGAGCGAAAAAGATAAAAGCCAGTAAATGAAGTTCCTGTCAGTGCATGTGATGTGTGTTGGTCCTTAATGATTGGTCACTGACAGCTTCCATGAGTTCTGCATTCGCGGCTGGTGCATTGTGGGAAAGAAGCAGACGTGCCCCTACTGCAACGAGAAGGTGGACCTGAAGAGGATGATGAAAAATCCGTATCCTTTTGCACACCCACTAAAAACATGCAACATGTCAATAACATGACTATAATTACTTTGGTCAAGATGACCTCCTTCCTGTCTTTTCTTCTCTTTCTGTTTTTCTTTGTCTTCTTATCTGTCTTTCTTATCTAACATTCTGCCCAATGTATTGTTTTTTTCCTTTTCAGCTTCTCTGTCTGTTTGGTTAATTGGCCCATAATATCTGATCTCAAGTGATTTAGCTGAAACGCATATTAGAACACAGGTGTAAACAGCCTGCATCTGGGCCAACCACTTGTGCTCGGATCCCTCAAGACACATTCTGATGTCAAGTGTAAATGGGGTCAAAATGTTGCCACATCTGCACCGAAAAAAACTCTTTGACTCTGCTCATCAGCTGGGAGAAGACACACGTGTTGTACGGGCAGCTTTTGGATTGGCTGAGGTACCTCGTCGCTTGGCAACCCATCATAATTGGCATTGTCCATGGAATCAACTTTACCCTGGGACTGGAATAGAGGAAGTAGCAAAAACAAACGACGACAACAACAACAACAAAAAAAAGAGACAAGATGAACTATGAACCATTTTTTAGCAGCTTGCACGTTTTTTTGTCTGTTAGTATTTATAATATGTAAATTCTGTACTTTACCATGTATAGACGCAGATGCTTTTGTACCATATTATTTATTTAATACAGTATCAAGTGTTTCTCACAGCCAGCACAGCCAATGACTTGCATTGTAAAGAGTGGGATTTGAACATATTGAAAAAGTGACATCATTTCATTGGGATTTTTTGTTTGTTTTCAACACTCATGTGTCATAAGACACATGAAGAGATAGTGACTGTAAGCTTGATTTTGATTGGTTTACTTGCCGTGGGATGTATTAACCCCCCCCGGCCACCGCCTCATTACTTTGCTGTTGATGATATCAGCTGCAGTGCCATAAAAGGTTCCCCCTGAACTTGAACAGCACATGAGAATCAGCACTGGTGAGAGATGACGCTTTCACTCCAATGATCTCATGTGTAAATGAGAGTGTAAGTCTGGGTGAAGGGAACCTGTTTGTATTATTTGTTGATGGTTTGTCTTTTCTTTTCTTTTCTTTTTTTTTTTCTTTGAGGGTGGAGGAGGGGGGATCCTAGAACATTTCTATCCATCCATGTGTGTTTTGATGGGTATGTTGTCAGCCAGTGGTTGACAGACTATGATGAGAATTTTAAAAGAAAATTTTAAGCCTCAGATTTGTTTGTGTGCTTTTTGTGACTTCACATGCAAGGGGTCAATATTCTTTGCCCCCCCCCCAAAAAAAGATCAATTTAAGAAATTAAAACAAATCTGCCAGTACTAACTGTCCTCCCTGTACTAATCAGTCAAGGAATGGAACACAAGCAACCAAACCCCTTTCCCGCTGTTTCTACACACTACAAAAAACCAAAATACCTACAAAAAGGGTTAAATGAGAGTCTATTATGACTTACTACCTAACACAAAATTTGTAGGCGGGGTTATTGAATTGGGACTGACTGCCAGGGCTCCAGCAAGCGAGGCACATGAGAAATACAGAAAGGTATGAGGCCCACAGAGACTGCTTGTGTTTAGGGCCCAAAGTTAAGAGCTACAGCCCATCTTTTAGTACCTACAAATGTCATCGAGGGGAAAAGAAAACAAATGGGAGAAGTGATCCATGATCTACTCAGTCCTTTATTGGAGTTGTTTGTTTGTTAGCAGTGAGGAGTGAGTATGCTGTGAAGAGAGTCTGTACTGTCTGGAAACAGTCTAACATCAGAGTGAAGGTAGAAGAATTATGGTAAAATGGACTCCTGTAAGGTCAGTCATATGTTGAGTTAGCTAGCACTGTTGTCACATGGGCAAACTAATCACATTTAAACAAAAGTAAAGGTTAAGGCTGAAATAGAGGCATGACAAATAAACATTCGGTTGAAAGCTATGTCTACACAATCCTCTTCCAAGGTAAACACAAATCATCATGGTATATAAAAAAATAACATTCATGACTTAACATAATATATATTTTTAAATAATACTGTGTAGAAAAACACAATCTGAAATAAATATACATTCCTCCAGTGCAATACTTGAAAAACAATATCAGCTTCAAAAATGTAAACATCACAATGGGAATCAGAACAAGTTGTACGAATGAGTCTGCCAAGAAAGAAAAAAAAAAACAGTTAAAAGTGAGAATGAATCAGTGCATTGATAAAGATGATTTTTTCCGTTATTTTTTATTTAACTGTAGCCTATCGCCACGATTTGATCTTTGTGGTATAATACATGCTTCTAAGTTACTGGTATACAGTGTTAACTAACATCTAGCAAGCAAGCAGTCTCATGCCCAAGCTTGGTCTTATGTCTCAGCATGGAACGCAACAGTAAAATGCTGTCAAGCGGCTGACATTTCTGAATAGAGTGACTTTTCAAACTATTATTTATTAAAAATAGACAAATTTACTCTTTCTTTTTTGGGCTTGCAATTCACATAATAACGAAGGGCTTATATTGAGCAATACTCTAGAACTTAATTTTAAACAGCTTTTATTTTTTGTCAGACGGTTAGAAAAGCTATCGCCTAATTTTAAAATAGTGTGTTTTTCATGGACATGATTTCTCCATGTTGATAGCAAAAAAGGGCTAAAGGGTGCGCAGACTCAAAGTTACAAAGTGACAAGCAGGATATCGCTGTGTAGAAATATTAGAGCAGCCTGGGCAACTTGAAGGGACACAAAACCAAAGTCCAGGCCATAAGTTCACTTCTTGGCTTTAGGCATCACAAAGTTAAATGCCAAGTGCACATTATTCATTAATTTGACCACATTAATACCTAAAGTAGCCAGTCGATATCTACCATCTGTCCTAATCAAACACTGTAGCTCCAAGATGGACTAGGTACTTAAAATAGACACATCGACTGGGCACGACGTTACCTAGCGAGATTGTGGCAGAAGCAAGCTACTGTGTGCTAAAGGTGTGCTCTTTATAGGACATTACCCTCATAGATAGCTACCTTCACTGTAGACTGCCCTCTTTCTGTTTTTGGCCATGAGACAGGTTTGGCCATAAGACATATTGGCCCTTGGTGGGAACTCTAGTGCCTGCTTGCTATCTGGGAAGTGTCTGCACTTCTTTTTTGTCTTCCTCAGAATCTTTTGTCTTCATATTCATATTTGATGGCTGAAGAGATGTCTGCATTAGTGCAGTCTTTTTTTTCTGGCCTTCTCTAATGACTAGCCTTTCCAAGTCAGCCATACATGTTATGTTTTTCTTATCTCTTTTGCTCTTCAAATTGAAAGAATCAGGGTGACGTGGGTTGTCATCACACTAGCCACCGTCAGTAGAGGATGGTTCGCACACTGAAAAAAATGAGACAAAGTCTACAAAGCGACAAAGTCTACAAAGTCTACAAAGCGACAAAGTCTACAAAGCGAAGTGCTTTTCTCAATGCTCTGTGCACGCGAGCACAGAGCATTGAGAAAAGCACTTCGCTGAAACGTCTGCTCTGCTCTTAATTAAAAAGAAGGATAATTTTGTATATTTGTGTAGACTTTGTCTCATTTTTTTCAGTGTGCGAACCATCCTCTACTGACTGTACTTGTTCCTCTGGTTTTTACGCACCTGAGCAAAGAGTTTTTTACATCTAGAGCGCAACAATTCCTCCTTGCTTATCACACTAGCCACCCAAATGAAAAACCTTCCATAAGGGGTTGGGGTTAAAACATCCCTTTTATGCACAACAAACTGCAGACATTCTACAGGCATGCCCATTCTGAACTTAAATATGGGCGGTGTGTACTTGACAATGGGGGGGGACGGGGTGGCACTTTGCGAAACTGCTTGTGTGTTCTGTGATATTTGAGATACCCTTAGGACCAATGTGGACTGGAATTTGCCCAAGGAGAAAAAGGAGGCACAACCCAGCGAGAAAAGAAAGAAAAATCCTTTTGTGATTTTGTGACGGGGAGTATTGAATCAGAGTGTGTGTGAGAATCAGAGTGTGTGTGTGAGGCCCCTAACCATAAGCTCCTTTGGAGCCGATTGCAGTTCTAGTTCCGCTGTCAGGAACTTTCATTTTTCCCAGTTTTCCAGAGTGTTATCGGGTGGGTGTTATTTTTTTTTATCCCAGTTCGCTGCAGTGTTGTTGTAGGGGTGGATGTTTTTTTTTTATTTCCAGTGCTGGAGTGTTGTAGGGGGTGGATTGTGTGCCTTAATCTGGCTGGCTGGCTGGGTGGGTGTGTCGGTCGGTAAGAAATGCTTCCTGGCTCCGGTCAGCTTTACTGTAGGTAGCGATACACCTTGAAGCAGTGGTTCCCGGAGTCGGCGACCACCACATGGCCGTCAGAGGTGAGTGCCAGGCCCTGAGGGCCGTACAGGGGGTCTGCTGACGTGTTGATGTAGGAGAGGAAAGAGCCGCTGCTGTCAAACACCTAGCAGGGAGAAGGGGGGGGGGGGCAAGGAGGGAGAGAGAGGGTGAGAATTGAGAAATGAGACATGCACACAATAAACAGCATACAGCTTAAATTCCTCAACCTGGGCTTTATAGGGGCGGAGTGGAAATGTTATAGGTAGGTAAACTGTATTTGGTGATCACCGTAAGCTGGACACATTAAGTGGCATTAGATGTTTAAAAAAAAAAAACAGGGTTCAGCAATACCAGTGGTATTAAATGGTCCCTAGCGCACATATTATATACATAGATGATGTAGTGTGTTTTTAGAATATTATAAGATGCAACTGGTGCAAGAACTCTATTTATAGGTGGATAAAGTTTGTAAAGGGTTGACAGAAAGTCTGCTGTTTTAACCCTATTTCTAAAATTTGAGAGGTTGATAAACTTAATTTCTGAAAATTAAAAGGTGTGTTAACTCCCCTGATGTTCTGCAGTATCCATCCATCCATCCATTGGCCCATGTATCCATCTATCTATCCATCTATCTCTGAAAATATAGCAGGGGGTTAGATTTCTGTGATGATTGTCAAATGCATGACTACATGCCTGGATCCTGCTGTTTCCCCAGTCTGCCACAATGATGTTCCCATTGGTATCCACTGCTACGCCTGTCGGGGCGTTGAACTGCCCATTGCCCTCTCCGTTTGAGCCGAACTTCAAAAGCAATTCGCCGTCTGTATTGAACACCTGCAGACACAACAAAGGAACAAGAACAAGAAAACGGATAGTTCAGAACAACTCCGAATCACAATCTGATAACTATCATATGATACATGTGATAACTAACAAGATCATGAAAGGAAGCAGTCATTTAGGACCTTTGCCTAACCTTTCTTGCCGTGACATGATCTGAATGCCTTACCTTTACAGAATGGTTGTGGAAATCTGTGATGATGATGTCATTACTACTGTTCACTGCAGCAAAGTGTGGCCCTGAAACAGGAATGGAACATGAGTTAGCATGGCTTGAGTTAGCGTGCCAAATAACACTGGGTAACACTTTTGTTTGGATAGTTTGCCTACAGGCACTTCTTAAAGGTGATTTCTTAAAAATGTAGTTTCATTTTCACAATTTTTTGACTGACTTATCACATTCGCCAAACCCAATCCCTAAGTCTAATCTTTACAAGACACAAAGTTTTTAGCAAATGGGTAATTAATAGTCTTAGCATCGGTAGACAGCCCACAGAACCATCTATAGGTCCATCCACATAAAGTGTGACCCATCACTGCAAGGCTACTGTAGTATGTTCTGCACTGAATCCATCAGGTTGTTACGAGACTGCTAGGTATAAGGGTACCCACCTGCAAACTGTTTATCTCCGTTTCCACGGCTACCGAACTTGGTGATGAGCTTCCCGCTGGTCTGGAAGATGAGGACGGTGCAGGCCTTGTTGTCGACGACGATCACATGTCCGTTATGGTCCACAGAGACTCCTTTGGGCCCCATCAGCCTGCCCGAGCCTAGCTTACCCTTCAAGGTACACGGCAGGAGAGAGCTCAGTCAGAACATCAGAAACCCCTTTAAATCATATTGTTAATGCTTGCACAATATAAATGCAAATAATGTTTTAGTGAATGGTGAACAATGAAACAAAAAAGCAAAAAAAAAAGCATTTTTCATTTACACTGGAAAAAGCAATCAAGTTGAAGAAACTTGGGAAAAGGGGAGGAGGGGTAACAGGGAAGAGTAGGGAGAGAAGAAAATGGGTGTGAGAGAGAACGCAGACTCTCAAGATGAAAAGAAAACATCATTTTGAAAAGTTAGTGGATAGAGGAAGAGACTGGACACAGTTAAAGAGATGTAAAGAGGAAGCCAGACATGAGAAGGCTAATGGCGGGAGGAGAAGAAGACCGAAATAAGGTGGAAAAGGAAGAAGAGGAACAGGATGAAGAGACAAATGTGTAGAAGCAAAGCGAGAAAGTAAAGGGGGAAAACAGAGGTAAAAACAAAATGAGGAAAAGAATGTGCAAGAAAAGAAGGGGGTGACAAATAAAAAATGACTGCTGGATAATATGGAAAGATAAAGAAAAACTGGTTACTCGGAGGAAGAGAAGAGAACAGCCAGAAAACCAGAAAACAACAAGAGGGCGCCCTCTGCAGGACAGAAGCAAAAGCAAAAGCAAAGAAGCCCCCTAAAGATGGCCACAGAGAAAAGATGGTTAACGCAGGACAGGCCTACTGCAACACACCGTGGAGGAGGCAAGAATGTCTGGGAGATGGCCAGAGGCCGCTGGAAGTCACAGAGAGGAGGAGAGATAAAGGGCAAGGTTCAAACAGGGGCCCATGACTGGACAACAGTGGGAGGGGCTTGGTGGAGAGCATGTATGGGAAAGACAGATATGAAGCACTGGCTTATGGAGGCAGAGGGAGAGGACAGTATGGCCCAAACCAGAGAAACAATGGACATTGAAAAGGTGAATCAGTGAGAAAGAACAAGAATACTGGAATAGACAATGCCATTTGAAAATAAATCAACAAATTAACCTTTACTGAAATGGGCATGGGCATATTCTGTATTTATCAGATAAACAGAAATAAATACAATCAATCTAGTATGTATTTTTTTAATTCAGCAACAGGTAGATAGATATGTAGATTACATAACAAAATGTTTTAGTATAGTAATACATCATTTGTTAGCCAATCTAATGGTCAAGGAGGAAGAAAAGGAATCCCAGCATATCTAGTCCCCATGTCTAGCAACAACACATATGTCTGTGCTGTCACCACGGTGACGAATGGAACTGCCAGCCACTGGTGAACAATGCGATGCTTATTTCCAGCATTCTCTGTGGGATCCACCCAGGGAGTGGTGCTGAATAAACCATCTAGAATCTTCTCTCCCTCACACAGACTCAATTTACACACTCTTATGGACCAGGATGACCGACAGCATTGTCTTACATGACACTGTTCACTGTATATGTTATGCGGCCATCTTATTTTGATGGAATTTACTCCTTGGATGATATTGTAGTTAGTGATTGGCAGTATTTAGTAGAAATTGCTATAGTCTGGTTAAATATAAAAGCCACTCGTAATACTGTATTCTATTATTATTTCACTCCCAGATGAATAATTAACAGCAATATTTGGACCCTGTGTATGCTATCTATCTATCTATCTATCTATCTATCTATCTATCTATCTATCTATCTATCGCCTGTCTGTCTGTCCAAGGCCTTTGTTTCTTTTTTTCTTTCTTTCTTTCTTTCTTTCTTCCTTTCTTTTTTTCTTTCATCAACATTAAATCACTTGTTTAGTATAGGGAGATTTGCCCAGTGATTTGCCTACCTTATATTTCCCTTCACTGGTGAAGATGCTGACCCACTTGTTGTCATAGTCAGCGATGATGATGTCACCGTTAGGGTGGACCGCCACTCCTGTTGGGCGCTGCAGCTGGCCTGGCGACCGCCCACGTACCCCGAAGCGATTTTGGAATGTGCCATCATTGGAAAATACCTGACATATGGTAACACCAAAAAAAGTACATGTTTGTCAGTCAGACACTTAAAAGTGGCAGAAAGCGTGATTACAGCACTATTCTTAAAATTATTATAGCACATTTTACCATTCCTTTGTGCATATTAACCTCCCAATCCTCCTTAAGGTTTATCCTTTCCTTTAGAAAATCACATCAAACACATCGGTGCTATTCTGCACAGTAAATTATATAGTGTTACATCAACTCCGAGAGAGTCAGTTTTAACACTATGCCAGTGTTTATTTTGTCCCAATCTTTGTTGTGTTCATTTAACACTCCTCCCTTACATATCCGACTCCTTTATAGTTAAATGAACTTTCTACAGTGTAATTTTAACTCTAATTTTAACACTTTTGCTGAACACAGGGAAATTAACTCTGAACATTTTACTGTGTGGGGAAGCTGCACTAAAATCATCCCTTCTCTAAGCCCAGACACCCTTGGAGGAGAGACTTTCTCACCTGCACACACTGGTTATTGCTGTCTGCAATGAGGATGGTCCCTGTGGCAGATGCAGCGACTCCTTGCAGGTTGGTGAACTCTCCCTTGTTTCTCCCTTTGGTTCCTGGAACATTACAAGATAGGTTATGGTCAGCAAACACAACACAATTGTCCTCTGAAGAAGGCCATCCTGAAACGTATGCTCCCACCAGGAAGCAGGCATATGCCTATGGCTAGTAGCCAGACTCTTAACATGAAGTAAAAGAAAAAGGTCAAAAAGGTCAAAAAGGGTCTGGTCCACCAGCAAGCCGCTGTGGCCAGGATCACAGGACAGGAAGAGGATCTGCACAGCTACGGAGGATGCTATGATTATCCGAGGCCGATAATGATAATCAGCTGCAGTTATTAAGTTAGCGCTCACCTATTTTGAAAATGAGGTCGTCCTCTATGGGGTTGGCCTTCTTTTTCGGGGTGCTGAACATGCTTCCGGCCCGTCGCACCCCCCTCTGCCGACTCCGGCTCCCCGACCCGGGAGACTTGGCACCGCGCCGCTTGGCGCCGCCAGATGACCCGGAGGAGCCGGCGTTGGCGGCTGAGGACGGGGTGGACAGGACCTGCGAGTCCTCGGGGGAGCCGGCGGTGACCCGCAGCCGGAAGGGGCTGCCCTTGATGTGCTGGTCGTACAGGCGGACGGCCAGGCAGAAGTTGCCCTCCTTGGGGATGGTGTACACAAAGTCGTACGTGCCGTTCTTATTGTCCAGGATCTCACTGTCGGCGATGCTGCCATCGGGCGTGAACACCTCGGCGGAGATGACGGCGTTGCCGCCCTTGCACAGGCCCCCGGCCTTGTCGCGGGTTACTATGGTGACGGAGGTGGGCACGCCCACGGCGCACTGCTCCAGCCCGTCCCCCGACGCCTCGGTCTGGCTGGCCACGGCGCTGGTGGTCACGATGGTGCCCAGGTTGTGGATGGACTTCTTCAGCTCCTCCGACTCCATGTACAGGTCCAGCTGGTCGTTCTCCTCGGGCTGCAAGGGCAGCCCCTGGCTGGCCAGGTTGGTCAGCTTCTCCGCTTCGGCCTGGTGGGCCAGGAGCACGGCCGTGACGCTGCCCCCGTCCAGGGCCTCCTCCGTCAGGCTGCGGCTGCTGTGATGTGCTCCTCGCCCTGGACCAAGGCATCCAGCTGGGACTGCAGGATCTACAATCGGCATAGAGAAACAGGGATGATGCAGTCAGAAAACATGGTAAAGATTGTTGGTCCCTTTTAACAAGCTATCTACATGAAACAACATGTAACATTATGTACTTACTCTGTATATACCTACACTTACCCTAATCCTACCTATTACCTTGGCCCTAAAAGACTGTGTAAGTACATAATGTTACATGCTGCTATAAATGTTATTATCCTATACTTAATGATGTAGATACGCTGTAACAGAGACTGTTAAGATGAATTGTGACCAAAAAGATAAATGTCTGCACTCTGGAGTAGAATGTTTTTCTGAAGAGGGTCAGTTGGGTTTAAATGTTGCTACTGTTTTAGTAAATTAAATGTTGGGTGGTGTACTCTAGTGTCTGGAAATGTGTGTGTGTTAGTCTCTGTCTTGCACCTGGCCTTAAAATAGGCTGCTGCTACTACAGTATGCTGCTGGTAATATAAGGCAGCAGAGTACCCTTATTCTGCCCAGATGCTCTCTCCTACCTGCCTCACAAGCATGAGTCACCACTTATGCCTGTGCGATGGTGAATGTGGTAGGCTAAAAATGCACATCGCTGCTAGTGTCAATGTCAATCATTTCTGGTGAGCAGTGTGTACCAAAGATTCTAGAGTGGAACATCTTGCGCATAGCGCTCTAGAATCTTTGGTATGTACAGAACAGTTCAAGACTCGTTTGTTGTGTTATTGTTGTGAAGCCAGGTGTATCTATAAAGACTTTTTGGCCAGAAGATATCTAGCGTCTAATTAAGGAGAGCAGAGAAAGTATAGATGGTTGTTGAACATGATCAGAGACATTGCTGGGAATATAGGAACGTGACTGTCATGCTGAAAATGAGTTCTGGCCATTGTGTGTAACCCCTTAAGTGTAAATAAGTATGCATGATGATGCTTAAAAGTCAGTGGACCCTTCATGAATGTCCATATTTCTGCAACAATGAAAACCAACTTTGCTTCTGAAAAGACTTGCATGCGTCAGGTAATTTTTGTAAGGTTTAAGGTCAGGATGACCATTACAAAACATTTATGCTATTCATCTTTGATCCTTATTTGGCACAAGTTGAACTCGAGTTGTTGTCTTGCTGCTACACGACCCAGTTTCTCTTGAGATTCAGTCCACAACAGATGCCCTGATATTTGGGTTGTAGAATTTGCTGATATAATGCAGAATTCATTTTTCTCATCAACAATGGCAAGCTGTCCTGACCCAGATGCAGCAAAAAAAAGAGGAACGGACCAAAACACCACCACTGCCACTGTGTTTCACAGATAGGAGGAGGTTCTTTTGCTGTATTTTTCTCTGAACATAACACATCTCATTTGAAGCGAAATGTCCTCTCTGTTGGACCTCTGCCCATTAAACTTCATTTGAATAGTTTAACTGGGTTTGTTAAGCTGTGTTCTGCTTGGCTACTTTTAGGACTGATTATGTTTGACTGATGAAAGTCATATTTATGCATATTTAAGTCTAAAGTATTGACCAACTTTCAACTTCTATTGTTTACATTTGTCTACCGAAAAGTGTAAAAAACACACACAGAATAACACTATTACTGTCTCCACACACATTCTGAGCATAGTGCACGCTAAATATTGTACATAGTAATAGTAGTAATAGCAGTAGTAATATTAGCAATAACACAGAGAATCTAAGGTCTAAAATACTGTTTTGCCAGAACCTTTTGTTTGAGAGTGTAGGTGACCTCCAGCTCCATCAGCAGCACACTCTTGCGCACGTCCAGGGTCTTGTGGAGTTCGGAGAAGGCCGAGTGGATGTCCTCCTCGATGGAGCTCCTCTGGCCGCTCAGCTGCTGCAGGATGTCTTTCAGCGTCTGCCGTGCCTCGGAGATCTGCGGTAGTCTGTGCGCGGTCAGAGAGCGAGCAGCGATCATAGTAATCAGTCATCAGTGTGCCATTCTTCTCATTAATCAATTAGTCAGCCACTCACAATGAACCAGTGAACCAGTCTTAGTAACAAACCATCAAGCTAACTAAACAATCAACCTTTAAAATGATCAATCAATCACTCACTCAACCAAGATCGTCAATAGGTCAGCCTTTTATGAGTCAAAGTAACCACAACGTGATTCGTTATAATAAAGCAATGTAATGTGAAAACAGTTAGCAATCCCACCAAAGCCCATAAACACCTAATTTGTAAGGCACATTGTTCTTCTTTTTGTTCAATATTTTTGTGTCTTTGACCAAAATAAATATGAAATAAATATTAAATATTAAAGCCTCACTTTGGTCTCTTCATGTTAGGCCTAAAAGTGTGTGTGTGTGTGTGTGTGTGTGTGTGTGGGGGGGGGGGGGGGGGGTACACTTTACTTAGATGATCTCTATAGATTATCTACATCTGCTTACATTATAAATAAACTCTGTTGAAATGTTGTTGACTACAATATAAGGTTGGGGTCAGGGGTTGGGTTTGCTTAAGGTGATGACCAGTGAGCAGTCTGAAGAATTTCAACAAACAATAATTTAAAAGTGGACTATGCAAGTGAAGTGTTACCATATGGGTCATAAATAAATGTGCTACAGTAGGTTCTGCACTGGGTTATAACACACATCTTTAATGTGGTCGAGGTCTGTGGCATAACACCCATGATGTTATGAGGTTCTGATCTGGGTTGCTGTTATGGGGTTGTGCACTGGGTCACTGGGTTTTAACACTCATGGGTCCTCACACTGTAGATGCTGTAGAGAAATTATGACCTGGGTCATAACTCACATGCTGTAATAAGGTTATTATCTGGGTTCTGGCACTTACGCTGTACTTTTGATCTGGGTCCTTACACATGTTGTAAGAAGGTTATAGTCTGGGTCCGAACACACATATTATAAGAATATTATAGTCTGTGTCCTAACAAATATGTTGTACTGTATAAAGTTATGATCTGGGTCCTAACACACATACTGTGTAAAGTTAGAATTGGGTACTGACACCAATACTGAATAAAGTTATAATCTGGGTCCTTACACCCATACTGTGTAAAGTTAGAATTTGGTCCTAACACGAATACTGAATAAAGTTATAATCTGGGTCCTAACAACTATGCAGTAATGTGGTCCTGCTTCAGGTGTGTCATTGGGCCGTCCTGCTTCAGGTGTGTCATTGGGCCGTCCTGCTTCAGGTGTGTCATTGGGCCGCACCTGTTGGTGGCGGCCATGGCTCTCTCCTGCAGTGTCAGGCGGAGCTTCTCTACGGCGGTGCTGAGGGGTTCAGTGGGGTGGTCGGCGTGGTCCCCGCTAACGCAGTCCTCACATATGACCACAGCACACACCGCACAGTACAGCTCCACCTCCTGGAGAGGAAAGAGGTGGAGGGGGTGGTGAAGAGAGAGAGGTAAGTAGAGAGAGGCTAAATAACACAGGCATCATCATGCATTTAATTTAATAAGGCAGTTCTTGGACTTCTGAAGTAAGAACACCTAGAGAAATAAAGATTTGGATACCAGCACTGTATGTCTACCAGTGAAGGAAAGGGAGGTAGAGAGTGAGAAAGAGAGAAAAGAGAGACAAAAACACAGACAAAGAAAGAAGAAAGAAAGAAAGAAAGAAAGAAACTAAAAAAGACAGAGTGGTGTGAACAGTAGTAGGTAGTATCCTTATAGGTTGCAAGTTCATACTGCATCTTGTGGCTCTACACATAAGTATGTGCTGTTACTAGAATCCAGAGAGGTCTTTGATAGAGGACAGGCCACTCTTGCAACATTTAAACTGTACATATAAGAAATCAGATGGTGTGCTTGGAGGTAAAAGACCAATCAGACATTTCCAGGGGATTTCTGATTAATCACGCAACCTCAAAACCCCATAAACATTCTCACTACTGGATATATGTGACACATTTATAGACATCAATAGGCCCCTATTTCCATTTAATCAACCCCAGAGAAATACAGGAAGTCATTGCCCTGCGCATAAATATATCATTGGCAAGGCAGGGCAAGGCAAGTTTATTTGTAGGAAATTCTGTGTGCTGTACAAAAGTAAAAGCAGAGAACGGTAAATAGTAAAACGTATACAAAAGCGCAACAAGCATAACATAACAAGCACAATGATAGAAATGAAATGCATAAAATAATAAAACTATAATAAGTAGGGTGCAGCTGGCTAAGCTGCCCAAACCATATAGCCAGGGACCTGGGTTTGAGTCCAACCTGAGGCCATTTTCTGAACCCACCCCATCTCTCTCCCACTGTCTCTCTCAAAAACTCAATAACAAACTTGAAAAACTCAGATAAGTGTAAAGTAAATAAAAGACACAGTAGACATATATGGAATATAAAGAGATACTATAAGATTATATGTGAGACTGGTCTTGCCTTGCCCTGGTGTTGTGTGCAGGTGGGCAGGGCCATCTTGGTGGGCACCGCCTCCAGGACCGTACACTCCTCGCTGCTGGTGTCCGGCGACCTCTGCTGTGGCTCCACCGTGGCTGATGAGGGACAAACAGAACGGTGTGACTGGTGACCCCACTGGAGCTGCAAAACAAAACCAGATTTTGCACTTTCAGGTCCTCTTTGATTAAAAAGGTCCAAAATGCACTTAGGCAATACATACTATATGTACTATTGTGTATGCTGTCTCAAATTCAAATTCAATAGTGCTTTATTGAAATGATAATTAAGTATTGCCAAGCAGTCAGTCAAAAAATGAGTATTATTTTCAAAATATAATTTGACAGCTCAAAGATTGGTTCTCTCTCTATCTGCCCCCCCCCCCCCTCCCTCTCTCTCAGTGGGTCTTTCTCATTTTCTGTGTGTGGGTGGATGGGTGTATACGAGTATAGACTCACCTCTCTGGCTTGGGGTACTGCGACTAGGAGAGTATTGTATGGTTGTAAGGAGTATGGCCACAGTGAGGATCAGGGACTCAGCAGTTTGGCTGCAGAGCTGATGCACCAGAGGGGAGGAGGGGCAGAGCTCCTCACAGACCTCTCCATCTCATACAAGACCCTACCAGAAAGACACATAAGGTATAGTATAGTATAGTATAGTATAGTATAGTATAGTATAGTATAGCATGGTACAGTATAGTATAGTACAGTACAGTACAGTACAGTACAGTACAGTATAGTATAGTTGGTTAACGCTATACACATAATCAGAAGTTTGACACATTTAGTATAGTATAGTATAGTATAGTATAGTATAGTATAGTATAGTATAGTTGGTCAAACCTATACACACACGCATACACACATGATCAGAAGTTTGACAGAATTACATACATACACACTCATAAATAGGTTTGTTTACATTTTGTCGTTGGGACCTCTCATTGACTGTCATTATTCTAGAACTACAGGATGCTAAACTGTACCTAGACCTGACCCTACTCTTAGTATCCTAGTTTTCAAATGTGACCACCTGACTTTTTTTTTTTACATCAGGGGACATACCGTGGTCATACGTATTGCAATGAAACCACCCTCTCTCTGTCTTTCACAAACACACATACACACATACATACGAGCAGACAGAGATTGGGGGAGGGAGACGAAGAGACAAACAGACAGACAGACAGACAAACAACCCCCAAAAAACTCACAGACACAAAAAAGGCACACATATATAAACTAAAGTACACACATATACGTGCACACACACATGCTTACATATGGAAAGATGCTGTTAATACCTGTATAGAGAGCTCTCAGGTTATGTGGATTATGAAATATCCAAACACCGCAGCGACCGTTAAACATTGACACTGATGAGAAAACTGGGTCAAACATCAGTCAGAGTGGGGGGCAGGGAGAGAGAGACGAGCTGGAGAGGGGTGGTGGTGGTGGTGGTGGTGGGGGACACTCTTTTTGGGGTGGATTTTATAGCCAAAATTTGAATAAATTATACGCCACGACATATCCACCTCACAAAAGAGCGCAGATCATCACCATAGCAACCCGACGTCAGCCACTGCTTGTGTGTGGGTGAAGCCTAGTGCACGGTAGTGCTGAGCAACCTTATTTTAGTGTCGGTGGCTGCTGTTTGTTTTTTTACAGGAAATAGTGAAATACTATAGTAATGCCAAGCCATAGCTTGAGACTGTGTGTCTGACTTCCAGGAAAGCAGGATCAAGGTCTTCTCTCAGCGTAGCAGTGATTACATGGATGCAGAGAGCCGTGTTGCATCGTAATTGCGATTGTGTGTCCCTGCCTAAGACTCCTCAACCCCCCCCGCAATCCTCACTCCGTCTTCTCTCTCTGTCTCTCTGTCTCTCTCTCTCCCCCCCATGCCCAACCTGTCGCCCCTATTTGTAGCTTCATACTGCAGTGAAACACTGCAAAGGATTATGGGGCAATCTGTTTGTTCGGCGCTTTCTGGGAAAATACTCTGCCAAACAGATATAGAGACACCGAGGACAGCACAGATGCGGGAAGACAGTGTCACTAATAGATGGAGCAAGTTTGAAAACACTGGGTTAATTATAATCTGTTTGAATGCGTACATTGATTGTGCAATAAACATTGACCGGCTGCTTGAAATACCCAGTCCTGACTTTATTTATTATGGGGGTACAAGTAGAATAGTCACTGCAGAGCCAGCACACAACAGAACTGGGAGAGTCAAAGTATAGGGCATTGTGAGAGTAATTCAGTAAGTAAATAAAAATAAACTATAAGAAATGACAGCTACACATAAGATAAAAGCCCAGTACATCATTGCACACTTGTTAAGGTATTGCACACACATTCCCAAGGCTAAAAAAACTGCTGATGCTGCATCTGATGCTCCTTTTACTGACTGCTACAGGGCAGGAGGTTGAACAGTCAGGCACTGTACAGGATGGGGTTGGGGGGGTTGGGGGTGTCAGAGGTGATATTCGTCACCTTGCTGAGACACCCAGGACCTGACATCTCAGAAGGGCAGATGGCAAACAATAAGAGTTTAGAGTATCACTTGAAGTGTGTTGCATAATTATTCAACAGTTAGATTGTTCGGATGCAAGATAATAAGGCAAGTGACTCATCAGAAAGTGACACATGGTTTAACGCAAGGCCTTCCTGCATAGTCCAGCCCCATGCTTGAACCTGTAACCTCACAACAACTCTGCATTGGGACGAAGACATGCTAGCAAGTGAGCTTAAAGCTAGGCTAGGCTTTCATATGTTTGAGCTATGCTAGGCACTAACACAGAATACCAATGAATAGCCCAAGTAATTATGCTCTTACAGCTTGATCAAGCCACAAATATAGCACCCCATTAACATGTTCTGGTCATTTGTATTCATAATTTCCATACCTCTGTGCTTCTAGAAGCATAGTTTAGCATGAAACAATGCAGGCCCTGGGACAGGCTGCTTCGGTCAGCTGAATGCTGAATGGAGGGCAGATCCACTGACAGTTTGAGGGTAAAATATAGTCTGAGTACAGCACTGTTGTTATGGCGATCATGAAACCGCAACCTGGATAGTAACTGAACCCAAAGGGCAGCTAGAGCTGGCTATTTCTTTACCTCACCAGAACTGTAGCTTTACACCAAGCGCCACTTTATACTCACTGAATTGTTCTTGATGTGTGAGTAGTTAATTGGGAGACTCCATTTTTTGTGAGCCTGACCAAAAGATTTATAAAAAATAAGATAATGTTTATGTACAAACAATACAGATGCTAGTCCCAGATTAGCCTAGCTTTAGTTTTGCTAAAGGGAAGATTTCGACTAATATGATGTAATACAAATAAAGATAGAATAATGCTAGGGTTGACACACTACAAGTGCAATTTATCAATATGGTATAATTTTAGAATATCAATTTCAGATCATGAGAACCTAAGATAAGGTTACATATACTATGGCTGATAGCTGTAATAGTATGATAGTTTGTTGGCTTTGGTGGACATCTTGAAAAAAGAAGAGGTGATGTCTGCTTTAAAGCACAGATATACATGAGTAGTGAAAATAGTCAAATAACATCATTAATATAACATAAGCATTACCATAAAGTGACATTACGGTTATAAATGCTTTCCTCAAACATAACAGATATATTTTATAGTTTTGTATTATCCAGTGGTAGAATGACTCAAACAGAAACAGACCCTGATATGAAAAATGACCACTGCAGCAACAGAGAGTGGCACACAACACACACACACACACACACAGATATGTTTCCCCCCAGGGGAGGAATTGTGACCCTTGGCCTCAATAGGCCCTTCCACTTACTATTCCATATTGATAAGATTTTTATTCTGAAGAAGATATCCCCGTCTCCCACATATGTCAGTAGCTCATACACACATACATATAGACACACACACACAGGCACACACACACACACACACACACACACACACACACACACACACACACACACACACACACACAAATATTATGCTTCTACGAAGTACATTTGCTATCAGTAGAGCATAAAAAAGAAATATAGCAACAGCAGTACATGGCTCAGTGCAGGCATATCTAATCAATCTTCTACACACACACACACACACACACACACACACACACACACACACACACACACACACACGCATAGAGCATAGGCTATAACAATCAAGCTGAACTTTTTTGAAATTATTTTATCGTCTCTGAGAGCTCTGACTGCTGTGGCTGTTGTCTGTAACTGTTTTCTCTGGCCTGATCCTCAGTATTGCTGAAATGAGGAATTATCTGTGTGAGGGAGGAAGGAAAGGACAGGTCAGCGCTGCCAGGGTTGTGTTGCGGATTTGTGGGGTCGTTCTAGAGTAAATCTGTTGCATATTGTGGCTAGTTTCAGTCCGGCTTATCACAGCAACCTGCCAGCTCAGAGCTTTGCTCTCTCCATCCTTTCAGGCAATATCACTGGACAGCCACT
>CM059284.1:17947076-17997076 GCA_030347295.1 Setipinna tenuifilis
ATCCTCCCCTGTGGTGTCCTCTGTTTCAAGTCCATTGACGGATTTTCCAGTGATAGCAGGCATGACGGATATGGTCGGGGGAGGGGCCCCACCTGAGGCGTTCAGTGATTGGCTGGAAAGCTCGATCTCGATTTGACAGACGTACTGCGAGGACGGACGCTGGCGAACTATTGGCTTGTGCGGACGGAGGATCACTGCCGTTTCCTGAGCGCCAATGTTTCCACCAATGAGGTGGTTGTCAAGCTGTGATCCTGTTACCAGAGTGCCATTGCAAAGATCATCAGACACTTGCACCCCAATGTCTTTCCCCAGTCCTTCCGGTCCTGTCATGGTTGCCACGCTCTTCCCGACCTCTCTGCCTCTCGCTCCAGCTTTCCCCTCACTCCCTTTCTTCTCCACACTCTTCTCTCTTGGTCTCACTGTTGCTGACGTTGCCGCAGTTTGTTGACGTTTGGTTTTCGGAGTAACACTGTGTTGGCTCCCTGAAGTTGTATGTGTTGTATGTGTTGGCTGGCTCGTCAGAGATGGTGTGTGTTCGTGTTGTTGAGTCTTTGTGGTGTGTGTGGCCTTATTTTGGCTTGCCATCACGTCTTCTGACACGTCTTCCTGAGTGTGTGTGCGTGTGTCTCTCTGTGACGTTTGCAAATCCTGCTTTGCCTGTTTCTCCTGCTGTGGTTGGCCCACAGGGGGCGCTGAGACGTCAGGGCTGACGTCAACTCTAACAGCATGAACCAGATTCCCATCGTCACTGACAGGAGACAATTGATCGTCCGACTGGGAGAGAGGTGTGCCGCTGTTACTCGCCGATTGTTTCGTTGACGTTTTGGGTAGCCCTTTATTCGTTTTTGGTGACACCTTCAACGGGATGTGAGAAGCTGCGAGCTTGTTTTGAGTTTTCGCGTCTTTATCGGCCAGCTGAGAGGTCGACGCAGAGCCGCTAGCCTTAAGCGAGTCTTTAGCCGCTATCTGAGAGGAGGAGCTGGACGCTTTGGTCTTTGGTGTGTCCTTCGCCGGCACGCGGAACGTCGTCACCACCAGGCTGCTCCTGCTGACGGGAGCCTTGGGCTGGTCGGTGCTGCTGGCCTGAGCCCTTGAGCTGCTGGGGGATTTGTGGTTCAGTTTGGGCTCGCTGGCGTGCGTGGTCAGGTGGGTCCTGGCGGCCGGTCCGGACTTCTGGATCTGGCCCACGTGCTCCAGTGACCCGCTCTTCTTACCGCTAGCACCCACCGTTAGCATGACGGCGCTAGCGTCGCCACGCCCGGACGCCTTGCTTCCATCTTTGCCGGGCCCCTGTTTGGTACCACGAGTGGGGTGAGAGGGGGGAGGTTTGCTGCCTTTGGTATCCATGGTGATGATGTTAAACTACAGACAGAAAAAGATGCTGGTGGATCTGTGATGTCAGGGGGCTGTTTGTAGCATCATTGTAGATAAGGACACGCCATTTCAGATCCTGAGGACAGAAAGAAAAAGGAGGCTATAAGAAGATCATTGGAATACTTTTAAATAACTATAAGGAGAGAACAGGGACTGTTAGATGATATTAGATATTGGAACTGTAACTGAGACTGTAGGACAGTTTTAAGAAGACTACAGGGATGTCATGAAAAGATTTAGAGGACACTATAGAAATACTGTAAAAGGGACTGGAGAGACACAATAAGGAAACTATAACAGCAACATCATGTTTGTAATGATGATGCAACCCATCTGGTTTGGTTCCCTTTCAGATGAATTATTACTTAACCTATTTATGCTTCACTGCAGCTAGCTTTACGTTAATGCAATTAACAGCTGTAGGAATCCTTGCTATTTTTACTGCACGGCTGGTGGTGCATGATGCCCGCTCAAAGTGCTCTCCAAATTAGAGCCCCTTATATGTGTGTGTGTGTGTGTGTGTGTGTGTGTGTGTGTGTGTGTGTGTGTGTCTGTTTGCGTGTGTGTGTGTGTGTGTGTGTGTGTGTGTGTGTGTGTGTGTCTGTGTCTGTCTAAGCATTACTCCTCTGGTGGATGGAGTTGCCCCATTTCCTGGGGTTGTACAGAATCAATTACACCCAAATTAGCCCACAATATCAAACACACACTAGCAGCATATTAAACCTCCACTGGTAGGAACCAGGGAGATTACCCTCTGCTAATCTGTGGTCACTTCGCTACTCGTCAATCAAACCTAAATGGCCACACAGACACCTCAAAAATATTTGTGTCAACTTAACACCGCAGAGTATCTGCGCATTCACACTGAATTATTTTATTTTTATGACACTTTAGGGATACAAGCCCCTTCCTGAGTGTTGTTAGTCTTAACCTTGGGACCAGTGGGTTAACACTATGATTTGACACACACCCTGCTCCGGAAGACTTACTTAGGCACATGCATCTCCCTGTATGTATAAAGGTAATCTGCTTACTCTGTGTTCCTCTACACCTCTGTCAGCTTATGTCCTCCTTTTTGTAAGTCGCATGTAATGTGATTTGACAGTGTTATTAAGTGGCAGACAGTGTTATATCACAGGCATGTATTGATGAAATAATGCTTTTGAATTTATTTATTATGTGCAATCTGTGCTCTGTGGTGTTAATTTGACACTAGCATTTTGCACTGATGCAGCGGTTAGGTGTTTCCTTATTAAAAGGTATACATGCATATGCTAAAAGGGGAACAGCATTATATATGTTGTATAAATGCATATATTCATAAGATGGAGATGAGTTAAGAGTGCAGGTTCAGTGAAGGGGCAGAGATCACAGCATATGGAAACCAGCTAGGCTAACTAGCTATGTGGCTAGCACAGATGGGAAGGTATATTGCCACACGCTCACAGCTTCCTATCAATAATTTACCTGTAATCCATGTCATGATGGCATTCTGTGTTACTCACCACAGTGCATGTTTTTTTCTCTTTATCTAAAAAATGTAGTATGCAGCTGATCTTGTTTTTTTCCCAGCTAACCCCCACTGAGGAGCATGGTTTTTACAAGGATTCCTCTCAGTCATGTCAGAGGTCCCCTTCTGTGCCAGACCCCCCATCTCCCCCCATCTCCCTCCACCTCCCCTGGACCATGAACTCCCACAGTGGGAATGCAGTAGTTGTTACCTCTGCATGTGTTTCCCTCCTCACGTGTGGAGATGGAGAGACCAGTGTGTGGCACTCCTGACCAGTTAACCAGTACAGTGTAGTATCCAGTAGTGGTATATACTGTAGTTCACAAACGAATCGGTTTCGAACAACGCAAACTGATTCTGAATGTCTGGCTCTCATTGGTTCTTTAGGCCATTGGTCACAACAGTCAGAGCTGTCACTCATCACTCTAGTTCAGTGACTGTACTGAGAGAGCCAGCCAATAATATGCCATTGTCTTAAATTAATCTCAAAAATTGATTTAAAAAATATATTTGTTAGTTATTTTTTAATGTTTTAGAGACCAAACATTAAGTTGGTTCAAATGAACAATTTGTTTTGATGAACTGAATGACGTAAACTAGTTCCTGGCAAAGAATCAAAATGCTCATGTATAGTATCCAGTGTGTGGCATTCCTGACCAGTGTTGTTGTGCCATTTTTTTAAGTGAAGGGATGCAGTTTTGTGACATGATTAAATGAGAATATACCACATACATGTACATGCCTGCCAGATATGGACATTACTGCTAATCAGTTAAAAATGTCACAGCCAATCTATCATGTGTGCTTCTTTGTCATTACAACACACATAACCCTTCTTACCCTCTAATTGTGCATGCCTACAGAGACAACGCGCACCAAATAAGGCAAGCAGTTTAACATTTAATATTATTGTAATAATTTGTTATTTAAAATAGTCATTCTTTCCATTTTTTTGAGATCATTCCCTTGTGTCTCCTGCCAGGAAGTGCCCCTGCCTTTCTGGAAGTCGCTTTGGATAAAAGCATCTGTCAAATGTAATGTAACGTAATAATGTAATGTAATGTAATGTAATACAATAATGTAATGCCTGGCTCTCTCCCTTAAGGGTCCCTTCAGCTGCCCGTATAGAGGTGTAATTAGGGGAAACCTGACCCCCCCAAAGAAAATCAAAATGCCCCGACAAAAAAAAAATGAACAAACAAAAAAACAACAACAACAACAACAAAAAAATTCCTGGATTTAAACCCCCATCCTCACAATGTTTAACAATGTCGACTTATTCACCGCAGGGGAAACCCCTCCCCCAATCCACCATCCAACATTTACATTTTTTTTTTTTGCGTTACTAAAAATAATCATTCTTTCATTTGTTTTTCTCAAGATCTTGCTGAAAAAGAAAAATGGGCTTACGGCATTACTCTGCCTTACCTCCTGCCCACTACACAGCTGCTACACGCCTGATGCTGATCCTGACCCTCTCCTGTAAGGACCACTTCAGCTCTGCATGCATGTATGCCACAGTGTCCCTGCAGGAGAACCTCATGGAGCCCCCACCTCCCGACCCCCTGCCCCCAAACCCCATACTTTCTCCCAGAAACTCACTTATTTTTGGGCCAGATTTACCCTCTTCCTGGGTACAGTCTACCAACCTTGCACTGGCACTAGTACCTCCAGTAGAAGCAAGCAACAGTATCAACCGGGAGACTGAGTGGCTGTCTGCCCGCCGTTGTAGAGTCCTATGCCAGTCCGACAGCTAGCAAACAGTGCACTGTGGCTGCCATATGCTGTGTGGCATACTGGCCCCTCTACTGTTCCCGACCACAACATGAAGCATCACTTGGTAAACAAACAAACATGTAAACAAAAACTGTTCACAATGACAGACAGCAGGTTCTGACTGTGGATTCAGACACATAAATTGGTTATTCATGAATGAAGCAGCAGCATCACTCTTACCTGAGTTGATCAATGGGGGGTTAGCTCCAGGTTGTGTGGGCTGTGATGGGTGCTGTGTGTGTGTGTGTGTGCGTCTGTGCGTGTGTGTGTGTGTGTGTGTGTGGTCCTCCTGTGTAGTAGGTGTAGAGGTCGAGGCCGGTCTGACACGGGCGCTTGGCAGCTTCGGCGAGTTGCGGGGAGTTTGAGCTCACAGGGTCCCGTCTGCTTTGGTGTGTATGTGTGTGTGTGTGTGTGTGTGTGTGTGAGATGCCCGTGTCTCTCTTTCTCGTTCGCTCACTCTCTCTTTGCTCCTCACCTCCTCACGATACTCTCACGCCCCGATGAACACACACGCTCCGCCTGCAGGAAACTGGGTCACTTCACACACACACACACACACACACTCACTCACTCACTCACACACATATGGGCATGTATGCACACACTCGCTCACACACATATGGCCATGTACACACACACACATACACACACACACATGTACATGCACATGTACACATTGACAGATAAGCACGATACAGATACACACACACACACACACACAGACACACACACACACACACACACACACACACACACACACACACACACACACAAACAAACACACACACACACACACACACTTTTGATTGTGTGTGTAAGAGAGTATACCCTGCTAACATGCATTAGATTTCTGTAAGCCACTTGGGAATTCCCTAAGTGAGCCTTTACACAGAGCACATTAGCAGAAATGGCATCTTTGCACGTGTGTGTGTATGTGTGTGTGTGTGTATGTGTGTATGTGTGTGTGAGAGATGCAAGAGTGGCTGTTTAGCTATATTATAAAAGTATGCTCATGTCTCCCTGTATTGTGTTCGTGTGTATTTTGGTGTGTTAATCTCTCTGTGTGTTTGTGATGTTGGGGTACCTTGTATAGGGTTATGTGTTCCTTCACCTTTGCAAAGTGTTTGTGTGTGTGTGTATGTGTGTGTATTTGTGCATATATGTGTGTGTCTGCATTTGTGTGTGTACAGATGTGTGCAGTGCAATGTGCAGTGTGTGTGTGTGTGTGTGTGACTGTGTGTATTATGTATGTATTTGTGTGTGTGCGTGCATTCACGAGTGTGTGTGTTTTCTATATGTTGACGCAGAGTAATATGCTTCTGGGGGATTAGGTTTTTTTCTTGCGCAAATGTTGTTTTCCTATTTCACATGAGAGATCTCCTGCCTATCTGGAGTCCTGGAGTGTGTGTGTGTATGTGTGTGTCTGTGTGTGTATGTGTGTGTGTGTGTGAGCAAGAGAGAAAGAAAGACAGAGCGAGAAAGAGAAAGACACCGACAGAGAGAGAGAAAGAGAGAGAGAGTCCTAGGGTGTGCTCACAGTTCTGTATCGTTTTGTTTGTTTGGGGTGTTTGTGTGTGTGTGCCCACTCTCCATTATTATTTTGCTTGTTTATGGTCTAATGTGTTTAGAAGGAAGGGACACTGTGTGTGTGTGTGTGTGTGTGTGTGTGTGTGTGTGTGTGTGTGTGTACCTGCGTGTATGTGTTTGTGTATGTCTTTAATGCATTCAGAAGGGAGAGCCACTGTGTGGGTGTGTGTGTTTTGTTAATATTTTCGGAAGGGAGGACCACTGTGTGTGTGTGTGTGTGTTTGTGTGTGTGTGTGTGTATGCACGCGCACATTTGTGTGTATATCTCTAATGTGTTCAGAAGGTAGGGCCACTGTGTGAATGTGAATGTATTTGTGTGTGTGTGCATGTGTGTGCGCGTGTGTATGTCTTTAATGCGTTCAGTGGGTGTGTGTGTGTGTGTGTGTATGTCTCTAATGCATTCAGAACGCAGGGCCACTGTGTGTGTGCATGTGTATGTGTGTGTGTATGTCTCTAATGCGTTCAGAAGGCAGGGCCAGTGTGTGTGTGTGTGTGTGTGTGTGTGTGTGTGGGTGTGTATGAGTCACAGCCGGGTTCGCTCGGGGCTCAGACTATCCGTGGTGAGCTGTGCCGTGTGCCAACGCTGACGTGGCACCGTGCCCTCGGCTCCTTCCTTCCCCCGCGCCGTGTCCCACGGACAGGACAAGATGGCATTGCGCAGATACATAAACACACAAAAATAAAGGTAGCAGTTACAGGCAGTTACACTCCAGCTTCTTGCTTCTCTCTCTGCCTGAGGCCAACACAAACCGCAGTGTTTCTTTATCTGCTGTGAAAGAGGATCTGTTGTTGATTTTTAATATGTGAGTGTGTTTGGCTTTAATCCCTTGAATGAGCAGTAAGGATTTCCTGGGATGGTCTCCTGCGGAGATATCTACAGTACAGAATCTTACGTTGATTCAGATCTAACTTAATCTTTCATCAATTCTAATCTTTTTCAACTGAGTAGGAGTGGCTATTTTTCCTATGTACATTATGTATTAGGGCTTGGGTATTATGTTATTTATTACGCTATGTGTATTTGTGTATTTTGCCCCGTTGTGCAAATTGCCCCATTGGGGGGATAAAAAAAGGCATTGATTGATTCCCAAAAAACTGCCCCAACGTGGTTGAAATCAGGGGTTTGGTTTTAAACAAGGTGATTCTCAGTTAACAAGAAACAGAAGACTAAAGTTGAATTTCAACACATCATCTGTAAAATCTCTCTATAGGCAGAGTATCAAAATGATGCTAAAACAGGCCATTAAGACAGCTACATTTCATTTAGCATTAAAATGTGTGTTAAAATTATATGTTTTTTTGGGGGGAAAAAATCCAATTTAAGGAATGAAGCTCAACAGACACATTTGGATGACAAATATACAAGACAATGGAGATGCCATTTTCTTTTCTGTTTGGGGTCCTTCAGTAAAGAGTTTGGTATTTTACCTTTGTTTTTTATCAGTTCTTTTTCCATTTTTTTACATGAAGCACATCAAAATCCTTGCACCTATAATATTTCATTTATAAATAAAGTTGCCTTGCCCTGTGTAGTACTCTCGTGAGACAAAAAAAAAATCCATATCATGTGCAAGTGAATGTAGAATGAGAATAAATGTACACACATGAAGAAGCATTTACGTAGATAACGAAGAAGCATTTTAGTGTATAGCTAAACATAGTCATCGCCATTAACAATAAAGAAAATAAACAATGGCAATAAGTCCAGACCACCTGACCCACTCCAGCTCCCTCAGCCAATCACACGCTCCTCCTGGCTCACCTGTCACCCGCACCTGGTGACCTCTTTGTGTGACCACTACTGGAGTGCTACTTTAAGACCAATGTGTGTGTGTATGAGAGAGGGTGTGTGCATGTGTGTATGTGTGTGTGTGTGTGTGTGTGTGTGTGTGCATGTGTGTGTCTGTGCATATGTGTGTGTGTGTGTGTGTATGTACATGTGTGTCCCATACTTTAGTTGCGTGGAGCAGGTGGAAGTGACACACACACACTCACCCACATACACACACACACACACACACACGCTTGCCTGTCCCTTGTCCGGCGCAACCCTGGCCTCAGACGGGAGCCCCGAGCAGCCTGCCCAGCCACAGCAGCTCAGCATGTGGGAAGAGAACTTCGACACGGAGAAGTAAGGAACACACACATCACACACACACACACAGAATATTTCTTGTTATTGTTGATTTTTAACATGGAGAAGTAGACACACACACACACACACACACATACACAAACACAATATTTCTTGTTATTGTTGATTTTTAACATGGAGAAGTACAGACACATGCACACACATCACACACACACATATACACACACACACACACACACAGAATATCTCTTGTTATTGTTGATTTTTAACATGGAGAAGTAGAGACAAACACAAATCACACACACACACACACACACATTACACACACACACAAAATATTTCTTGTTATTGTTGATTTTTTTAACATGGAGAAGTAGAGACACCCACACACACACACATATCACACACCCACTACAACAGACACACAATACAATTCACTCACTGTACACTCACTGGGGGTCAAAGTAGGCATGTTTGTGACTGCTGCACTGTTTATATTTTGGGTTGTGTAACCGTCTTGCTGTCTAACTAGTGTGTAACCAGCATTGCTATCTAACTCTCACACTATCTAGTAGATGTAAGCCGCTTGGCAGAGTTTGAAAATTCATCACAAGTGTACAATTTGCTGCATAGATTGTTAGTGTATGTTCTGATCAATATTACAAAACACATCTAACAATGTGTATTTATGTGTGTGTGTGTGTGCATGTGAGAGTGTGTGTGTTTGCGTGTGCATGTGTGTGGGTGTGTGTATGTGTGTGTGTGTGTGTGTTGCAGTCATGGAGTTGGCAGGAAAAGAGACTACTCACCGGTTTCATGGAGTGAATACTTTGAGATGATGGATGATGTGGTTGTGGGGACTGCTGAGAGCAAGGATATATCCTTTTCTTGAGTAAACTACAAATGTACCCTACTCTCTCTCTCTCTCTCTCTCACACACACACACACGAAAGAACCAAAATGCAATTACACTAGTGATTGTTGCTTTACTATTTACCTTAAACTACAAATGTACCCTACACACACACACACACACACACACACACACACACACACACACACACACACACACACACACACACACAAAAGAACCAAAATACAATTACATTAGTGATTGTTGCTTTACTAATTACCTTAACAACCCAAAACAATACACTTTTTCGGTTCAGCAAAAGAATTTGAACTACATATTTATAGCAATTTATGCATACATCTTCACAAATACAAACACACGCACACACACACACACACAGCTGTGGTTGATGCCTTGACTGTGTCACGTGTTCCGTGTGTATAAAAGCGGAGTGGACGGGCCTTTACTGGTGCTGCTGCACGGAGGGGGACACTCAGCACTCAGCTGGGCCGTCTTTACCGTAGGTCACACACACACACACACACACACACACACATACACTTATGCATACACACTCTCTCTCTCTCTTATATGCGTACACATATACACACTCGTACACTTGCAAGCACACATAATGCACACACTCAAACATGTACATACCGTCATAACAATGACTGTGTCATGCACGCATATTAGTATACATAATACTTTTATGTACAATTATGTACGCAGACTCATATGCGGGCACACACAAACGCGCACACCCACACACCCATACACCCACACACACACACACGTATCTCGTATCTGTTGTGTTTTGTTGTCTGCAGGCAGCCATGACCAGCAGAGTGGCCTGTCGAGTTATGGCCATGGATCTACGGAGCCACGGTGAGGTCATTCACTAGGCAACCAAACACCTAGCCTCAATGTTTCCCCTGTGTGCTATATGGTCATAGCGATACTTCTGTAGACAATTATAAATAATTATATGATTGCACTGCAGTCATGTTACTTTGTTTTTTATTATCTGTGTAACGTGATCTGTTGTTCTGAAAGGTGCTTATACATAAAATGTATTATTATTATTATTATTATTATTATTACATGTAGCCCTTCCATCTACATGGTGTGTTATGACTGAACAAACAAACTGCATCCTTATAAGTGTGTGTGTATTGGGATGTCAAACTGCATCATTATAAATGTGTGTGTGTGTGTATTGGGATGTTCTGGTAGGTGCCACTCAAGTTCGACATGCTGATGACCTCTCCACCCACACCATGTCCAGGTTTAAACATTAACATTTTAAGAGACTGTGTGTGTGTGTGTGCGTGTGTGTGTGTGTGTGTGTGTGTGTGCGTGTGTGCGTGTGTGCAAGTGTGTAATTCAATTCATATGCATACTCTTTTTTTGTCTTTGTCTAGGTTTGCATATGTGACAGTGAGGGAGTGAGTTAGTGAGAGAAAGAGAGGGAGGGAGAGAGAGAGAGAGAGACAGACAGACAGAGAGAGAGAGAGAGATGCTCATAGTATAGTGGCAGTCCTCTCACACACACACAGTTTATAAAGCTTTTATAAAGTCTTGCTGTGCTGTTAAAGGGGCCCTTCCGCTAAAAACCACTTTGAGTAGCTCTATTTACAATGTGGTGGGTCACAACAAGCAGTATATGCACGCAGCATTCCAAGACGTGAAATTCGACCCTCATGGTTTTACTGGTCATTGAAGGGTCGAGCTAACCAAAACGAGCGGATCAGAGCATGCTAAACCTATCTACATCACTAGGTCGTAAGCCCCGCCCAGAGCCATGTATGGCAAGCCCACATCCCAAAGGAAGAACAGTGAACAGAAGCTAGGTGAGTGAAAGACAGCGAATTTGCCCAATCAGAGGTGCCTTATTGACACGTCATGGATATTCACGAGGGACACCGGAAAAGCCAGTCGTTCAACCACTAGACCTGTTATAGCTTACAGAAAACAGCATCAAGCAAGAGAACTAGGACATACTTTTTCACAGAAATGACGCACAATGCATTCAACCATAGTGGCGACACAGAAATATGAATAAAAATAACGATGAAAGGACCCCTTTAACACTCAACACTCTGCATAATTTGCAGTCTTCTTCTTCACCCATTTGTCCCGCCCTCCACAGGGATGTGGCCAATGTAGTGCGGGCTACCTACGGCGAGATCCTGCCCCCCATTATTCTGGTTGGTCACAGCATGGGCGGGGCCATCGCGGTGCATGCAACGAGTGGAGCTCTCCTGCCTTCCGTGGTTGGCCTTGTCGTCATTGATGTCGTGGAGGGTAAGTGAAGGCTGCAGTTTTAAAGCAACACTTAAGCACTTTTCCTTCTCGGTCGCTCTACAGGTTGCTAGCAGAATTATCTTTTTATTATGTCTCATTCAAAATACAGATAGATGATCTGCTTTTGTCATAGGTAGTATATCACAGAAAGATCCAGCATTTTTCATTTCTGTATCTAAACTATACTCACACGTTGGAGCATTTAATTTAAATAGAGTGACAAATATCATTACAAATTGCTGGAAACTGTGGCTGCCATAGAAGATGTTTTGTCACCATTCATAGCTGGCAGGATATATGTATGTGTATATACCTCACCTTTAAATAATTATGTATCATGTAGGCAAGTAGTATTTTACATTCTAATGTATTTAATAGCTGTCAGAAGGTAAAGACAGTTTTGAGGTAATATTTCTTCTTGGACAAACGTAGAGTGTAAGTGCAAAAGCTCTGATGTCCTTCTGCTCCCCCTGTTGGTCAGGAAGTGCCATGGAAGTGCTCCACAGCATGCAGAACTTCCTCAGGGGCCGCCCCAAGTCCTTCAAGACCATCGACCACGCAATCGAGTGGAGGTCAGACACACCTGCCCCATCACATGCCCCATTTACTGTAGACAGATCCAGGGCCACAGATCCAGTGGCATGGAGGATTCTTTCAAAAGCATAGTTATTGCTATGACTGTATGTTCTTCATAAATCTATTAATTTTGTCATCAAAGCCAAAGTTAACTTTTTTGTCCATTCTGTCATAAGTACAGGATGTACAGACAATTCTTTTAGACACACGATGCAAGAGCACGACAACAGCAACATATTGTATTCGTATATCACCTTTTAAGACACCCAAAGCAATGATATAGAGACATAAAAAATAGAAAAAAGTAAACATTGAAAAAGCTAAGGGTCTTAATGGCATAGATAAGAGTTAAAAGACAAGAAATACTGTAAATAAAGAGTGCAAGGTTCAAGTGAAATTTCACAGCTCTGGTAATTGGTTTATTCCCTTTTCAGATAAGCTGTGATACCCTAAGTAAATATCTCATCATTTTCTTCTTTACAGTGTTAAAAGTGGTCAAATTAGGAACTTAGAATCTGCAAAAGTGTCAATGTCTGGTCAAGTACGAAGGTAAGGCTCTTGCCTGGGTGCTATGCTATAGACACATAAAGCATCATATACTTTATATGATGTACATGTATATGTATATTTACAGAATTTCAAACTTAATCAACTATTATCTTGTTCATGGGCACAAACACCTGTAACTATTCTTTCCTATTCTTTTCGCCTCTGTCTATCTCTTTCTCTTCCTGTCTCTCTCTCTCTCTCTCTCTCTCTCCCTCACACACACACACATACGCATACACACACACACACACACACACACACACACACACACACACACACACACAGGTGTGAGGGAGAGGAGGGCGAGACCACAGAGCAGGTAAGTCCAGGGGGGGAGGCTGTGGCCGAGGGCCACGAGGAGTTCTATGACGTCAACTACGCCACGGACAAGGCCGAGAGCGCCACGTCTGAGGTCAGCCTCAGTGACCCAGAGGTAAGAACCAGCAGCCCCACCTCATGATTTACAGCTAAGCCAATCACATTACATATAGCTACAGTTAAGCCAATCAGAAATCACACACAGTTACAGTTAACCTCGCCTTATATTATAGTTAGGCCAATGACATATCATATAGATACAGTTAACCCCGCCTTACGTTACAGTTAAGCCAATCAGATATCATACAGCTACAGTTAACCCCGCCTTACATTATACAGCTAGTTAAGCCAACCACGTATCATACAGATACAGTTAGCCCCGCCTCACATCACATACAGCTATGAATAAGCTTCTCATACTTAACTTCACATCCCAGACACTTATAGTTCTAACACCCAACTATAGCTCCAATTAACCATTTAAAATCTTACCTTACATTACATACCCACATACAAAACCACACATTACACAGTTAAGCCCTAAAGCCTATTCATATATTACACACAGCTAGTGTTAATTTTCAACACCCAATCACACATCACATAGAGCTAGAGTTAACCTTTTACCATCTATGTCCACATCGCATACAGATACAGTTATATAAAAATACATGACATTAAAGCTGTATAGCACATAGTGACAGAAAGACCTTTATGCATAACTTGAACATACAACATCTATGGCACTAAAGCCGTGTTGGACATCCTGAATGATACATACAGCCTTAGTGGCTCTGCAGCTTTTGTGTAGAGGTACATTTGTTTATAGCTTGAATAGAAGAACATTCCCCATGTAGTAAACCTCCACCAATGGGCTATATGTCAATGTTAGGGTGAATAAATGAATTGACCTATAATGTAGTATTAGTTACATAACATAAATTACTTTAAATATCCAATGGCTTCAGTTCTGGTACAAACATGAGTTATATGATAATCATATTAGCCTACACCTATCCTTTTGAAGACCTTCATAAGTTGCAGTTTGTAATCATTGTTCGATCACACTAAATTCTATGCAGAAATACTCTGCATGATACACTAAGCTAACTCACTGAAGCACTGACCCTAATGCTGCACATTGCTTTCGGCAATAATTAAACTAGTTATGACTTCATGGAGAAAATCACTCAGTGGTGTGAATAAAAATGCTACAGCATACTGACCCAGTGCCACATAAAAACAGCAGACTGCTTTGCTGTGAACATAGATAGGTTGTAATTCTTCAACATAACCTTTAAGTGCTTCTCTGTGATAAGAGTCTGCTGTGATCGGATGTGGATAGTCGGATTGAGTGGTGATAGTGGTGGTGATCAGTGATGAGCATTCTGGCTTTAGAAGCTACAATCCCATGCAGTACCCTGTATTTGTTCCAGTCATTCAGTAAGTCAGCTGATTCTAATTAGCACAGCTGTTCAGCTAGGTAGAAGAGTTATTCAGTGAAATCTCCCATATTAACCACACAGGTGGAAGAACCAGGTGGACTTGAAATATGTGGTGTTGGACTGAAGCTTCTGAATCCACATTGCCCATCACTGGTAGTCTAGTAGAGGCAGTTCTAGACTTCATTGCTGCCATAAGCAAATGCTCACCACTTTCATTAAAAAGCTGCATTGTAGTGTACCCACCACTGTAGTAAGTAAGTAAGTAAGTAAGTTTAATTTATATAGCACATTTAAAAACAGTTAGGACTGGCCAAAGTGCTGTACAGTGTCAAAAACTAAAAGGCTAGAATTAAAAGTAAATGAAGATAGAACAAAGCTAAAAGCAATACATTTTTAATCAGCACAAAATAAAATATATAAAACACTAAAAGCATTTCATCAGACAGGTGCAATAAAAGACAAGGTAAGGGTAGGGATGAAAAGAGAGGACTTAGGAGGGAAAGGCCAAAGTGTACAGGTGTGTTTTGCACTGTAGTGTAAAGATTGTTAAGAGAGGCAAAAGCGGGCTCTTTTGTGGCTTACGGCCCAAAGCAGTTACCTGTGTTGCCGAATGGCTAGCTACACCTCTAGTGGTGGTGGTGGTGGGTTCTCAGAGTTAGTACCTGTTCCCCTGCACTGCAGACCCTGAACGCGTACTGCTGGCGGATCGACCTGTCCAAGGCGGAGAAGTACTGGGACGGCTGGTTCCGGGGCATCTCCAACCTCTTCCTCAGCTGCAATGTACCCAAGCTACTTCTGCTAGCAGGTGCTCTGCTCTACTCTACTCTACTCTACTCTACATGCTAACATCACTAGCTAAGCTCACAAGGATACAAGGATGTTTTATTGTCACTTGACTAGACATACTGGGTAGAGTAGGACATGCAGTGAAATTAGTGACTGTTTGTCTAAAACTGTGCATGGGGAGGGAGGAGTAAAGTGCATAGGATATAGTTTGAGAATGGCTACCTGAAGCTCTGCTTATTGGGGCCACCAACACTAATATCACTAGCATAGTATAGCAACACTAAATATCAATAATAGGTTACTTTCTCTTTCTCCACCTTCCACATTCCTTTATTTCTCTTTTTCTTCTTCTTTCCTTATCTCTCTCTCCATCTCATAGCATAGCCCACAACACTATCAGTAATGAGTTTACTTACAGGAAAACACTATGCCAAGTTGTTTTGCACCCGCATGCATGCTGTGTCTCAAAGGGAGTATTATGCTCATGTGAAAACCAACTGTCACCGTGGACTTAATATCATAATACATATCTGATTACTGGACACAATAATAGAAGTAATGTGTTTCTGGTAAAACCCTGTCTCCTGATTATTAAAGTTCTGTTTCCATTACGTATGGTGATTGACAGGAGTTGACCGTTTGGACAGAGACCTGACTATAGGCCAGATGCAAGGTAGGTTCACTTATGAAAGTATCTCATCCCCATAGTCACTCCCCACAGTTTTTTGTAGTAACCAATGTTTTGTTGCCTGTGGGGAGGTTGGTTTCTCATAAGATTTGATAAATAAGTGCACTCCACACACATTACCCTTTATTCATACTACTCCTCATGTCTTCTGTCATGGACATTTTGGTATTTTTTACTAAAATAAATAATCTCACAGCTTCAGTTTGGAGTCACATTCCTGAGGAAATGCACCTGTTTCTTGCTCTTGCTCTCTCTAGGTAAATTTATGATGCAGGTGCTGCCCCCCTGTGGACATGCAGTGCATGAAGACACACCAGACAAAGTAAGAGATCACACAATCCCCCTGCACTCTTTTTCGTTACCAGAAGCCCCCCATTGGGTGATACTACAGAGGTGGTTAAGTAATACACCTAGTTAACCCAGAACTAGTGGTAAATCTGTTAGTAGAAGAGACCAGGGCTTTATTCTCTTAACTAAACAAATGCCAACAGGGTCTTCTTCTACCAGGTTTACGACTACCTCTGGGTTAACTACAGTAGGTGTATCACGGGCTAAATAAGCCAGGTTTGTCACTTTACCACATTTGTAGTTAACCCACCTGGTCCAGGTGATAAAGAGAAAGTGTCATCCGATCTGTGCCCACAGATTTAGATTTTAGGACTGTGCTTGAAGATGTGTTGGCACTCAGGGCAAAACTGGCTCAATGTACAGCATGGTTTCTGCTTGTCTTTCCGTCACCTGAACCTAGGGGGCGACATAAACCTGTCATAGTAGCTGACTGCATTAACATTACATGGGACTTCAACGAGTATGTGCTGGGTAAAGAAGGTTGATGAAAGGTGTTTGTTAACTTCTGTTTCTTTTAGGTTGCTGATGCGCTGGCCAGTTTTATGATCCGACACAAGTTTGCAGAGGCCAGGAGTGAAACAAAAAGGTCAGACACGTGTGTGTGTGTGTGTCTGTCTGTCTGTATGTCTGTGTGTGTGTGTGTGTGTGTGTGTGTGTGTGTGTGTGTGTGTGTGTGTGTGTGCGTGTGTGTGTGTGTGTACATGGGCTGTTGCAGGATGACTGTAACTCAGTCTTTTGACCTCTTCCTCAGCTCCTCCTATCCGTTTATGCGGTGAGGACAACAAAAAGGTGGAGTTGATTACAAAACAACATGCGCCACACAAACAGACAAACAGGCAGGCAGGCAGACAGACAGACAAACAGACAGACAGACAGACAGACAGACTTACACACACATACACACACAATCATGTGATAACACAAACACTTTCTGAGTAATTGTAAACATTACTCTGTGGCAATTCTCTGGCATTGGTCTCCTGTTATTAATGTATTGGTCATTACTGCATTTACAGGACTGGCAATAGGACCTGAGTCATGGGGGTGGGACTTGTCTATGTCATTCATCAGGAACAACCAATCAGCTCCACCACCATAAATGACTTGCTTCTTAACTGTACTGATTGCCTGCTTGAATGTTATACCTTAACATCTGATCTGCACCTACAAGGAGAGAAATAAAAATAGGAGATTTTTCATTTCTTGTTTGGAAATAAGAGTTATCTTTTCTGTGTTGTGGATGAGAGTGTGGGAATGATAAATGTGGTAAATTATCACTTGATCTGTTTTTTGTTTTTTTTTGTTTTTTTAAGTGTCTGCCAGTCAGTGGTTTTATTAGATAGATATATTTTCCCTTTAGTTTGGGCTTAGAAAATAAACATATCTCATGTATTCATGCATATTCATTTGACCTACACACTGTTGGGAAAGAAATATTTGCAAATTAGGGCCTTTTGAAAGTTCCAAATAAGACAGATACTTGTTAAGCTTGGTAGGCCTGAGGGGGGATATCACACAATCAGGTGTATTAAAAAAAAAAAAAGTCAAATGTTTTTATTTGGTATTTGTACAAACACATTGCATACACTGTACATTCCTGTATGTATATACTCAGTACATTTACAAGAACACTTCATACATGTCTAAGTGTGGATTTATCTTAAGCAGTGATGGCCAACCTGAATTAAGAAGCTACAGTCCAGTACCACATATTCTAAACCACTTGGCTCCACCTGTGCAATCCACTGGTGGGTTCCACCTGGGCACTACAGGTGATTTTACTAAATCTGCTGATTTAGTAAATGGTTGCAACAAATATGTGGTGCTAGATTGTAGCTGTAGCTTTTCATCTCTGCAATTCAGCATTAGTTACATCTTTTGTTGATAATAAGATAAAAAAAACTACTAGGTGTGTGAGTAATACTGTACAGACCATCTACAAACTGACAGCAGGACACCTGTACATAAGCACATAGTCTATGTGCATGGTGTGCATGTGTGTGTGTGTGTGTGTGTGTGTGTGTGTGTGTGTGTGTACGTGTGTGAGAGAGCGAGAGAGCAAGTGAGTGTGGGTGTTAAATGCAAACAAACACTGGGTTGAAGTGTAAGTTGCAAGAAGTGGGGAGTTACAGTAGCAGTTCAGTTTCTTGCTGTACATGAGCACAAAAATAGACCTCGTCACTGAATTCAGTTGCACGAGAATAAAGAAGAATAAAGGGCTTGTGTGAAGCTCAGGCAGAAGGAATACATTTCACACCACACACACACACACACACACACACACACACACACACACACACACACAACCGTAGAAGCAAAGGGTTAAAGGGGTCGTTTGGTGCTACTGGACTACTGATTTTTTTGTTCAAGGTCACTGCATGCTGTTCAAAGAAAAAACAATAAGAAAATTTGGCACAACCATAAACCGAGTTGTGGACAGGCAGATAAAGCTAAACTATAGGGGTGTATAGCTGCAGCCTATAGTTTCACTTTCAGTTTCTATGCCCCATTAGGGCAGTTTTTATCTGCCTGACCATACCTCGGTCTATGTTGTGCCAAATGTTCTTGCTCACAACACCAAACGTCCCCCTTTAAAGGGTATTGTTTACAAGCGTCTTCTCTAATGCCTAATTCAGGTTGATTTCTGTGAAGTCCTCTTCACTCTTGGGTCCTGCAAAACAAAGATTGCTGTTTTTATGATTTATTTATTATGAATTTTAAGTGGCTTAATTAGATTAAGTGTGGCAGGTCCATATAGGTCGTCATCACTGACCTTCTGCAGCCTTAGGGATGACTGTGATGTTGTTGTTGTTCTCGTTGCCTGATTGTTCTTCCACAGATGTGGGTGGGGGGGTGATGTTGCCTGATCGTTCGTCCACAGAGATGGGTGGGGGGTTGCCCTGAGCGCCATCTAACATGGTGTCCCCCAGCATGTTATCTATTTGCATCCCAGACTCGAAATGATCTATATCACCGCAACACACACACACACACACACACACATAGATAGAAAAGATTCTAGAATACTAACAGTCCTGTGAAGTCTTGTGAATACCGAAATTACCTTAACAAAGTACAGACAGACTTTATCTGCAGGGTATTAGTTGGTAACAATCATGTCTGTGGCAACATAAAATAATCTGACTAGCATAGATATACATTGTTTTTTTAAAACATGATTTGTGAAGCAGAGAGCATCCTGATTTTTTTTATGTCTGGACCAGTCAAATATGTGTGATGATGAATTAACGGGCTGACCTGATTTGGTACTATTGCTGTCAAGAGTGACAGCCGCATTCCCTGGTCCCTCCTCTGCGCTCCCATTGGCTACTGTGCTGTCCAGGTGGTTGGTTGCGCCACCAGTGAGCTCAGATGGGGCAGCTGCTAGTGTGTCTTTAAAAAAAAATTACATGAAAAATGTGAAAATTAAAATAAGTTTAATTTAAAATGTAGTTCACTGATAAAAAAATGTAAGAATATTCAGTGTGTTGACAGTGTAAGAAGTGTTACACTTATGTAACGTGTGTGTGTGTGTGTGTGTGTGTGTGTGTGTGTGTCTGTCTGTCTGTCTGTCTGTCTGTCTGTGTGTGTGAGTGTGTATCTATGTGTGTGTGTGTTGCGGTGTGTGTGTGTGTGTGTCACACTACCTGTGTCATCTTTCGAATAAAACGTGTCCATCTCCACATTCTTAAGGGGAGTGTTATCGCTTGCTTGGTCAGCGGGCAAGGGGCAGGAGAGGTCAAACGAGTAACTCTGCCATTTAAAAACCAAAAATACAAATCAGCTAGTGACCCTTAGGGTAGCATGTGTGTACATACAGTAGAAGCATTACATGTTTTTTGCTGAACTGGTATTTAGTCTTGTATTTCAACTTCAATCCAAACTTGTCCAAATGTTAACACATCACTGTTTATTATTAGACTAGCATGGCAGAGTGTTGATAAGAGAAGGAAGCCAATATGCATATCCCTGGTGCAGGACAGATGAATACATCCGAAACGCCCTTTTTAAGGAGGCCCGCACACTTGTTCTTCTATTTATATATAGAGTATTAGTGTAATGTAGTAGGCATACTGACGTGAGAGTCTAGTAGTAATAGGCATAGTAAAGTAGGAGAAGACTGATAGCAGTCATAGGAAAGTGACCCTATACTGACAGTAAGCATACTGAAGTGGGAGTAGACTGGTGGTAGATATAGCAAGGTGAGAGTGGACTGGAGATAGCTATAATACAGTAAGTGTAGGGAAGGAGCAGGCACTACCAGAGTGTGAAGTACCCCTCCATAATTGGGGGGTACTACCTTTTACTGGGCGTATTTACCTTTTACATTTTACATGAATTACCACCCCCCCCCCCCCCAACCCTGCTATTTTTGTCCCCTGTAATTTGAGCTATAGGCACTACCATACTGTAGCATTTCTGTTTTGCATCCATGTTTTACATTTATGTTTTAATTGCCCGTCGGTCCTATCGAAATAAGCTGAAAGTGACCTGAAAGAGTGAAAGAGTCTTCCTCACCCTTGACTTCCTGCGCAGGTAATACAGAAGAACACCCAGAACTAAGATGGCCAACAGGATTAAGATCAGGATCGTTGTTCCTCCCGACCCTCCACCAGAAGCAGTTCCAACTGTACAAAAACAGATTCAAACAGATCCCACGCAGTAAAGTGAATCACATGACACGTAGCTGAAAGAAAACACAGAAACCCCCCTCAGAAACCTTGAGTCATTGTGAGATGGTCTGAGATGGTCAGTGTTAGCTGGTTTAGAGGTGCATGCTTAGGCTGAGGTGGCACATCTAAATTCTGATGTAATACTGCTAAATCAAGATCCAAGATGCTTTAATTCACCTCAGTATAATGGTGTCAGAGAGTAAAATTCTTGGGGGCAGAGGGGGGAGAGAGAAGAGAAAGAGGGAAAGAGATGGATAGAAAGGAGAGAGGGAAGAAGAAAGAGAGAGAGAAAAGGACGGGGAAGAAGGGTATAGAGGTAAAGAGAGGGGGAAAGGAAAAAGACAAAGAGAGAGAACTAGAAGGATGAGAGGAAGAGAAAGGGACAGAGAGAGAGAAAGAGAGAGAGAGAGAGGTGCTAAAAAGGTGAGAGGTGAAAAGGTGCTAAAATTCTAAAATAAAGTAAATGATAGGCTGGTGCACATTTAGTCATCTTGAAAAATTATCTGTCTTTTCAAAATAATTGTATCCATTATTAGGTAAAGTGTACATGCGCAGATATTACAAAGGCAGTATTGATGATGAGACACAGGCGCTACTGTAGAGGCTACATGCTTTGTTCAAATGCCTCGTGATAAAGGAGAGCTTTGAATGAGTTTCCATTCTGCTACAATCACAGTTTCAAATCTCCTTAAACTCTCAATTCTTCAGTTCTTTAAATTTCTTTCAGTTCTTCTTCAAAAGAAAAAGAAAATAAAACCCACTGCAATTTTCTCTATTGGCAGAGTCTAATTATGAAATCAAAAAAAACAGATAAAAAAATAGCAGTCATGTACGAGAATCGCTGGTTTTAGGTTGGTTTTGAGTACAAACTAGTCACAGGCCTGTTTTATGATTGTAGGAGTGTGTTGCAGATGCAAGTCCTGCGGTGAGGCACAGGAAACAACTGCAGAAGACTGTGTGAATCATAGTGGGTCATAACACATACATGCATGCACACACACATACACACACTTACACACGCAAGTGAGGGTGAGAGAACTACAGTATATCAACGCACCACACACACACACGCACACACACACACACACACACACACACACACACACACACACACACATATAAATGTAAGGTGACATGAACATGTAGACATGCATGCAAAGAAACACCCAAAGCACAGAACAGAAAACACACACACACACACACACACACACACACACGGTCACACAGTGCTGGCTCCGTGTTAAGAACAAAATTACATCAATCCTCACCATCATTCTTCTCTGACACGGCTGTGCTGGTTGGCTTCACTGGCAAAGGCACTGCAGTGGTGGCTGGTGCAGCCTCGGTGGTGCTTGTGATGTTCGCTGGTGCAGTGGTGTTCGCTGGTGCAGCGGTGGATGCATTGTCTGGGGGTGCGTGAGTGCCCTGCTCACCCAAAGCACTGGAACCATTGAACACATCGCTGGTGTTGACTACTGCCGTTGGTACGGTGGCAGAGACAGAAGCACCATTAGGTGTTTGTGGGGTCACGACGGCTGGAGTTGGGACATTTTGTTGGGTCGTAGAATCATTTTGCTTTGCAGGCGGTGGGGTAGGGGGAAGGGGAAGGGGAAGGGCAGGTGGAGGGTCAGTGGGCTCTGCTTGGGGCAGTTCTGCAGGCAAAGACCAGGCCACTGGCAGAAGTAAAAGAGCTGAATGTGAAGAAGAAAAAAAGATGAGGATGAGAAGACAAAGAAAGAGAGAGAGAGGCTGTATAATACATTTCCCCTTTGCCTTTGTCTTCTTGCAGTGCATCAAAAGTGTGTGTGTGTGTGTGTGTGTGTGTGTGTGTGTGTGTGTGTGTGTGTGTGTGTGTGTGTGTGTGTGTGTGTGTGTGTGTGTGTGTGTGTGTAGGAGGGGTGGCACTGCTAAGCCTTTTTGTTCTGCTCAACTCTACAGTGTGTGCAAACCTTTGGCACATTACAAGAGAGATGAGGGCTGAAGCAGACAAGAAAAGTAAAAAAAAAAAAAAATGCATCAAATGACTCAACCCCAATGGCAGTCTTTACAACATATCACTTCTACTCACTAAAAAATGCTACAAAGCTAACAGGAGTGAAGAAGAGCACAGTGAAAGAGGCTAGCATAGGTCACTTTCAAAAGTGGAGCTAACGTGCAGAGTAATTAGAATAGGTTTTTACTGTGCACTCTTTGGGTAACACTTTATTTTACGGTTTTACAGCGTACGTATCTAAGTATTATGTACTTACACTGTACATACCTCAACGCTAACCATAATCCTAACCCTTACCCTATGGTACAGTGTAAGTACATATTGTTACATACTGTTAAAACTTTGTATGTCATGATGTGGATACACTGTAAAAGGGGCCGTAAAATAATGTGTAACCAACTGTTTGTTATTGTGTAGTCAGACGAGACAGGATAGGTGGGAGATGATGTACATACCTAACACTAACCCTAATCCTAATCCTTACCCAAACCATATGGTACCCACTGGTCGGTATTGTATACTGTCAGATGAGACAGGATATATTAGGGGTGGGTGATGGTCAGGGTCAGTGGTCAGCACTTTCAGAACATTGCATTATTAAACCAAAGCTGAGCCCTGGCCGAACACCAACACACCCCAAATACCGCAGCTACTAATAGAAGAGCAATGAATTCTGTTCTCTTTGAATCATATCTAGATACACAGATGTGGGGGTACTGGTTATTGTGCTTCTTGCCCTACAACGTCTGTTTTTCAGTTGAAAAAGCCAGCCCTGGGTCCCCCCTAACACAGTGCATATGATACTGAAATATGCAAAATGTTCATCCACACACACACACACACACACACACACATAAATACACATTTCTTGGTACACCTGTTGCACACACTCAAACTTTAAACTTAAAACAAAGATTCCAAAGACCATAGTACTGTGCTGTCTTAAAGGTTGGTAAATGTTAAACATAGTAGAGTTTGACTCAAAACACAATCTGTAACATTTGATTGACATCCTATTCAGCCATTAAGCACATGGTGGCATCAACCGTTAAGTAAAAAATGAATGACACAAACAGACCTCACTCATGCTTATACCATCAGTTAATTTCTATAAAAACTCTTCAATTTTGAGTCCCCAGTAGCCAAAAAAGGGAATAAGGTTTCTCTTACCATATAATAAAACTGAAGTTTTGGCGCGCACACTAAAGAGGTTCATGTTCCTTTCGTTGCTTGAAGAGCCACTTACAGAACTGACGGTGTGTGTGTGCATATGTGTGTATGTGTGTGTGTGTGTGTGTTACTGCATGGCAGTGAAACCACAGCCTGCGTCGCACAGGATGTTCTCTTCTTCCTCCACACAAAGTAAAGCACAAACACACGCACTTGAATATCACTGACTCATTTCTGTAGCTATCAGGGGAGGATGCCACCAAAGAACTTAACATATAGAAGCATGTGGTACATCACATCATAACCTACATCAAACAACAACATTTGACTGATCTGAAATCAGTGTGTACAATTACTTTCAGGGTGCTCAGTCACATGTGGGGTAAAAAGAGACTGTGGCATCTAACAAACAGTAAGTACACTCTAGATTAGGTGGGTGCTTGCATTGTTTGGATGGCCTGGCACGGTTCCTTCTTTGGGTTTTTTAAAATGCTGTAAATCTGGATTTTGTTAATATTTTTACATTACATTAAATGTCATTTAGTTGACAAACATATTCAGTGAATTAGGCACAGGGACCCCTGGAGCAATTTGGGGTTAAATCTCTGTCTAAAAGGGCACCTTAGCCATTGATGAGGGTGCAGGAGACTGCTGGTTATTCAATTCTCAACCCACGTTTTTCCTACCAGTACAGAAATTAAGTCTGTGGCTAACTCCTTCACTGTGAACCATTCGGACCCAACAAGAGACGGTTGATCAAACGAGACGATTAATTATTTTTTTCGGGTATCAATATGACGTAGTGTTCTATACGATCTTAGCCCCAATTGCCCATCTCTTTACAAAATTCCAATTGGCTAAAAAAATGGTTCCAGTGACATCTGCATGATGTCATAATGCCTCCGGACAGGGGGCGGGTCCGTTACTCAGAGGGCATCACCAAAGATGGTAGATAGGCGGCACAAGATACTTCATGGTATCTCATGTATATGGGAGCAAAGTGGGGATCAGTTCCGGGCTGCATAAGTGTCGTTGACATGCTTGGTTGTAGTAGCTAGTGCCGTGCGATCATGGTTCCAGGAAGTGGCTTTGTCATGAAAGGATCATCGCCTATCTACCATCTTTGGCATCGCCACAGGTCCCATTCTGACCTTTACTTGTCCACCAACACATTTACCGGATACATATACACATAACTACCACACGACGACACATTGTGAACCTGTCTCCACTTAGCATTATGGTTTTCCCCCACAGCAATACTAAGACCAATATGAATAATAAAAAAATAGCTATGTGAAAACATTTCCATACCAATAAACATGTACAGGTAAATATGTATTTTATTAAACATTAGATCAAAGATATTTATGTACAAACACACTGTATGGCATCTGTTCATTCATAAAAGTGTACACATACACACACACACACATGCAGTCATCACATGCAACACACACAAGCAGTTTAGGCACACACACACACACACACACACACACACACACACACACACACACACACACACACACACACACACGCACACACACAGTCAAATTGGCACAAGGAGAGCCAAACTTGCTGCTACTCCGCTTGCTTGTTGCTGCCACAGTAGGTCACGCATGTGAACCTGGAGTACTGGGGAGCATGAGCATGCTCAGGTTATCTGATAGTCCGGTACATCATAAAGTCCACCGTGGTGCATCGTGGGAACTTGCCAACCGAGCTGTCGTCCACGGGCGTGTAGACCTTGATCTGCCGCATGTGTGTGTCGCGGCCATTCTGGTGGTTGGCCAACACGGCGATCTGGATCATGAAGGTGCGGATGGGCCCCTTCACCAGGTCACACAGGGGGATGTGGATCCAGCCACTCGGCTCCACCATCTCCAGCTGCTGCTCTCACACACACACACACACGCACACAGGCACACACATTCAGAGAATGAGCCACACTTAAAAGGACTTTTGCACAGATATGATGATTAATATTTCGGACCCTTATCCTAATCAAAATAGGATCATAATGTAACACAGAGCAACATACCTCGATCATACACACAACTAATAAGGTCCTATGCTTGTGCGTGCATACATAATATGTATGTGTAAAAATTAATTATTATGACATACATAAAATTATATACCATTGTTAATAGTGTGCATATAATCATTTTCGTACTTACCCTGATCTCTTGCAGGTTGTGGAAGTTGTTGCCGACACGCACTGAGATCTTGCTGGGTGTGTAACTCTCGTCTGATTTATAATCAGCATAGATGCACAACATCTTCACCGTGGTTTTCCTCCTTCATATTCAAACACACACAAACAAAGACCCATTATGGAGACGTTTCACACACAAATAATGTATGCAAGTGTGTACTGCTCATGCAAACGTGACAAGAAGTTACAATTACCTGAATTGAATATTGACAAGATGGGGCTGGGAACCATCTGACTGCCAGTAAGTCTCCAGATTATCATCACGGAGCTGATCTACTCCAAACCCTACACACAGACCACGTCAGAATAACATAACCACAAACATCCACGTGGCACAAATGAAGACCTGACACCACGGAAAAGACAAATATATTTTTATAATAATGAAACAGTCTGGGACCACCAAGCGCACTTACCGGGTTTGCATGATGACAGGGACCAAACGGCCTGTGAGCCGATTTCTCGCACTGACCCGGTCCGCTCCAGCTGTTTGGGATCCGCACCCGCAGGAGTCTTGGCAGGAGTTGCCATGACTGAATACATATGAGGTTTTCAATAAAGATATACAACGGAATATGAGGAAGTGGCACATTTTTATGAGTAACGTTAAATGGTAGGACATAATTTCGCTAAGACAGGTAGGTTTTGGCATTGACTTTACTAGAAAGCTCGCTTGGGCAACCGTGCCACCAGGAATCTTCAATATATAATTAATATTATCATAAAGATATGCTCTAAATATTGCTGAGTATAACACAGTTCACACAACTGGCACAATTCTCTAAGACCCTACAACAAAAAATCAACATGATAGCAACCTACACAGGGGAGTTGACTTGCAACGCAAAGATTTTCACGAAGACGTAAGAAAAGGCCATAACGATTGTCAGGCTTCAACCTACCTACTTCGATATTTATCGTTTTCAGGCTTTACTTGAAGTAAGTACCATTCCGCATGGATTTTTTGCTGGATATTTCTTTAGCCAGCTAGCATTTCCAGTTCAAATTTCAGTTTCCCGGTTTCGGCGCATGTAAATTACGTCATCACCTCTGTTTGCTACGCTGGCTTTTTTGTAACCCACTAGGGGGCAGCATTTCAAGATCTTACAGTGAATGCTCATATTTAATCAGTGGATAGAATTACTAAGCAGATTCCGGTCCTCACCATATTAATTGAAGATGGCCTTAAGGCTTAACTTTCTTCTTTACTTCAGATGATTACCGTTTTTTTTTTTATTTGCTAAGTTACCAACATATTCCAAAGAGTACATACATTTAATCAGCTTCAAACAATAAAAAAGAGAGAAAAAAGCACACATTTCACAGACAACATTTTGGTGTTTGTAACAAATTTTACTCCAAAAACAGGGCAGTAAAAATGTCATACTTCACATCCTTGTAAGTGAGTGTGTGTATGAGTGTGTGATGGAAAGTAAGAAAGAGGTTTCAGTAACAACATACCACACAACAGTCTAGATGGTTGTGTGGGAAAAATCTGAGAGAGTGAGAGAATGTTCACAAGTATGAGGCATTAATCTGATCACGTTTGTGTGTGTTGGTGTGACAGTAGTGTAAGGAATGGCTCGTCACAAGTAAAAAAATAAACTACATTCTGGCAAGTAAAAAAAAAAAAGTCACGGAATCATCAGAGTTGTGTCATTCAGCGTGTCGCCATGACGATAAGGCACTTCCCTTTGGGGCCACCGATAATATTAGACGGGCTGGAGGCTTGTGAGCTTCACAGCCTGGGAGTAAACACAAGGTCACACACACACACGCACACACACACACACACAGAAAGAGAAAAAGACAAACATTTAGGATGAGTAAGTGATGTAGTGAGGAATATCCAAATCTAAAAATTCTGCTCATCCACACACACACACACACACACACACACGTAATAACCCACAACCTACAGACACACACCACATTTTGCTACTATAAGAACAATCTCCCAGAATAAATAGCTGCAGAGCAAAGCGCATATTTCCACTCCCATATTAATTATCCATTAAAAAAACAAAACACCCAAAATTAGTAAAGTGTGAACTTGCAGACCCAGCATGAATTGATCCCGATAGATTAATTGGTTGAAACAGATAGTATTGAGATTGTATCAGGTATGGCTGACAGCTTTATTGGTCTCTCCCATAGCTAAATTGAGAAAAGAACTAGAATTGTTTTGATAAATAATTATAGCATTAGATTTCACATAGAAATAAAAATCATTTTATATTGATTTGATATTGATCTTAATACAACACATCTTAATGATAACAATCTCATGGGGTTAGTTTGCCTCATTTAATACAAAAAATGTTTATTTCCAACCCTCTTCCCAAATTATTTAAAGATTGACAGATTGACACCGCATAGAGAGAGACTGCCACTGTAAGGCTTCTACTCACTCACTGATACAGACATCAGTAACTCATTCCTATCGAATCAAGATAGCAGACTGAGTGAGAGTGATAGACAGAGAGAGATAGATAGATAGATAGATAGATAGATAGATAGATAGTTAGATAGAGAGAGAGAGAGAGAGAGAAAGAGAGAGCGCAAAATATATAATTTGAATGTCTCTTAATGTCAAAAAGCAACTTTATGTATTTTTGCGTGTGTATGTGTATGTGTGTGTGTGTGTGTGTGTCACCTTCTGTCGGCTGGTCATCCAGGCTCTGATGGTGGGCACCAGTACGCTGCCCAGCAGGATCTGGGCTGGGTGGTAAACCAGCAGGGGCACGGACACCAGAGACAGGTTCTCATCACCCGCAAACACTATCTTTAGCATTGGGATACCTGACAATACACACACACACACACACACACACACACGAGAGACAGGTTTTCATCTCCCGCAAACATTATCCTTAGCATGGGGATACCTGACAATACACACACACACACACACATTCTCAGCTCCTGCAAACACTATCTTTAGCATGGGGATACCTGACAACACACACACACACACACACACACACACACACACACACACACACACACACACACACGAGAGACAGGTTTTCATCTCCCGCAAACATTATCCTTAGCATGGGGATACCTGACAATACACACACACACACACACATTCTCAGCTCCTGCAAACACTATCTTTAGCATGGGGATACCTGACAACACACACACACACACATTCTCAGCTCCTGCAAACACTATCTTTAGCATGGGGATACCTGACAACACACACACACACACACACACACACACACACACACACACACACACACACGAGAGACAGGTTTTCATCTCCCGCAAACATTATCCTTAGCATGGGGATACCTGACAATACACACACACACCAGAAATTAATTCTCATCTCCACAAAAAAACACACACACACACTGACACACACACTCACAGAGGTCTTACCCAGTGTGAGGGATTTATGAGTAGCGCAAAACACAATGGCCACAGTATCTGCTGGGCTGAAACCCGAGGCTGGCCTGTAGAAGACACACACACACACACACACACACACACACACACACACACACACACACACACACACACACACACACACACACACACACACACACACACACATTTACGCCAGCGCTCCAGAACACACCACAGATCACAGGTCACACACAGCGCCTCATCACACACTCCGGACCGTGGCCAACGCTGTGAATAGGAGAGGTCAGATGAAGTCCTTTTATTATTAGCCTTTAAAGGTGTATGGTCACACCAGTGTGAAGGCAACATTGGGAGGACGAACGTTCTAAAGAATGCTGTAAGTCCATAGACTATAACACACCCATCCTCAAACTACATGCACTTTACTCCTCCCTCCCCATGCACAGTTTTGGACAAACAATCACTAATTTCACTTCATGCCCTACTCTACCCAGTAAGTCTATTAAAGTGATAATAAAACATCCTTGTGTCCTTGTATCATTGTATCCTTGTATAATATGGACCTTTAGAACCTTCTATTGTTGTGGAACACATTCTTTTATTGAATGTTCAAAAAGTTCAAAAAGCATTTTTCTACTTTGGTCGCCCCTACAAGCTGATAGTCGAATTGTCTTATGTCTACAGACTACAGACTGGCGACCCGCTTTTGCGAATTTGCATAGTGCGGTTATAGCCCATGGAGGGCTGCAAAGCAAAATTAGAAGTGTCGTTCACCCTGTTATGAGTTGATGAACCACTGACACGATTGTATACGTTATTTTAAGGTTGAAAACCTACTTAGTGTTGCTTTAAAGGTTAGTGGTGGGGTGGAGAGTTAAACGCACATCAACACTGCTTAGGCTCTTTTTTCCATTACATTATACTTAGCAGATGCCTTTCTCCAAACAACCTACAATTCAGGACACATATCAAGCTACAGTTATGCAGAGTATAGAAAAAAACAAGAGCATAACAGAGTAAGTGCAGACAAAGTACAGGAAAGTGTTCCGAGTGAAGATTAGGAGGTTGGTGATGCTTCAGATGACAAAAAAAAAACATGTTTTTCACCTTTATATAATTGCTAATGTTAAGGGTATGCATAGTTAAAGCCTTTTTTAAAAACTGTTGTGTATACAGTTTACTCTCATTTCTTTAAACTATTATTACAGCACTGTGCCTCATGACTGATAAAAAACTACAGGTGCATCCTAAAACAGTAGATTACTGTGTATAATTTGATTGTGTATAATATATTACCTGTAAGCTGTAATCATCAAAACAAATTATTTCAATTATTGAAATAAATTCACTTTTCCACAATGTCCTAATGTACTAAACATGGCACCTCTGAGGGATGAGGACTACTGGATGGGGGAGTAATGGAGGTGTAACTTATGGCAGAGTCAGATTATACTTTTGTTTTGTCTGTCACGATTGTCATTTACGATTAACCATGTCACACTGTAAGATCTTAGAACCACAAATTCTCTACATGTCTTGGTTGGAAGACTGGCCACATTACAAAACAACGCTTCCATATTGTATGGTTTCCACTGACTGCTGGTGACAGAATTCGCAATATTAACAATAGGTACTTAATACAATTCGCGACACAATTCTGACATGCTAGTCTTTTTGTCAGGCTGTAGTACAACGTTGCAAGACTAACTCACATTTGATGTCGTGCCCGACCTTTCGGAATCAGTTTTGATACTGGAAATGTGTCAGTCATGACAAATTCGGGCCAAAATCGGGCTGAAATGGCGTAATGGGACACTGGCGTTAAGAGAGGTAGTGGGGCTCACCTGGTGGAAATGACGAAGGTCAGAAGCATGAAACTCAGCTGCACCGAGAACACTGGGGGGGGGGGGGGGGGGGGCAACACAGAAGACAAGTTAGTTTGTGTCACTTTAATGCCATATTACCAACTGTGACTATTTCATGGCCAAGGCCAAGATGTGACAAAACAAGAATTAGACATAGGAACAAACACATACTTCATACAACTTTTTTTTAACATCGACACTAGTTACAATTTCTTAAAAGTTCCAAAAGGTGGGACCTTATTAAAATCATCCACAGGAGACAAAGCGTGTGAAGAGACAGCAACAAGGCAGGGCAATAGAGAAGATTAAAGGATCTGTTGACTGACTAGAGCTGATTCTTAAAAGTTCAATCGTTCACCTTTATAGTGCACTATGTAGGAAACAAAGCAATTTAATCACACCCCATGTGGTGCGCTAAATACTATATAATGAGTGAACATTTTAGACATGGAACAAAATAGTGTAACTCACTACTGTAGCCCCGTTTACATGGACACAAAATTTCACTTTTAATCTCTTTATTTACAGAAACCGATTAAAAACGTCCCATATATACAGTCAAATAATCGGATTCAAATGAAACCGTTTAAATTTTCAAACCGATTAAAATAGGTGGTTTACACCTTTCTTCAAACGCGAATCTCTTTATTTGAGGCTCATATAAACAGTTCGGTAGAATTCTAATAATCTGATTAAATTCAATCGGATTCAAAAAAGGTGTCCATATAAACGGGGCTATTATTTCAAACATTTCAAAACAGCCTACTGTATGTACTGCTCACGCTATGTAGTGCACGATATAGTGAAGATTTCGGACATGGCTCTTTCTTTAAACATGGAACAAAACAGTGCAACTCACAGCCTATGTAGTACACACGCTATGTAGTACACACCCTATGTAGTGAAGACTTTGGACATGGCTCTTTCTTACTTGGCTCTCCTGATTATGTGGTTATGTGTCCTCGTGTGACCTTTGACATCCCCATGACCTCTCCAGTCTAATACATTACTATAGGTCAGGTCACAGGCTGCATGACCTCTCCATTTTAAGACCCCATTTACACATATAACTAGATATTTTTATAAATGGATACTTTTTTATCTGCTATTTTTTTTTTCAAAATTGCGTTTACACTACCCAGTGCAATCCAGAAAATACAGCATTTTGAAAAATCTCCACTTTCAAAGCCGTTTTAAATAAAATATCTGTTTGAGTTCGCCAAAATTGTGTTTACTCTGTATTATTCTGTAAATTAGAGGATTAAAAATACCCATTTGTAAAAACATCTAGATACAGGGCCTAAGACACTACTGTAGGTCAGGGATCACACAGGCATTTTCTGGAGTCTTCAGAGGATTGCAGCTAATCTGTGAGCTCCATAATCTTAAAACGCAGTCCTGCTGTCATACTAACGGATCAGTTGGAGGTCTAGATGTCTCTCTCGCCTACCCAAGTGCAGGCAAACCAACACATGCAAGCGCACAAAAACAAACAATTTATTCAAATGTGCCCACTTAAAAAGACTTGTCAACACAAACATGCATACATGAACGCATATATGCATACTGTAGTTTTCACATTTTCTGTCTCACACACACATATATAAATAGACACACTCCCAACACCTTACATTTCACACTGCTACACACTTCCTCCCTTCTTCTGTCCGTCACACACACACACACACACACACACACACACACACACACACACACACACACAGATGTACATACAGACAGGTTTTGAGAAAGCTGTGCCAGGCCGGCTGAAGCTCTCTCTCACTCACACACCCAACCACCCACACACACACACACACACACACACATGTACCGATGAAGTAGAGCAGCAGCAGGCTGAGGAGGTCCTGAAGCCGCCCCCCAACACACACACACACACACACCGATGAAGCAGAGCAGCAGCAGGCTGAGGTGGTCGATGTGTGTGTCGGGCCGGCTGAAGCTCTTTCTCCCCCAGACACACACACACACACACGCACACACACACACTGACACACACACACACACACACACACACACACACACACATGTACCGATGAAGCAGAGCAGCAGGAGGCTGAGGTGATCGATGTGTGTGTCGGGCCGGCTGAAGCTCTCTCACACACACACACACACCTACACACACACAAACACACACACAGACACACACACACACACAGACAGACACAGACGTACCGATGAAGCAGAGCAGCAGCAGGCTGAGGTGGTCGATGTGTGTGTCGGGCCGGCTGAAGCTCTCGCAGAAGGTGCTGTAGATGATGAGCAGGAGCACCGCACTGCTGACCGCACCGAACGGGGGACGCGCACGCTCCAGCCACTCCTTCAGCCAACGCCGCAGCACCTACACACACACACACACACACACACACACACACACGTACATACACACACAGGCATACAGACAGCCACACACACACACACACACACACACACACACACACAAACACCGGTATACAGACAGACAGACACACCCACACACAGGCATACACACACACACAGGCATTCACACACACACAGGCATACACACATACACGCACAAATACACACACACATGCACACACACACACACACACACACACACAGGCATTCACACAAACACAGGCATTCACACACACACAGGCATACACACATACACGCACACATACACGCACAAATACACACACACATGCACACACACGCACAAATACACACACACATGCACACACACATGCACACACACACACACACACACACACGTGCATTGACACAAACACAGGCATACAGAGACACACACACAAGAACATGTAGGTATATACAAATCACATAATAACATTCAGATACACACACACACAAAAAGAGGGATAAATGCACGCAAACACAGTAACACAGGCGTGCACATACACATGCAAAAACACGATACAAACGACCCTCAAGAGAAACAGGGTCCAGAAAGCCAGCCCTGTCCAGCCACTTTATTAGTGAATATCTTGCTTTGTTACACACACAAAACACCTAGCAAACTGTAAAAAATATTAGAAATCAAACACAGTCAAGAAGGGTGCAGTTTTAAAAAAGCCCTTAAATGTATCTTGGGCTACTCAAATATGCCTCAGTATTTTGGCCATTAAGGCCTTCAACGGAAGAGTCTTACGATCTAGTCTAAATATATATTCCACTGCACCAACATACAAAACCACATCATGAAAACCATTCGCAATCTCTTGAACAATCAGTAGTGTGCAAGCATTTTACAGACTCCATTTGCAGTGGCTGTTGCACACACACATCCATTTCACATGAGCGTTGTGTGACAGCTATTGGACCTTTTGAGTCTTGACTATTTTTCCGGCCGTGTCTAGTCAACGCAGGCCACACTTTATACACACTGCAAACTGCAAACACGAGATACATGACGCAGACGCAATAAGCGGCAACAGAGAAATATCTACTTGTTCAGTTGTGCTGGTGTTTTTCCATTTGTCAACTTGTGAGCTAAGCGCAGGGTAAGTAATTCTCAGCCACAAATAAACAAACAAACAAAAAAAAAAAACGATCGGTTGGCTGCGTTGCGGACATCATACCGACATCATTACGTAACGGATACCTTTCAAGAAGGAACCTTTCGGTTTCAGTGCCTCAGCTCCAATGTTAAGGACATGAAAAGTATGGACACTGTATAAATGTTAATAAATGTTAATAAATAAATAATACAACAGACTTTTTAAATCAGATGCAGCTTTGTACAGTAAAAAGTGGAAGTTACATGAGTACTGTAGGGTCATGGAAGAAAAAATAATTGCCAATAATTATATTAATTCAGCATGACAGTCCATCAAGGACAGGGGTAGCAGTTTTTTTGGTGTATTCTCTCTTGTGCTTCGAACAAATGTTTCATGTTCTTATATCTGATACCTGCATGTGTACATACACGTACACACACACACAAACAAACAAACAAACAAACACACTCACCTGGCCAATGAGCAGAGGAACGACGACGGTCATGAAGAGCTGAGAGAAGATGGAGGAGAAGGGCACAGCTGAGGACGAGCCCAACTACACAAGAGGAACACAAACACACAATTAGTGCACTACACACACACACACATACACACACAATTAGTGTACTACACACATTCTCACACACACACAATTAGTGTACAACACACACACAGGTTGAGGACAAGCCCAGCTACGTAAGGGAAACACAAACACACAGGGTTGGCTTTAACAAGACCAAACACACACACACACACACACACACACACACACACACACACACACACACACACACACACACACACACACACACACACACACACACACACACACACACACACACACACACACACACACACACACACACAGAGCATCATTCACAGGTGCTTTATTCAGGCAGTCCGAGGTACTATAATAAGCATACAGACACACACTCTACGACACACGAAACGTGCACACAGATTAGTCCACATGATGCCAAAGACGAATGCACTTACAAACAGCAGCAGCAGCAGAGGTGTTACTACAATACCCTGCCAAAAAAAGAGACCAAGGTTCAGTGACACTACCATCCCACCTTGCCAAATACTGATCCCCTAAATTTACAACCTTCACATTGTAATATACAAAACACAGGGGATACAATGCATACTGCTACATATTCATACATGAGTGAGTATTCTCAAGCTGTCCTGTCAAATACAGGTCCCAAATTTTATTAACAAGCCCTTCAGAAACAAGCACAAAACACTGCCAATATAATTTGGCCTGGGTAAGATCTCTCTTCATCGTGCCAAATACTAATGTGTCCACAGTGTGTTACACACTCACCAAGAAACTGCCAAAGGCAGAGTTGAAGATGGCAGCGGCCTAGGAGTGGAAAAATAAACACTTGGGTCAGGGAAAAAAATTACAATCCCGGACATGTAGTGCTTTAGGCAGATTATCACACACACGCATGCACACACACGCGGCAATTTTTACAAATACACGACTATCACACACAGTTATCACAAATATACTTTATTCACTTACACACTCACTCACACACACATGGAGAATTATTACCTTATTTGTCATTTCACCTCATCTCATTATCACACACACACAACAATTTTTTACAAATACACTAGTATCACACACAGTTTTCACAAACATACTTCATCCACTTACACACTCACACACACACACACACATGCAGAATTATTACCTCATTTCCTCCTACAGCTTTGGTGAGGATGACGGCAGAGGACACTGGCGGGGGCATGCAACCCACTGTCTGCAGCCTGGGGGACACAAGCACACACACACAGCCACAGTAATCACATGCCAGTCCCAAAACACTCACACACATACAGATACACACACACACATACACACACACACACGCACACACACACACACCCTTAAGCACAGGAGATCATGATTGTTTAAGTACATTTATGAGTGGCTACTGTTGTACAGTACATAAAGCTTTAGTGAAAGTTTGTCAACATAGTTATCTGAATGAACTACTAAGTGAAAGTGTTTTTGTGTGTGGGGCAGGGTGCTGTGTGTGTGTGTGTGTGTGTGAGTGTGTGTGCGTAGCAGAGTCTATGGCCCTGTATAATCATCCTATTAACTGATAACAAGCCGCCAGTAGCCCTGTCTCTCCTCTCCTATCTAGTGTTCGCCCCGCTATCTCTTAAGGTCACCATTAGCCTCCACAATCACCAGGAAAAGCGGCACCGTAACCGAACACACACACAATAACAGCCTGCGGTGAAGATAACCACTCACACCTCTTCTACAGCCAACAGCAGTAAACCTGGCCCAATCTATGACACTAAACTAGAAAAGCACTCAGAGAGCACAGACCTCTGCCAAGCAGTTCACTCCCTCCCACTCCATGGCTGTGAAGCAAGTACAGCTTTATAACCAAGAATGCACTGTGTGAATTAAAGTTGGGATAGGGTTTAAGACATACGTAGCATTATAGTAGCTTAGATGTACACTCATGAATATGTATAAACAGTCATGAATGCTTTACATACTTGTGAATGCAAGCTTCATAGAAAGTGTTACCAAAATGATTGGATGTACTTAACTATGCCGTGTATGTTTATAACATAACCAATGTAAACCACTGTAAAAAGATTTTACTTTTTTTTTTTAAGTTGGTTTTATACTTTCTACAGTGTATAGTGTGTGGTAGTTTTTTTAGCATTGGATGATAAGTTGTTATTATGTAGTAATAAGTTATTATTACTCTGACTCATTTTGTCCACACCTTCCTGACTAATCCAACAGCCACCATGCCCTGACCAGGAAACTCCTCATAGGGAAAAAAAAAAAAACAATGGATGAGGATGTTTGCACTTTACTAAAGGACTGTTTACCTCGACTTCATTCAGAGACACTACTAGTGTCACACCCTATTGTATTTGTATTCTGTACAGATATGAGTGTGTATCAGTGTGTTTTCTTGTATGTGTCGTGTGTGCATACTGCATAGTATGTGTGTGTGTGTATGTGTTTTCTGTGTGGAAGTGTGTATATGTGTGTGTGTCTTCTATGTGCAAGTGTACATGTGTCTGTGGTATGTGCGTGTGTGTTTCTGTATATGTGTGCATTATTGTGCATGTATGTGTGTTTTATGTGTAGGTGTGCATTTGCGTGTAATGTGTGTGTATTTTTCTGGTGTGTATGAGCGTGTGTGTGTGTGTGTGTGTGTGTGTGTGTGAGAGAGAGAGAGAGAGAGAGAGGGAGAGAAAGAGAGACAGACACAGACAGACAGAGAGAAAGAAAGAGAGAGAGAGAGAGAGAGAGAGAGAGAGAGAGAGAGAGAGAGAGAGAGAGAGAGACAGTGTGTGTTTGTGTGTGTGTATGGTCGCACCCTCTCAGCAGCCACTGGTTCATGGAGGTGAGCTCCAGGATGTGGACCAGAAGCCAGATGCATGCTGGGAAAAAGATCAGGGTGAAGCTCTGGACAAACAAGTGCAGCCTCACGTGAAGAAGAGCTGACGCCAACTCCTACAGAAAGGTCAGAGCGAAACAAAGAGTTCATTTCTGGGTGTGTAAAGCACATTGGCCTAGCAAATAAAAGTTAAGACTATGGCCTAATGAGAGTTGCGTTGTTGACAGACTAATACTTCCTGTTAAGGAAGATCAGAAAAGGAGCTAAGACATGTCATGTCTACTGTACCTCGGTCTTCAGTGACAGACCACTGTTGAGGAAGATGGCAGAGACCGCTATGTAAGACACAGTGATCTCTGGACGAAGAGGACCTGGATGACAAGACAGAGAACCAAGTTGAGAGACAACTGCACAACAAACATGACACTACTCTACAGCTCTACAGGCAAGTGGGAAAAGGTAAAGAGGTGGTAGAGTGAGTTGGCGAGAACAGAGAGAGGGATGGGGGTGTGTGTGTATGAGAGAGAGAGAGAGAGTAAGTGTGTGTGTGTGTGTGTAAGAGAGACAGATGCTCATAGTCTAGCGGCAGTCCTCCTCTCACACCAGGTGTGATGTGTTGGTAGGCGATGTCCGCGCGCAGGTCCGGGTGCTACGTGTCACTACAAATGCGCGTGACCATATGAGGCACATTGGGGGAACACACACGAGCCATTCAGGCTCGAGTTCTCGTGGCAGCCTAACCTGTATATGGATGCTTTGTGGTGTAAGTTCACATTGAAAGACGGAGCTAGACGAACCACTGACTGGTTAAGAGACACTATGCTATCTCTCATAGGCCTGTAGATGCTTCAGTGATTTCAATGATGAACTGTAATCTCAATTAAGTAATTAAAAAGTTGAGTTATCTGTCAAGAGAACACAACGCGACTTCTGTTCCTCTTTTACGCAGTCTCGCCATAGACAGAATCAGACTTACCTCCTTTTATCCCAACAGAAGGCTCTAGTCTTGCGCAGCCGATTGCCACAACTATCCCGATTATAAACCATTCCTTGCGTATCCGCGCAAGCAAACCCATAGCAAGAGGCACCCCTCAGCAGCCCGCCTGCAGGTATGCCTCTCCCCGTAGCCCTCTGGACAGTGGACACAGACCCCTTCTCTCTTCTAAACTGGAGCCTCTGCTCCCCCACTTCCGGACACATACGCGTGTCGCCATCATAACCGTAATGACGGTCATATATGCGCATGTCTTTAACCTTATGCAGTTAATGTATTTGTTCACATCGTTATACAGACGTATGTCAAATGTGTGCTGATATCAGAATAAAAGATTTATCCAAACTGGCAACAGAGCAAACTTGTCCCTCAAAATGAGAACGTAAGAATTTCTAAATATACAATATAACAATTTTGCCATATTCCCATTGTTAGATACTTTATAAAAATCCTCCTTTAAAGCATGCATTGGTGTGATATCACCTACAAATTGGATGAAAAACAAAAAATGTTGTTAATGCAATTTAGGCAAATGTTTAGCTTAAAACATTACAGTTGATAACTGCTATTGGGCAGATCAGGTCAACTCCACTTTGCAACAGGTGTGACAGATGAGACTTGTGAAAAATGCTTGACAACATGTAAATACAACTGGGGTATTTTATTGTATTTTACAGATGACTTCATTTATGCTTGCATGTATTTTCCATTTGCTTAATCAGATGTTTGCAGCTTAGCTTCTCCTCTTGTCTCAGTTTTCTCCATCCTGTCTTCCATTTACCCTTCTTTTCATGTCTGATGTTTGTCTTCTCATGTCCTTTTTTACCTCTTATTTCTTTCCCGCTTCTTGGAACAGAGAGAGAGAGAGAGAGAGAGAGAGAGACTTTAAGTGGACCCAAACCCAAATCATGTAATGTAATAAGGCCCTGACGGTCACACACACTTCTCAACCTCGTGACTTCGTGAGTTCTGGAATCTAAACTCACTCGAGTGGTCAAAAGCATTCTGCCGAGTGTCCTTCCAAGTGTTGATGCGCTGTATGTTGTCATGGTGATCACTGTTGACGTGTGCGGAGAAGGCGGGAAGGATGCGCTGGGCGCTAGCCACGGCCACACACACCTGCGCTCGCTGCAGCCACCCAACATTGCGCATGCTCTTGGCTATGTCATAGGCCTGCTGCAGACACTCCACACCACGCTCGTATTCGCCCTTCACACACACACACACACACACACACACAGATGTTAAAACACACACACACACACACACACACAGATGTAGAAACACACACAGACGGACACATACAAACACGTACGGCCACATACAGACACGTATACTCACATGCATACACACACATGCACACACACACACACACACACACACACACACACACACGGATGCACACACATACAAAGGATTACACACTACTTAATTTTATAGATCTAAACAATCCTAAACCTTTAAAAGCATGTACAAGAAAACTAAAAGGCACACACAGGCATCATGCACATACACACACACACACACACAAATGAGTCATACCCTCTTGGAGTAAATGATTCCCATATTCATACAAGCTTCTTCGAGATTCTCCTGCTGCTCCTGGTTCCGGGAGACCTCTGCAAACTTCTCCAGATGCTGCACAGCTTCTGCGAGTTTTCCTTCACTGTGACGCACACAGACACACACACAGACAAGACAACAAAACACACACATAACAAAATAAAATAAAAGTTAGAATACCAATGTGTGTCCTAGTATAGGTGACTAAACAAATAAAAACAAAGGAATGAGTTGCCAAAGGAAAGTCTGTGTGTGTGTGTGTGTGTGTGTGTGTGTGTGTGTGTGTGTGTGTGTGTGTGTGTGTGTGTGAGAGAGAGAGAGAGAGAGAGAGAGAAAGATATAGAGAGGAAGAGAGAGTGTGTGTGTGTGACGGCTCACCTCTCCAGTGTTTTGGCAACAGCTTTAAATGCTCTTCCCTGACTTTCTGTGTCTCCTAGCACAGTGCTGGTATTCAGAGACATGGTCAAGTACTGCAAATACAACAACAGACACACACACACAAACACACACAGGGAGAGAGAGAAAGAAAGAAAGAGGGAAATTAAACAGCATACTGTGTATGTGTGTGTTACTGTATATGTGTGTGTGTATGTAAGTGCTTGCATGTGTGTCTCTGTTCATGCCTACGTGTATGTATATGTATGTCTGTGCATCTGTGTGTGTACTCATATTTGTGTGTGTTTTTGTTTTGCCTCACCCTTTTGGCAGTCTCCAGGTCTCCCACACAATGATAAGCTAGTCCAAGCCAATAAGCCACCTTCCCTTGCATCTCCTGGTCATCAGCTGCAGAGTACAACACAAGTATTTGTTTAAACAAAGAACAATTTAACAACTTAATTCATTCAACTCGGGTTTTACTTATAAACTACCATAACATAAAAATATATATTTCAAAGTTAATTACACAGATTAGCTTGTAAAAGGACAGAGGCAAGAATCTAGTGTGCTTTAAATATGAGCACAATTGATGAGCCAAACAGACACATGCAGGCTTGTGGAGTCACTGTACCAACTTCATTGTAATTAGCAAAATAATTTCACAAGACAGACAGACACACTGCAAAGGCGCCTGCAGTTACAGGGTCCCTGACGTTAGGGGGCGCCAATGTGCTGATTGCAGCGATATGATACACAGAGCTCCTTCCCCCCCCCCCCCCCCACGAAATGGCGCCCCGGGTGGCTGCCCTGTTTGCCTGTTCCTAAAACCGCTACTGGTTACTTGCCCTTTTTGGCGATGTTTAGGGCCCTGTCGAGGACGTCTATGGCGTGCGTGTACTCGTGGCTCTGCAGTGCCCCCTGGGCCAGCTGGATGTAGACTGCACACAGGCCCTCGCAGGCACACTGGTGAAGGGTGCGGCCGGACGCATCCCACCATGGACGCTCCAGGGACAGCTGGTGAAACACCTCGAAGTGCTCCATCGCCAAGTCCAGCTGCCCTGATAAAGACACACACATACACACACACACAAAGTACACACAAACAGGCATGCACAAACACACAGAAATGCACATGCACTCACACACATGCACACACACACCCACAAACAAGCACAGAAACACAAACACGCACACACACACACAAAAAAAGTTCACAGTTTTTTCCCCCTTGTCAGCACTGTTAGCGAAATTGCCTAACAATCTGTTCTACATCCCAGACATTAAGAGAATGTTTTTTAGCATAACATAACATTTAACATATATAGCTTGTTTATGTCCTCTATTGTAAGAAGCTCTGGATAAAAGCGTCTTCTAAGTGTAATGTAATGTAATGTAATGGTGTGTAAGTGTAAAACCTGACTGTTACATGTTTTTCATGTGTCACCTTGCTCTAAGTAGACCCTGGCTAGGTTGGTGTTAGCTTTGGATAAAAGCGTCTTCTAAGTGTAATGTAATGTAGTGGTGTGTAAGTGTAAAACACGACTGTTACATGTTTTTCATGTGTCACCTTGCTCTAAGTAGGCCCGGCTACATTAGTGTTATGAGTTTCCTGTGTCACCTTGCTCTAAGTAGACCCCGGCTAGGTTGGCGTTAGCTTCGGCCTCCTTGCGTCCACCGTCGGATTTGACCTTTTGGGCAGAGGACAGCGCCTCCTGGTAGAAATGCATGCTAATCCAGCCCTCCTCTGGACCAGTGAAATACTGCGCCAGGGTCAACTGCTCCTCATACACCTTCGCAAAGTCTCCTGCACATACACACACCCACACACACACACAAAGACACACGCGTGTGCACAGACACAAGTAAATCTATGATGTTAAACCACTAAAACAAAAGGCCACATTTGTGTAGTAAAATAAGGCCACATCCTACTAACTGTCAAAGTCAACGTTGGCTTTATTTTCAAAACCATATGTACAGGTCATACACAAGATTTGAAATTGCTGTGCTTCCTAGACCCACAGTATTACACTGAACCTCATACATAAACATTAACGTAAGTAGTAGTAAGTAGTAGGAGTAAGCCCTTTATTGTCACTAGTCACAAGTACCAGCGAAATTAGCCATTTTGTGTTCTTTTTGTGTATTGGTGCATGTGTGCTGTCGTGTGTTTTACCAGCTCTGAACGCCGTCTCGGCCTTCGTCAGGTGTGTCTGCAGGGTCAGCAGTTTGTCGGTTTGCTCCTGTAGGGGGGGCAGGTACCAGAGCGGCTTGTCTGGACCGCCGGCCCGCCGGGCCTCCTCAAAACGCTGCAGCAGCGAAAAGAGCTCCTCGAAGGAGCGATGGAAGCCCTCGCGCAGCATCTCCACACACACATTCTGATGCTGGGGGTTACGGCAGCTACGCACATTAGAGAGAGCCACAGGTAAAAAAAATTACAATCACACCCATGTGGCACACATTCACTGTTTGTGTTCCTAAAAGCATGGTAGCTTGTGTGATTAGTATGTGTCTCATTCACACACTCATGCTCTCTCACACACATTCACTGAGATACTCTAATACTCTTTATCTCCCTCTCTCTCTTTCTCTCTCTCTCTCTCTCACACACACACACATTCTTATATTCTATTTCACATGTACACAATCACTCTCTCTGTCTTTCTCTCACTCACAGTAGGCCTTTCTCTTGTTTTTATGTGCTTATCTTTACTTTAATGAAGACGCTCACACAGTAATGCATTCAACCTATTTACAGTTAACTTCAGAGAGGCTTACATACTGGTGCTCCCCTTAAACCCTCCGGGTACAACATAGACCGCGGAAGCGGGGGGGCCAGGAGGGCCGTGGCCCGGGTAACTTTTTGAGAACAATTATAAAAAAAAAAGGCCTGCAAGTTTTTTTTTTTCACCTTAAAAAAGTCAACAAAATCAAACTAAGTACGAACATAATGCTGTCACTGTGACACGGGCTTTTATCCAAAGGCAACTATCAGACAAGGAATTTGACAGCTTCTTCAAGTCGTTAGTGAGGAATCTACCGATCTAACTGAGTGCCCCCAGCTACCCAGGCAAACAGGGACGTCGTTAGACCTGGGCATTCGGGGCTATAGCCCCGGATCTTTTGGGAAGTGGCGGCTGTACGCACAAGGCATCTTGGGGAGAGAGTTTTTTTTAATTATTATTATTGTTACGGCTATGGATGCTTTGGCAATGCAGCATATGATGTCGTGAGAATAAAGCACATTTTAATTGAAATTGAATTTGAGAGAGACAGAGAGACGTCTGTGTAAGAGAACTGAACGCGATTTAATGCACAGAGTTTAAACACTTGGCTACCCCTCCCCCACTCTCACGAAAAAATGATGCATCAATCAAGAATTACATCGCAGGCTACCAGTCAGCTACTTACTACTAGACATGCACAACTGGGTGAATCCCGAGTTCTGGTTGGTCAAATAGTGAGGGTTGCTTGCTCGCATACAGAATATACCAACATCCTTGGCCTACAATAAAAGAACTGTTGATGTTTAAAAAGTGCACTTGCAATCGTGAAATTAAACTAAGTAAGATGTCAGCATGGGTTAGCAAGAACACAAGTGGATCATAGCTGCACCAACTTAAGGTAGGACAGAGGGTTTCCTTTATCACATGCCTGCCGTGGCACTAGTTACCAATACAGTCACAAGTAATATTATTTCCATTGCATCTAAAGTCATTTGACGTAGGATTTATCGTCTACTTATTGTGACTTCTACTACCGTCAAATACATAGCATGACAGGCTAGTCACTGTCTGACAGCTAGCGCCACCTTAACAAACTTTTGACCGCACGCGTAAACCTATTTAGCTAGTAATAATCTGTTGAGTATGGCAGGGGGATTGTAGTCTTTTTGATTGCTGTTAATTTACAACTTAATTCTGTAGGCGTCCATGAATTTACTTTGTTGTTCGCCATGTATGTAGCTGACATTTTAAGTATTGTGTACCCCTGTGTGTGTGGGCGTGTGGCAGTGTTGTTCACTAGATTTGTTCACTAATGTTTATTGTTCATGTGTAGTTCACGTATCACATATGTTCATATTATTCATCTTCAAGTTCAAGTTAGTCGTTGTGTTGTAAATATAGATTGACACTTCATAGTAAAACTAGCATAGCCCGCAGCACAGAACCGCAAGTAAATCTGACCTGACCATAGGCTATGGGCAGATTTAGATTTTTTTGTCGCAAATTCAACGTCGGTATTCTTTCTTGTCTATGTGTAGTATGAAGGTGTTTAATAAGCTATAGACTATTTCAATATCACATTTTGGCTGCTAATGTATGTGGTGCACTTTGGCAGAAAAGACGTTCACAAGCTATCCTATCTTTAATGCAAACATCGAACTACTTGTGCATGGCCCTTGAGTCATGGAGTTGGCCTTTCCTTTTATTCCTAAACTATGTTAAAATTGCATGTTCATCAGCCCAATTTTCAAAAATTCTCAGAGGAGAAACCCCCGAACCCCCCAAAACTTGTTCTACATACCTAGCGACGCCCCTGTCGAGCACCACAGAACGTGCACTTGTTTGTGTTCAGTGTTTCTCATAATGCTTTAGTACTGGTACAAGCAAGCAAACATGTTCAGTTGCGTTTCCATCATGACTGACATGACTGATAGCATTATGTGTGTGTCCGAGTAAAGCCTCTGCTACGCATCATGTCTGACCTAAAATTTCGCTCCCCCCCGATTATGGGCCCCCCCTTGTTCAAACACGTTCCGCGGTCTATGGGGTACAACACATACATAGTATATGCCTACCATTGTTATTAATTGTTATAACATCTCTAATGCACTTTCACACAGATATCTTACCACAATTAAACACAACACCAACGTTCCTGACTCCGACCCCCACATGCGTTTTAAATTGCATACAACAACATACCACAGCCCACCTGTTGGCCTATTTATTAAAGGCGTACGTGCCATTATGTACTGTAAGCCTATGCCTGTGTGACAAGTCATTGTTCGTAGTTTCTGCGAGCAATGCATACCAAAGCACAATAGAAAGAACTCACAGTGAAATTTCATCTTTTGTGGGGCGTGTCGTTTGACTAGTGCTGTTGTCTGTGGTGGCTGTTTTTTTCCTTGTGTTCTTCGGAGTGTGCGACCTAAACAAAAACAAATAGCCGGGTAAGGTTAGGCCCATAACCCCATCTGTCATATGCTAAATTACAGCCCCAACTGAAGCCATGCATACCTAGCTGTCAGGTCAGTGATTTTAGAGGTGCTTATATCAGGCAACAACGAGAGGATTCGAGAAGCACTCATGACTCCGAGTTGGCAATCTGCAATTAGATCAGGGAGATGAAAGCGAAATAGTAATGACATTAACAGTTAGCAAGTGCAGTGGTGTAATTTAGCTGTCTTGGATAACCTCAGCAGCAGAAAGTAAGCGACAACTTCTTATAACGTTAAGGAAGTTTGTTATTCGTCTGTAACTTACTAAAATACAAAAATACTTTCTCTATAGTTGCAGACTTAAGTAAGACTCACCAGTGTGTTTCTGTTCATTTGGCATTCATTTTTGCGCTCAACTATCAGGCAAACACATTGTCGTCATAGTGACAAACGCTATAGCACCTTCCTCCTTCCTCCCAGCCAGTGGTTCAGCAGCCTATTGGTTGAATCATTTCAAGATTGTATTTAAAACTAGTGTATGAGCATAATATGCAATTATGTTGAAATAGTCTGTAATACCACATTTCTCATTTGCGCTAACGTGATCAACAATAGGCTAAAGGTAATTTACTGTTATCGCGGATCCTGCCTTTACCCAGACTTCGAACGTTGCCATCTAATATTACAAAATTGTTTGTTAAGCTGTTAAGTCTGTTCCAATATAGACTACATTATATTATTCGAATAAATGAGGCTAACTTTCTTCAGCTATGCAAATAGACGGGTGTGGATTTTAAATGATCCTGATAGATAAATGAAGAGATCTAGGGAAAGTTGACTAAACCATCATCACACCAAAGAAAATCAATATAGCCAGAAATAAATCTTTGCACATAGCCTACATCTCAGATAGATAGTTAGTTCGATAAATGGATGGATGGACGGGCGGACAGATAGGCTATACATTGCTCAGCTAGTAAACATAAGCTTTGTATGAGAAAATGACCATGTGCAGCTCCGAATACGCACTTGCAAATTATCCCATAACTCACTGTATTTGAAGTTAATGAAACTGTTGTTCCCTTTCATCCCAACACACACCGCACAGGGACCATTTGGTTGGAAGTTTTTTTGCCTGAACAAGTTTCATATCCGTAATATGAAACCACTCGAACCGCTTCTGAGCTTTAAGAGAGTGTAAGTTGTTTTACTGCATTTTCCCCTGCAGTGAGCTCCAGATTAGGCATCTGTTCCTCACCAGAGGCTGGCTGGAACAGTCTTACACTTTAATGAATCATTTAATTAGTTCAGCACGATCACCACGTGACCAGGGTTTTCCACCCTAACAATCTTGGGTTGAAGCGGTATATCTGTTGTAACATGAAACAATATATGTAGCCTAGACACACACACACACACACACACACACACACACACACACACACACACACACACAAACACAGATGCACATGTGCAGACACACACAAATACATGATAAAATGAATTCTCTTCTATTCTATTCTATTCTATTGTACATTAAGCCATGTACACATGCACGCATGCTTGCAGAAGCACACACATACACACATGCACGCCTGCTTGCAGACGCACATGCATACGCATTCACTCACACGCACGGGCACACATGCACACACACACACACACATCGTAATATGCCATACACCCCCAGACTGTGAGAGTTCCATGACGCCATGGGTTGCTTAGATGGCTTGTGAGGTTTTTTGGGGTAAGTGACTGCACAAGTGCGGTTGGGTATATTTTCACATGCAACTCATTTAGCAAATAGGCATACTAGGATGCAGTGTGTGTGTGTGTGTGTGTGTGTGTGTGAGTGTGTGTGTGTGTGTATGAGTGTGTGTGTGTGAGAGAGAGAGCGAGACAGAGACAGAGAGAGAGACAGTGTATTGTGCATTGTGTATGCACACATGTATTTACATGAGGGTATTTGACAGCACACACACACACACCACACACACACACACACACACACACACAAACATTGGTAGGAATTCTCATCTTCGCTATGGGTGGGCCCATTCTCCCAAGATCGTATTATCGCCTCAGCAGTCATATGGTTTGTGTTTGTTTTTACGCCGTCGGTTTAATCATTCAGTAGGACGCCTGAATGAATCTCATCACATATCCCAGCTTCAAAGCAGAGAAGATGAGAAAGACTTCATAAGTGTGACCAAGGGGAGGAAAAAGAGAGAAAGAGAGAGAGAGAATGGGAAAGTGAAAAGAAAGAGACAGAGGTTAAAGGGAGGGGACTACCATATCTCTATCTCTTCACTCACACACATTTTGTCATTCTTCATTCTCTCACTTTGTCTCTGCTGCACACACCACTGGATTATTCCTGCTCTCTCTCTCTCTCACACACACACGAGCAAAAATATATACACACTTCTCAGGACATAGTCACTGGGATATCTCTCTTTTTTGTCTGTCTATCACACACACACACACACACACCTCCCAGTGAAGAGCCAGGAGCTACACAGCACAGGGTAAGATATTGTTTCTGCATAACTGTCTATGTTTATGCCTTTGGCATGGTTTTCATATTAACTTTTAATAGGTAATTTCTCCTAGAGTAGCCAGTTTTCTTTCTCGCTCACTCTCTTTTAGGCTATACTGAGATATTTATTGTTTGTGTCTTACTCTCTCTTTCTTTTGCTGTCTTTCTGCCTCACCTTTGCCTAAGGAAGAGATGCTAGCCTCTCTATGTCTTTATGTTTGTTATACTCCCTAAATCTTCGCCTTGCTCATCTTTCTCAGCCTTTTGTTGCCAAACTCTAAATCTGCTATCTCTTCTGCCTGTCATCTCTCTCTCTCTGTCTGTCTGTCTGTCTGTCTGTCTGTCTCTCTCTCTCCCTCTCTCTCTTTCTCTATCCCCTTTCTAGGTAATGTCAGTTGAAGTTATGTGCTTGTTTATTTGTTATCTGCTGTTGTAATTAAAATGTATATTTCTCAGTGACGCTTTAAAACAAGTACTGTTTCTAGTTTGTATTGTTTAGTATGCTGTAGTTTATTTTTAGTAGTTTGGTGTGTTTAGCAATGCCACAATAAGTGTTACATGTTTTGGTTCAAGTGAGTGAGTGAGTGAGTGAGTGAGTGTGTGTGTGTGTGTGTGTGTGTGTGTGTGTGTGTGAGTGTGTGTCTCGGTGCGCCTATCTCTGTCTGTGTACATGTGTGTCTATCCCTCTTACTCACTTTCACTTTCTGAGTTTGTGTGTCTGACTCCTCTGTCACCCTCTTTCAGGTTCTCATTCTCAGATTTTTGTTTTTTAATTCTATCACAGAGGTCTTCTTATCGTCCCCCTTTCTCCCTCTCTCTCTGTCAGGATGGGCCTTCCCATGATCCTCTCCCTCTTCCCATTGACCTGCCTCTGCCTCTGCCTCCTCGTGATTGGTGGAGTGAACTGTCAGTCAAATGTCAACCGTGACAAAACCGCAACACATCACTCAACGGGACT